>JABFEB020000001.1:39207609-39218803 GCA_019775895.2 Stomatorhinus ivindoensis | reverse complement strand
TTTAGACAGATTTGTGAACAATATTTGAGAGAAATGGGTCTTTTGTGTATGTAGAAAAAATTTCCGATGTTTGAGTTTCAGCTCATGAAAAATGGGAGCAAAAACAAGAGTGTTGCGTTTATATTTTTGTTCAGTGTAAATCGTAATGCCTACCTTCATGCGGGCTTCAGGGGGAGATGGCCGGATGGGGCAGATGTGCAGGATGTGTGCCGCCTCTCCACAATTCAAGCACAGCCCCTGGTTCGTGCAGTGGTGTCGTTCATCAATGGAGAGTGGGGCGTGGCCTAGCTGCATAGGCTCCAGAGTCTCCTCTGAGACGGCCGGCGAGGTAGGCATGGCTGTCAGGCAGGGGCGTTGGCATTTTATGATGCTGGTATCAATTGTCACTGACAGCCTGATGTAGTCCTCAAAGGAGAGGATGGAGCCATGTGAAGTCAGGTTCAACTTGTACCTCCGGGTTTAACACATGACGGTATAAGATCCGAAGGACGTCCTCCGGCCAATGAAGCCCAGCTGCGATAGTCCAGAACTCCAACGCAAATTCAGCGACTGTGCGCGGTTTTAAATCAAACAAGCTGTGTCCAATGGCGGGATGATTAAATATGCCTTTAAACGCCTGTCAGTCACATGCCGATTCCAGGAAGGGGCTGTCATCCATCCACAGCGCTATAGCCCAGTCTCGGTAAGGAACGAGATGATGAATCGCACCCTTGCCGTCTCCTCTGTGAAGTGTTTCGGATGTTCATTTATGTATAAGCCGCATTGCATTAGGAACGCTTCATATTGGTCCGGGTTGACGTCATTCTTTTCTGGCATGGCGACTGGAACTGGGGCGGACGCTCACAGCAGGGAAGCCGGTAAATCTACCTGACCAGTTCGTTCCTCCATGAACTGGGAGACGAGAGTTGTCAGCTGCTGGATGTCAGCGGGGTCCATGGTAAGGCGAAGTATTATGTTAAGCTCCACTGCCAAGGAATAGGCGAACCTCATAATGCAGGAGACTGATGTTTTATTAGAAAAGTCAGGTGCAAACAAAGCCAGAAGGGAAATCCAGTAGTCCAGTAGTAGCCGATCACCGGGAGAGCCAATCCTACACAGATAGACGGGACGGGGGGATGACGAGGGAGAAGGAGCAGGACCGTCAGGGCAGCAGAGCAGGAAGGCAGGTCAGGTGGAATCGGGCAGGTCGAAGATAGGCGAGGAGCAGGCAGGACAGGAGCAGAGGGAGGACACAGCAGGCAGGACAAGGGAGGGAGACAGGAGACAGGCAAAACGCTCAGTAAGGCACATTCGAAAATGGCAACAATACTTTGCAACTATTGGGAAGTTGCATCCATCTAAGTAGTGCGCTGATTAGGCAGTGATTGTTCGCCGCTATGCTGCCCTGCCCCGTGGGCATGGTAAAATAAGACCATATATGATTTCCCAAGTGTGCTATCAAGGCGACACATAATGTGCCAGTTACTGACCTTTTGGCATACAGGGGTTTCTAGTCTGACAATGACTTCTCCACCAGACAATGAGTATTGATCAATGAAAATGTAGAGTTAAAACTAAAGAGTTAAATCTGTCCACTGCTGCAAATTTTTCATGATGACAAACAGGAAGGAGAGCTGTATCTGTCCCCCTACGCTGCATCATGTGAGGGTAGTATGCTGCTACTGAGTGTAGTTAGAGCATATTTTGTTCACATTTTTCCAATGGCCAAGTTACCATATTAAGTTGATTATACTTTGACTTAATATTACTTGCTAATGATGGAACTTTAAAAAAATGAGTTTAGATTTTTTTTATGAATGCAGTTTGTCAAATGACCTTTAATTAACCTTTTTTTAGGCAGAGGCATGTCCATACCTATCATTGAGGACACCAAGGTCAAGTCCTCGGTATTTTTTCTGCAACTCTAGTAACCACGATCCGTTAGGGTGCACACCTAGGATGGACTAACACTTTTGACCTCATTATTTTTTAAATCCTGGCTACGGCCCAATACAGAGAAATATTTTGACCCTTGTATGTACTGTATATATCCTGTTAATGACGTAGAACAAGTATTAACTGATATTGTCATTGGAAAGACTGGTGTGAAAGCATAACCTTATTTGGAATCCACCTCCTCAAGGAAAGAAACACTCCATCATATTGAAATGCAACTAAAATGTATGATCTCTGTGTTCTCATTGCCAGGCATGCCTTGACAGTGGCTTGACAGCAACTGGCAACCTCATGACTGTTCTTACTATCCTGTGGGAAATCTCTTAAAATATTGTTATATTTGTTATTTCCTATAGAAATCAGATCAAAATTGGTTTAAAACACCACAGTGAAATGATGGTGCATTAAGCACCAGTCTTCCTCACAATAAGGTTACAGTGCAATTCTGCCAAAGGCAATTAGGTATATTACAGTTTTGACTGGGTATATATTTAGTAGATAACATTTTAATGGCTTTGTAATAAGTTCAATCAGCCAACTGTTCCTACTGAAGGCGAATACGATATGTATAGAAAGTAAGTAATTCCCAGATAGGGCATCGATTATTGTAATACACCTTGTCAGATTTACATTATGCAGGGTACTTTTGTATAGTCAGCCAGTAACTGAGAATTTCTCGTGCCTCCTGACAGTGCAGGCTGCCCTTTGCCCCACTTCTCTGTCTCCTCAAGTGTCTGTTCAAATAATGTCTCATGTTTAAATTTCTGTTTGACAAAAGGAACACCAGCAACCCGCCCATCCGGACAAATGACCCGTTAAATCGGAGGGACAGGCCTGCCTCTCATTCTGTCCAGGGTCCTCCTCCTTGTCTTCTCCTCTTTTAGTGCATGTCTGTGTGCAGATGGAAGGTATGAATTTAACACACTACTTAAACAGCTTGCAATATGTTACTCTGCTTTATCTTCTTGTATGAAGCTGATAATTTACTGTTATATATCTGTCTCTGCGATGCTCCTCATAAGAAGTGCTATTTCATGGACATTCCCTATCTGAACATAATAATGGGTATAAAGTGTTAGTTATCAGTTTTTATTTTACAAAAGCAGTCCCATTCTAATAGAGTACCAGGCTGGGACTGGAGTCAGTGACAAAACCCCTGACACACTGAATCTTATACCATCTCTGACTCTCTCTGTGTCTGATCTCAGCTGTCCTGTTTCACTGGGCTGTTAAAGGATTTCATAATTCATATGCATTTATCAACAGGTACATGGCTTTTTGAACTTGGTGGCCCTGGTGGCGGATCCATCGAGGGCTCTTCATTCGTAATTCTTCCTTTTTGCTCAAATATTGGCCCAAATCCACATAGGTTTACCTTTTGTGCCAAATTGTTTATTCAACCTCTCCTCTCAATTTATTGACAATTCCAATGTCTCATTCAGCGTCTGAAAGTAGCAAGATGTCAAAACAGAATTCAGGTTTCTGTAAAGGGTAGTTAACCCCCACGTGTAAATGAAATTGTGAAATTGTTCAACCTCTTTTTGTGGTAGTCACATTGTTAGGTGAAATGAGTGACAGTGAAATGAATGAAACTGAGGTGGACCCAACAGAGAATGGGAAGCATTTTATGAAATGACACTTAAAAGTGTAACATAAATCTAGGTCCATTGCAGGGTTAACACACAATATAAGCCACTGAGTGACTCCAAACTAGCATGGAATGCCTGGAAGATAGATAAAGGAAATTCATTGCTTCAACAAAGCGTTAATTTTTTAGCTTTGATCAAATTAATGCTTGCATCATTTTGATACCCAAGTATAATATGAGCAAAAATTGTTAATAGAGGCATAGAATATTCCTTCTTGGTTGTAAACATCATGAGAGTTTAGGTTATTGAAAACCTATACCTTAAAATTGTCATGACAAAAATGAGAAACAATCTACACACAGTCTTGTAGGGCAAATGGGCTTATTATAGAACCAAAACAGAAGCAAAATAACCACAAGGGGGTCCAACGGCAAGTAGAAAGGGACAACCAGGAGGGACCAATGGTAACCCAAAATATGCGGAGCACAGTAGGGATCAACACAGCAACAAACACTAAAGCGCGCAATAACTACAATGACGAGACTAAGAAACAAGGCACAAGCAGGTTCATATATATATGCAAATCTGAAGGAGCAGATAAGGGAAGGTGTGGGTCATCAGGCCAAATGTAGGAATAATGTATAACTAGAATCAGTTGAAGGTGATAAGGGACCAAACAAGATGGCCAGCAAATGGGATGCAACAGGAACAGATCATGACATAAATCTGAAGATCTTTCAAGTTATTATGGGTTTTTTTAGTGTTTGTCATGCTTGGGTTTTTAGAGCCATTTGTCAAATAGGTTTTAGATTTTAGATTAATCACGCAGTCAGAATTAAATGTTGAGTACCTGCAATTATATATACATATGCCCTTTCAATGCCTTTTGAAAGCATTGAAATTCAGCTTGTACTTTCTTGCAAATGGTATTTTTGTTGGAAATTATTAATCTGTACTTCACAAGTTTAAATTTAATGATTAAATCTATTAAAATATGGGTCATTGGCATAAATTGGGGAATTTTTTGGGTATATTAATATTATTTATTTCTCTGATTTGATCATTTTAAACCATTTTGCCAAATATGTAGCCAAACATAAAAGAAAACAAAACTAGATTAAATGTTTTAAAATCTTTCAACTTTATTGCATGGAATAAATGATTAGTACATTGTATGATAAGATGTTTAGCCAATTTTTGATACGGTATTTTATATTTGCTGTCCTCCGTAATTCTTGCACCGGGTTTTGATGAATTACTTTTGTATATTACAGATATAAATGGCAATATAACAAAACTGAATAACTTCCCTAGATGAAAAAGTGACAGTTTAAACAATGAAGTGGTATAATTTTAGTCTGTCTTCAAACTCATTTTAAAATTCAGAAAATTGATATGTTATAATAATGAAATTGTGTGAATGACACAAATAGTCCCTTTTGTGCTAGTTGTATATTAATTTAGAGATTTATGATTGAAAGTTTGTTAGGTGTGATTCATCGCAATTAATCACAGAAAGCTGTGCGATTAGTTCAAATTTAAACCAGTTCATTTCCCTAATAAAAATGCATCTGATATATATCATAAATGATACATATGCTATCATATGCATAGAAAAATTACGATCATTGTACTAACATCTAAATGAAATCTTTTACTGCTGCCAAAGGAGAGAGACCCTGATGAGCCTGACCCTCCCATGACCGACAAGCACCCCCCAGACGACTGCCGCTGTGTCTGCGCATACAATGGAGCATAAGGTTCAGGAGCCGCTGTCTCACGGCTCTGTATCGGGGGAGACAGCATGGCTCATTGACCTGCCTGGCATCACCATTGCTTTCACATGCTCTGCCCTGCCCTCTCGATTGTGAGCACTCAACCCTGAACGGATAAACAGATTGCAGCTGAGGGGGAAGAGGCAACCCACCACAGATTGCTTTGACAATGAGATTCCTCAGAGGGACACAGAGCACATGCATCATTATCAGCTAGAGAATGTGTCTATAGAACAGGCAGCTTTTTGTACAGTACCATATGTCTGAGGATCAAATTGTGCCACAGGTGCCTGTATGTTCTGCACTGCTAGTGGTTTTGAACTGTAAGACTATTCATTACAGTAAGGTGTTAAAATGGCACAGTATAGAATGACAGATTATTTAGATAAGAACATTCTCACTCACTTCTCCTAAAACTAGTGCTGCCATAAAGCACCCTGGCTGCATTGTTATTCATTCCCATTGTCACTGTTTGGAGATGACCTTTTTGTCATCCTACCCTTTCTTTTTTTTTGGTTAGGGTGACAATCTGTTTTCCCTGCCTCATCTCCTGAACATTCCCTCCCCTTTTGCTGTCTTCCAGTCCACCTGCTGATGCTTTTGTTGAATAGTTTTGTTTTGATTCCTAATAACAATTCCCTCCTTTCTTGTCCACAAAACACAGTACCTCCACAGGCCCCTCCCACTTTACAGTTTATAGGGGGTATATATTGAAGAGGCAAGAGATGGAGGCTTAAATTCAGGAGAGGCACACAGTGACACCCAGACAGAGGGAAACAGGTAGGAGACCGAGATACAGACAGACACACAAAGGCAGACAGAAGAGCAGCTACGCTACATCAGAACCTACTACTGCCACCTCTGCTGAAGGGCTCTGTCCTCTATTTGCTTGGCTCCTCGATGTCTGCGTCACGGTGGGGTGAAGGTGCCTGCATGGGACTCTCTGAGCCTCGCTGCAGTGGCTCATGGGACCTCACTGTCATTGAAGGTCTGCTAAAGTCAGAGAACAAGTATCTGCCCTCGCCACTTTACGTGTCTCTCATTGAAGAAGATTCGCACACCAGGGAGGCCCTGGCCAACTGGACACTGCAGGTACTGTACGTGTGTTCGGATTTGATAAGCTCTGCAAGTGCTCTGTTTCATATTCACTGTGCACCACTGCCATCAATCCAAGTATCTTGAGTGCATCTGACTACATGTTTTTTTGTATAATTATCACTCTTGAACTATCTTGAAGGGGTAGCACAGTGGGACCAGGACTAATGTCTCTTCCATGGCTCTGTGTGTGGAGTCTGCATGTTCTCCCTGTGTCATCATGGGGTTTTCTCCACATTCTCTGCTTTCCCCCCACAGCCCAAAAACACGCTGAGGTTAATTGGAGTTGACAAATTTCCCGTGGGTGTGTGTGTTTGTGAGTGAATGGTGTGCGAGTGTGCCCTGCGACGGGTTGGTGCCCCATCCCCTCTTCCCTGTCTTGCGCCTGTAGCCTACATGGTAGGCTCCAGACCCCCCGCAACACTAAATATGTTTAATGGTTACAGAAAAGGGTTGGATTGATGATAAGAATTTTAATGTATATTTTCTGTCTCCAAGAACCAGATAATTCCATTCTCATCTCAGCTGTTCAACAAAGTCTTTAACGTTATATTTTCAAACATGACTATATATTTTTGCTGTTGCTAAGCTGACTGAAGTGAATAACTGATCAGGTATATCAATATCTTGGAGCTTTTGGCAGGAATATTGACCTGTCACAATGAATATGTGCATTCTAGATAAGCTCCAGTGAAAATGGCAGAGGGCGCTTTCTGATGAGTTTGTATTGTCATTACTATGTAGAATAAAATGTACCCGTATTTGTGTGTACCTAGCCACTCTCCGTTTTTAAGTGCATTTCTCCCCCCGTGCTCCAGGTGTGCGGCGAGCAGGGCTCTGTGGATGCAGTGTTTCCCCTGGCCATCTCGCTGTTAGACCGCTACTTGTCCCAGTCCTTCTCCCTGCCCATCTCGCCGCTCTGCCTGACTGCAGCCTGCATTCTGCTGGCTTCCAAACTGGCGGATGAAAAGGCTGTTGGCGCCGACGCCCTGTGCGCAGCTGCCCGCTTCGCCTTTCTCCCACAGCACCTGCGGGTGAGTCACCTCTGAGCCTCTCTGCCATTGCAATGTACCTGCTTCTTACAAGCAAACTGATTCTGTCTAACACTTAATATCCTTCAGGCTACACCTCCAGCTATTTTGTGAAAGAAGTGGATTAGAAAAACTGTGTACTTTCAGTGATTTTTTTTATAACTTCTATAAGTGATTTTCCCATAACTCCTACAGCCTTTTGAATAACAATACAGTTTTTAAAGCAGGTAATGAGTACTTTCTTCCCAATTAAATGAAAACATTTCCCCCTCCCCCCCCCACACCGTGCCAACTTAAAACACCTTTGGGGTGCTTTTAACTCATGAACGAGACCATGCAATGGGTCATTGTTTTACATACAATTAGTACACACACATACACACACGTGTGTATGGTATGTAGTAAAGAATGGACTGGATATGTAAGCGACAGCAGTAAAATGCAGTTTGTGAAATTTGACCTTGAATAAATAAACTTGAACTTATGCAAAAGTTAAATTTCACCACAACATGGAAACAAATATTTTATAGCTTTCCATCAATCTATGTAGTAGCTTTTGTAGTAAAACAAAAAATCAGCTCATTAGAAAGCACACAATTGTTCACAATTACATATTTTTGCTACCTGGGACATAGATAAGGTATATGATGCAATTTACGTTCCAAATATCATCAAATTCAAAAATGGTGACACAGAAAAGTTTCTGGAAATTAAATTATTAATTGAATTGAATGGACTTGATGCTGATTTTACCTTGCGATTCCTTCTTACATTTCTCTCTCAATTACCGTCTTGTAGGACATGGAGATTATCGTTCTAGCATCTCTCCATTGGGACATTACTGCCGTGACCCCCCAAGACTTCCTTCCAGACTTCTTGTCTGCATTGAGGGACAGGGCTGGGACCCTCGGCGGAGACACCGAAAGCTTGCGCTCATTTCTCCGCGCTCGGAGCAGCACCCTGGCCGCCTTGTGTGTCTGCCAGTCCCAGTTTTTGGGAACACGCCCCTCCGTGATTGCAGCGGCGGCTTTGAACTGCGCCCTTAGGGAGCTGGAACTCCAGCGAGTTCAGCTTGACAGGATGACCAGCACACTTGCAGGACTTTGTAAGACAGATGCGGTGAGTAGGCTACTTTAAATTGCGCAACTAGAAAAAAGTAGTGTTCGAGAAATTACGGAGACATTTTTACATTTAATCATATGCCGTTATGAAAATCAAAAATGTCAGTTTGCATATACAAAAATACAAATATTATTAACAAAATCATGTTATTGAGCTCAGCTTCAACTGGAGTATAATGCTCTTCACGCACGTGAACACTTAAACTTAAAAGTTTAACCATATACGATAATGCCCGTGTCTTGTTTTCGTGATCCCAGGCAACGGTGCAGCACTTTTCTGAGATGATAGAAAACATGCTCCGGAGGAGTCAGAGGATGGGACCGAAGGAGAGGGATCTGAATGTTGATGTCAGTGATGAAGAAACACAGGACTGCAGAGCCAGCACACCAACGGACTTAAGGGACATCGATTTTTAGGCAATTGTGAAATGTGCTGCGTAATTTTACCACTCAATCGAATGAGTTTAGACAATTTACTAATAAGCCCACATTTTTCCATCTTGCGGTCAATTTTGCCATGTCAGTAGACGATTTAAATTTTAATTTTTGGTGTTTTACATCTGTTGTGATTTGATTAGATTAATATCGTAACTATTATGTATTTTAACTTGATGTTTTATTTATTTCAATTATTTATTCGTATATTTATTGTTTGTTATTCATTCGTCTAATGGTTTATTGTCTGATTATTTATTTATTTATTGCGATATTTATTAATTTGATGAAAATATTTATATCAGTACTGTAATTCCATGTCAAAAATGTGGTTCATTATCTTTATTCTGCGATTCTGTGACGCTTTTAAATATTAATGAATATATATTTTTTAAAGTATAAAATAAAGTTTTAAAACGTTTTGGCATAACGCACCTTATTCACTGAAATTCTCATAACCTAGTCGATCAATGGGGACTCTATTTCACGTACGCTATTTCACAATCCTGAAAATCGCCTGAGCAATATTTGACAAAAGTAAAAGACAACATTAAGCTACCAGAAAACTAAAACACTAACGCTGTTTTTTTTATGTAACGTGAATTTTGAAAATGACTGACTAACGTACAGTACTATTAAGTACTAAGTACTGCGCATTAATATTCACAGGCAGCCTCCAAGCATACTCACATAATCCACACTGATAATTGGCGGACATCCTTCACCCATTTACAAGCGGAACTAAAAAAAAAAAAAAGAAAAGAAACTACAATTACCACGTCGCGGGTTGATGCCGTCATTTTTCCCATGGATCCGGGCGTGCTGGAAACGTACAGATACTGCGATTGACGTTGACAGAAAAGGAGACGTGTGTGCAAGACGGTAGTAGGGGCTGACAGGGACGAGCGGATGCATGTAAGTGGAGTGTTACTGGGGTCAGGACGGCTTGCAATACTGATGAGTAGGCTGATAAAAGAGACGAAGTAATGGCTACGCGGGGAGCTGACGGAGGCAGATACAAGTAATTAAATATACGGGAGTTTTAGATAATCAAAGTACTTTGCTTCCGGCAGATGGATAAGTGGGACCCCGTGTTATCCAGGATAGCACCCCAGCCTCTATTTGTGTTATCGTTTTGTTTGTCAGCCTTTCAGCTGTTTACGTAACATTTTAGTGTATCTTGTTCATAGCCTAGTTTTTTAGTATCTGCTTTTTTCACTTTGCTTTTTCAGGTACATTTCTGTGTCCCTTGTGTGAAGTCAGTAATGTTCTTCGACTCGTCCTACTTCTTTGCCTTGCTGTGCTGTTATATTTTGCTCGCCTTATCTGCATTGATGGGTCCCCTGGTTTTCTTTGCTCAGTGTTTCGATATTAAGTTACGAACAGACTGCATCCTCTTATGTTTCATATTCTGAATTTGTGTTAATGTACTCATGTCATTTAAAGTTATACTTAGATGAGAAAAGTGTGACAAATATGAGTCATCAAAAGTTTGATCTTTATGACTTGGGGTGAAAGTACCACATAGGTCCTTTAAATCAGTAATTTGTTGGGTTGAACTTAAGTCAAAATTGTCATTGCTATGAGATCAGTTATGTGTTCAGTTGCATATAATAAATAATAATTATTATTAGATTAATTACATGTCCATATTGATTATTTAATCAATAAATGCAATTAATTACTAATAATAACATAGAGTGTAATTTTATATTTAAATACTGAACATTGTATGATGGTAAGTACTTTTCCACTGCCATCCTGAGTTCAACTGACCCAAACATTACATGTCCAGATGGTTCTTGAGGCTTCTCTGAAGGAATCCATTACCTAAAATGCCAGCACGGTGTGGTTCTTTCCTGAGCCCAGATGACACTTATACCCTCACTCTTTGTAAGCAGAATGGCTGTGACTCCCTACTGGCTGTTGCTCGTGTCCATGTCAGTGGGAATGTGGTCAGTGCCCATTGACCACAACAAAATGCCTCCTGGAACTGAGCCCCCTCAAGAAGACAAGCAAGATGACAATAAGGTACTTCTTGTCATTAACAGACAGCACTGGTTACAGCAGATGGGGTCTTTCTCAATATATGTACTTGATCATACTTGCATTCTTGTTTACCCATTTTTCATCCATTGCTGAAGACCAGTTGTAAAAGTAAGACCAAAAGTACAGAGGATGGTAAAAATCTCTGGATGTTGTTCATGCCACCT
>JABFEB020000001.1:39175303-39196074 GCA_019775895.2 Stomatorhinus ivindoensis | reverse complement strand
CGTGCAATTCATGAAAAATCGAAGAAACGCCGTAACAATTCCTCGATTGTGTATTTGATGCAGAATGAAAAAAAAAAAATATATATATATATATAAATTGCATATTAGTTTCCCACATGTGGTGCCCCTCCCTCAAAACGCGCATACAGTATGAAATGATTGTGCTGAATACGGATAGCAAATGCCGGTCTTCGTGGTTCATCGTGTCTAAGGAACCATTCGATTGCAATACTTAATGTTCACGTTACCATATTAACATTTCAGTATTTGTTGCTCAATAAGCGCCAATGTCTGGTTGTTTCGTAAATACGTTTTTAGCTACTTGCTATCGCACAGCTTTCCTTTGCCAAGCGGTTTAGCGTGGCGTCATATGAGAAACAGTGTTTGTTGTGATGGTGGTTGTTTTTAGTGGTGGAAATGGTGCCGATTATATTAATGTCTGGGAACAGGTGCTGCTTTAGTTTCCAGCCGCCCATTCTTTACCGCCTTGTATTTCATTTCCTCGTCTAAGTTTTTATAATTGTATCCATGTTGCTTGAAAAAACATGAATCTGTATATCTACTTTGATGTCTGGTATTGATGTAATTATATTACACGCGATGGATTTTACATCGTAATATATTGAGAAACAACTAAGAAAAAATCAGTAACCTGGATGCGTTGCTTTAGGTGTGGAACCCTTATGCAGTTATGTACTAACATAATACATTTTATCTCAGTAATTTGACCATAAGTAATAGTTCTATTCTCAGAAGCATGGGATTCTAATATTTAATATTAAATGTGTTCTTCAGTGAAGTGTTGCATTTATTAGTTTATATACTCAGGCTTTATTGATAGTATTAAGAGGTCGCTGCTCCAGGGTTCAAGGTGGCCCCGATTGTGTAGTTTTGCATGGTCTTCCATCTTGTGTAGCTTAACAGTTGCATTCAAAATACACATTGTTTGGGTGAATCATTAATTGTCTTTAGTGTATTTCTGTGGAGGTAATTTAAAAGGCCAAACTAGAATTTCACATTCGAATATTTATTTTAATGGTCACAAACTGAAATAACAACTAGAGACTATTTCTCATTATTTCAAGGAAATCCAAGCAGCGAGTTTTGTTCTGCTCACATTTTAGCCTATTTATACTATTTCTGATTAATAATGGATTTATATTTATACCATTGTATAAAACGTACATGGTCATTATCATTTTACTTATTCTTTGACCGGCCATTTCACGTTTTTTAATGATTCCACTGACAATTATTTTGCAACCTATTTCTAAACTGCTTAGTTATTTACCAACTGTTTACATACGTAGTATTAGGAACCTGCCCCCCAAGCAAATTAATATAAATAACTTAGTAGATGAGTTTCACATTACTTGGTGTGTTCGTGTAATATGTTACCTAGTAGACCTTTCAGCATGTAGACACTTAATCTATTTTCTGAATGTATAATCAGGTGAAATAAAAACCATCATTTAAAGGGAGGATTGCTTATTTTAATTCTCCGTGACCCTCAGTCAATGTTTTGAAAGTAATATTTTGTGGAAAAAAGGTGGAAATTAGTTAGTTTTTGAAAGTGATTATAGCTTTCAGCCTTAGAGGCAAAAAAGAATGGCTGCCTTCTACTTTCTTTCTGGGGTTTTGATTCTGTGTTAGTAAGAATATTATGGACGTGGTGCAGGTGCATGCCTGTGGGTATGCGAGGTGTTTCATTATTGACCCAGAATCAGTGCCAGCAATGACATTTGAGTGTGTGACCTGATAAACCACAGCAGCTTAGCAGACTCACACCTTGTATGGACAGATTAAGTAACTGCATCACTTTTCCTGCATCTATGTTTACTTTAATTTGGTAGTCATTAAAGAAAGAAAGAAAGAAGTTAATATAGTTATTTTGCCTTGAGTCTAGGAAAGGCCTCCTTGGCAGAGTTAGCCAGAGTGCAGTTTGAAATCGCTTTAACTTTGAAATGCTTATTCTAGATTTAATTCACCAATAATCCAAATTTACAAAGTGTGATCTGAGATGTTGCAATTTTTTAATGTTGATTTTGACAGGCACAGATGGCTGTTTTGTGTTCTCAGTGAGAGGACAATCGTGAACCTCTGAAATAATTCAGGTCCTTAAAGGTTTGATCCTATCTGTGCCACTTATTCTTAACTAAATGATACAATGCCTAAGTTGGAAATAAAATTTATGAGAAGAAAAGTGTTATTGTTGAAAATCCGTCAGTCTATTCCTGTCACGTTTTTTCTCATTTGCTTGCTCGTTTTCTGAGTTGTTGCTATTTTTAAAAAGGAGAACATTCTTGCAAAACTGAGTTGACCCCATCTCTACAAATTCCCATATCCAAGAGGAAAATAGGTTACAGGTGGTGTTGGTGATGCTGATGGGGTGTGTCATTTTAAGAAATACACATTCCCTAGAGGGAGCATGGTTTTCACTCTTACATTTACAGCATTTGGGAGACGCATTTAGAGAGCGACTTGCATAAGTGCTTAGAAGTCTCATCAGTGAATACATTCTGATGCTGGTTCAATAGAACCTAGCTAAAAATACTTTTAAAAAGTATAATCCTGGATGTATGTATCCAGGTGGTTCAGAAACATGTAGGTTTGTAAGAGTCTAGGTGCATGTCTTATGTCTGCTCCTTGAGAGATGGTGGGACCAGTCGAGCGGTGCCTCAGGATAGGAGAGAATGTGGTGCAGTGTGGGGTGAGAGGGTACTTGTGAATGAAACCTGTGGATTTCCACAGATGGCTCAGGTCAGCTCTTTGTGAATGATGGGATCTGCACATAGTTCTGCCGTTTTGTACCCCTTTCAATGTTTGTAGTGGTATGTGGACAACTGATTTGAAAATAAGGTGAACTCTGACTCTAGTGTTTCCTTTTGAGAGTGCATGTCATTCTATATATTAGCCTAAATAGGTTTGTAGTCATTCACAGTGAACATAATAAAGCTAATTACTGGTACCAGTTGAAATGATGTTATTAGAAAGTTTTGTATTGGGTATGTCACCCATTGATTCAGTCTTTGCTATTGGCTGTACTGGATCTTTTTTCTTTGGAGCTGTCTAGGTTCATTGACTCTTGTACCAAAAAGGGGAAGATGCTCTTGTAGCTTATTACTCTGGCAGTGCATTGTGCAGGTTTCCGACAATCTCATCTGCAACACCTTTTCAGCCCTTCAGGCTCCTTCTCTTGGTTTTCTGAGGCTTTCTAACCCGGCCTTGGGTATAGGTGAGATCTTGTTTGGACAGGAATATGCCCCTGAAAAGCCACACCCTCCAACTCATCCCCACTGACAAGACGCTCTGACCTCCCTCAACAGACCTTTGGTCCAGAGTAGGGATGGTCATTTCTCTGTTCTACTTTTGCATTGGTCAGTAAATTCACTTCAGGGTAATTCCATGTCAAATCATCACACTTTCGGACCTCATCGTCACGGATTTTAACAAAATTTGGCATGTTCAGTTACTCATGTGACCAAATCATGAAACTGAAACTGGGTATGTCTGGAATCAATATTGAGGAAAATTTAAGCAAACTTCGGATACACACTTCAGATGAGTATTAATATCTCAGCAAGAACTCAAAAATCAAAGACCAAATTTTCTGAAGCTCAGTCTCAACTCTCCAGTGCTGGGCATAGTTTCTACAGCACATCTTAGCCACCAATTATCATCATATGCAGCCAAAACATAACTTTTGATGCTTGCAAAGTCGAGTGATTCCCTAAGTGTGTACTTACACTGGATCGATTTGTGCACCTCACTCACCTCTGATGAATGCAGGGCATTTATTAGCCATATTTACTAGCCATATTTACAGTAAAAATAATTCTGAAATTTAGTAACGTTTTTTGTTATTCAATTTTAAATATTTTAATCAGTTATTACATATTAATTATTCAAATGGGGGTGGAATATTATTTGTTTAATGTATAGAGCTGGACAATAGCTTTACAATAGTAAAGGGACTAATTCTGTGCGGCTTACATTTAGAGCTGGGCAATATGGCCTAAAAATGAAATCTCCGATTTTTTCACAATAAATCTTTTCGATTTTAATCAATTTTCCCAATCCGCTACTCAAAATCAAACTATAGATGACAAATAAATGGTTCAAAACAAGTTTTAAGTTTAGTTTTTTTTTTTTTTTACTTTAGCGTTAAAGTGCAATCTGACAAGCCCAAAAAATATGCTTGTAAGTGAGATGGCAGACCACGCCATTGTAAACACTTTTAGAAACTTGTAAAAACTTTTGGGATGTCAATGAATCCCGGCTTTTCCACAGTGTGTATGGGCACCATGTCTTTTGCAGTATACATCGCAACAGCGTTTGCTACCGCCTTCCACCGTGCCCCATTCTTATCATATGGCACGCAGTTCAAAAACATGTCAGGGTCGCTTGCTTATTTAACTTTGGATGTTGTGTTGGTGCTGCGGGTATTTTCATTTCGCTGGGAGCTGCACTTCTCCCACTCAGCTGTGTGCCTCTGCTTTAGGTACTGGAATAAATTTGTCGTCTTGCTTCCTTTAGTTGCAAGCTTTTAAACAGACTTTGCAACCAGGATTTGTTTGGTCTGTGTCTGATGGCGCAAAACTGAACCACTTAATTTCCATGTTGTTTGTGAATCGACTACAGTGTTTGGGTGCACCATGCTAATTTACCCATGAAGAACAGTGCATCGCATTAGTTCTGCTTTTGGTGCTCGCGAGTAAATAAAATACAGTAAAAAAAAACGATTTTCATAAAAACACATCGTCCTGAACTGTAGATTCGAATTAATCGATAAAATCGATTTATCGCCCACCTCTACTTACAGTATAGTAAATATAGCTAGTTAAAGTCATAGCCCCCCCCCAAACAAAAAGTTAAAACTTTGTTTGCTTAAATCTCCCTCAATATTGATCCCAGACACGCCCAATTTCAGTTTCAGTGAGTTACTCGTGACCAAATCAGCATGCCAAGTTTTGTTAAAATCTGTGACGATGAGGTTGTAAAGTGTGATGATTTGACATGGAATGACTCTTCATTCAAGGTGATACATAGTGTGTGTGTGTATATGTATGTGTATATATATATATATATATATATATATATAGAGAGAGAGAGAGAGAGAGCATCTGGTCTGAGCACTGCTGGGGATAGAAGACTTCACACTTCCCTTTTGCACTTCACATGGTTTCACACTCCCCTTTGCATTTTCTTCACGTGGTGCAGCCGAGATCCAGACAGAGTGTTTAGTATGCTGTGTGCAACTGTGCTTTTCCTGCTGCTTGGAAGAGAAAAGGCTGAGCACGGAGCAGAGGACAGATCACTGAAGGGACACGGTTTCCTAGGCACCCACCACTGGAATGCTGATGATAAAACTGACCTTTGCTATTACGCTGCCTGACCTTCCGGGGTTTCTTGGCATATCTCGTTACTAGGCTAGTGCCATAGCTAAAGTGCTGGTGGAGGGGCTGCTAAACAGTCTTAAGTAGTGCAGGAACAAGGGCTGGGAACTAGGAGATGTGTGAGTAGGGTTCTTTGTTGCCACAGAGAGGGAGGCTCCATAGGGTTAAACTTTATGATGGTTTTAGAAGCTATCTCTGAAGATTCTGAGAGTTCACTGTGACACCTGAAAGCAGAGTACTCAGAAGACCTAATTCCCTGTGAGTGTGGAGGAGGACAGAGATACCTGGAGTCCTATGGAAGGAATGATGTGTTTTAGGTTGGTATATTGTGTGAGGGATTTGCATCATCCTGGCTCTGAATAGGAGTTTTGAAATTGCATTTCAGTTGTCTCTTAGTAAATACTCTGTTATAAAGTATTGCATTTTGAGAAGACTTTTGAGCTTTTGCTGAGTTTTACATTTTTTTTATGTTAGTGCTGGTGAGTTTTGTCAGTTGTACTGCCTTGTACACCACTTTGAACATGAGCATCTCATTAATAAAGTAATGTATGCATTTGTAATGTAATTATTCCTTCATGTCTGATTAATTTTTGTTCCATAATACCTGCATTTTTTCTGCTGAAGATTTTGCAGGGAACTCTTCTGCTCCTTGTTATGTTTTGCATTTTTCAATCAGTAGTGTGACTAAAACGGCTCAGACAACCGATAGCCTGTCTCTGCCTCTGCCTCCCCCACTTCAGGCAGCCCACAGTGCCACACTGCCTCATTCATACTCTATTAGCCAATGCTACAATGAAGTCACAATAAGGCAGCATTTGTTATGGCATTTCTTTGTATATTCCAGCTACAATCATTCACTCAGGGAGAAAAGGAGGCTGACACGAGCATTGCACTACTGATCTGCAAGACAGAAAGAGAATGGACACTCTTTCCTTGCAGCATGCTCTTTTTAAGATATGAGCAAAGAGAGCAAGGAAGAAGATGGGCTGTGTTTGTGGCCCACATTCACACTCAGGCTGAAACAAATTAAATTCAGTTTCATTTATTGTTCTATAGCACCTTTCACAACAGAGTTACCCCAACTGTCACCGATATGTCATATCTGGTTATATTTGTATTGTTGACATTTATACCATGTTAACAAAGGCACTTTGCGCGTCACCGTCTGAGTTTGCAGTAGCTCTGTGAGCACTGCTATCTGTGTTTTCAGTGAAATTGTTAGCACTGCTTTCCATGTTTACGGCAGCTCTGTCAGTACCACTCTCCATTTTTATAGAGCCACTGTGAGTGCCACACTGTGTTTACAGTGACTTTGTGAGCAGCGCTTTCTGATTATAGAGGCACTTTGAGTGCTGCTCTCCATGTTTATAGAGGCACTATAACCACCACACTCCATGTTTATGGTGGCACTGTGAGTCCTGTTAGGACTGGGCCTCTCTCTGGGCTCTATTTTTCATCTGCGCAAACCATTTTGTTAGTTTTGAACCAGCGCATTGCTCATTTTCACACTGCACGCGTCATCAAATTAGTAAAATGATTTTGCGCCTGCTTTCCGCCTGTAGGGGTGGTGTGTTGTAAATGGGACATGACGGTCATTTTGTTGGTGCGATTGTAATGATAATCTGCCATAGATCATGTGGCACTGCCTTTTAAAGCTGAGGTGATATGCCATTCCATTTGGTTTTTCTGCCGTCAAAATAGCAAAATTGGGTCAGACACACCCATAACTGTTAATTCTGCTTTGCGCTTCATGCTTTGGGTTAAATTGTCCAAGTTTAGCCCTATGCATTTATAGGGGCACTGTGAGTGCCACTCACCGTGTTTACGGTGGCTCTGTTAGTCCTTTCACATCAGGGCTGGTGCCCCTGCCAAACCTAAATTCTGGCCTGGGCATTGCATTCACATCAAAATGAACAGCGGTGCTGGGCCTATATATCCAGGCTAGAGCTCATTTTTCTGGCCTAGAAAGGCTGCTGGGCCTGAGCTGGAAGCCTGCTACATTCAGAGGTGGGATTAGAATCATCAAAGTAAAAAAAACTAAAGTTGTTTTTAAAGCAATGCAGAGTGAATTGCAGGGGTTATCAGAATGACAGAGTCTTGAAGATGGTTTAAACCAGTGGTTCCCAAACTGGGGGGCTGGGATTGCACATAGAGGTATCGTGGAGAGGCGCATCAATAGGATAGCCTCAGGGGCATGTGCCACCCTAAAATAATCTCTTCACAGATTGGACGATTAAACAAATAAAGCAGCGCAACATTACAGTAACTAACAATAAATAAACCACTAACTTGTGTGTACTATTAGAGTATTTATGTAAGTAGTATTTATTTAAACTTTATTTTACCAGGTAAATTAACTGAAAACCAGTTGTCACTGCTTTACGTGATATTCTGGAGAAATAGTACATAACGTATCGGAACTTCCTGGGATACAAACGTCATACAAACTTCACGTTCTTCAGCCTGTCACAGAGGCTGTTCCAGTTTGTTCAGCCAGTTGAGAGGTGCTGTACCATGTGACATGGTGATGCGTGACAACGTTTTGCAGTGCCGGACAAAAAAATCTAATCATATCATGAAAAACTAGGTTTAAAGTTTTCTACATGAAGTGCAGGGAGACTATCAATTAACGGGTATGATCTAGTGTTGTTTTGTGCTATAGTATAGGCTGAAACCTGCGGTCATCATCAAAAACAAAATGCAGTAAAAGTAAGACAAACTTAAATTTGTGTACGCCAATGAATATTAACAGGAATGTTAAATCTGCATTTGCGTAATTTCAAACTTATGCTGGACTTTTTAATTTTCAATTGATTGCTCTTTTTTCTCCCACAGTGGTGAAATTTCACCATTTGTATTTTGTAATTGCATTTGTTTCGCTCAGTTAGAAAAGGGAGTTGTATTTCAAATAAAGTTTGAATCTGAACCTGTGTAGTTTAGATGGGGGGCGCTCAGTAATGTTCCTATCTAGAAAAGGGGGGCCCTGCAGAGAAAGTTTGGGAACCACTGATTTAAACAATGAAAAAGAATACAGGAAATCAAAAAAAGAACTAAACTAAAGTGGTGCTGGCTGCCCGAAAAACAATTATTGTGGACTCCGTGTTTGGAAACAGACCTGCTCACCAGGGGGGTGTTTTTCATCCGTGGATTACTTGCGTAACCGGATGTAATTGTTGACAATTTGGCATGATCCTGAATCTATTGATTTTTCGAAACACTTGCTGGATATGTTGTCATAGCAGCACATCTAAATTCTCAAACCTGCTTGGAGCAGGTTTGTTCTATGTAAGCAAGGATTAGCTCACACACTTAATCAGTGCCCATGCATGGAAATCCATTCAGTCATGGCCTCACCATTCATGGATGACCGACCAGTTGCAATTGGTGCACAAATAATAAGAAGGGAATTTCAAATTGAGAGGGTTTTGTGCAATCAGCAATATCCTTTATTGTTGCCAGATGATATTCTTTTCGAAAGATACAGCTTCAGCCGAGATGGAATGTTATATCTTAAAGATTTATTAGCTCTGTAACTAGGTAAAATCGGGTTCTTACATCCACACAGACAATGTGCATTACCTTGAGATATTTTGGAAGCGGCACTTTTTTGTATACTGTAGGCAATGCGGAAAATGTATCAGAGTGCAGTTTGCCAGGCATTTTGCAAAGTCTGTTTGGGCCTCAAATAATTCCTTCGGGTTTTCATTGTTTTTCCCAGACACCTGTAAGTGCAGGTAATTAGAGGCATTTTATGCCATTGCAAGTAATGTATATGCAATAAAATTACAGTTCTATAAAGAATTTATAAATCACACTACCAAGAATTTCCAAAGGTTTTATCTGCCTTCTTATTAGCTTCAAAAGGAATGTTTCATAAATGTTAAAGATTTCCTACATTTCATATACATAAATTTAACTAATTAAATTTGTGTGTGTGTGTGTGTGTGTATATATATATGAATGAAATGTTTACCAGTTTGAAGTGTATTTTTGTACTTCACTTTAACTTGTTCCCATGTCCTGTATGATTATGCTTGTATTTGATCTGTAATTCTGGCATTGGAAATGTAATACAGTGGTCCCTCAGAACTCGAACATAATACGTTCAGAACTCCAGATCGTATCCTAAAAAGTTCGAGTTCTGATCGAATTTTCCCCATAAGAAATAATGGAAAACCAATTAATTGGTTCCCGGTCCCAAAAAATGACACCTAAATATGTTTTTTTTAGCATTTAAACAAAGTGAACCGGATAAAACAAGAATAGCATATACTGTACTAAACACATCTAAGCACATTGATCAAAACAGTAATTTGTAAAGTAAGAAAATAAATGAATCCAAACAATGTGTCCTGCTCTGATTGTCTGCTCCTTCCATGTGCCACGCCCCCGTGTTAACCAGGTGTGGATTCCCCGTGTGATCAGCTGTTTTTGGTTGTTTTTATTAGCCCTCTTTATTTCATCTGCATTTCAGTTTGTTTCCTCAGTCCAATCATTGTATTTATCATTGTATTCCGCAGTGCTCAAAGTATTCCGGCACCGTGCCGGATCTCCGACGTGCGGCCGTGAGGAAAAAAAAAAAATTTTAGAGCCTGCGCGTGCGGTTTAATATTTTCGAGCCAATTTATTTCACCTACCAATCATATGAGCGGAACGCAGCTTTAACTAACGTTACAAGCCTATCAGAAGCAGAGAAGGGCGGGTCCTTGCAACACGGTATGATTGACACCCATACATCAATGTCTCGTTAGCGTTGTCGGAGAAAAAAAAATGGAGCCCAAGTTTATGAAGCCTGGGGATGATGTCCTAGCAATAGATAAAGTACTCAAAAATACTGGGTGCTGGGCGTGGATTGAAGAAAGTAGAGATGGCGAGCCTTTTCGCAGTTGGTGCAAGAAATGGAGAGTGCCCGGGGCTTGTTTCTGCACGATTTGCTCGAGGAAGCTACTGTATGCCAGCAGCGGTAAGAATCTGCTTGCTCGTCATGATTTAGACTCCGGTCATAGATCCGCTGCCCGTGCATTCAAACTTACCACGACGTTGCCGGGAGCAACTGTTACAGCTGACACACCGTTGTCTATGACTGGCCGTGTCTGTGTCTACGTTTGTGCACATCTATAGCAGAACATTATTTGTCATTCAGAATTTCGCATCCACTGGTCACCATGTGTAAAAAAACTGGCAGAAGACAAAAAAGCGTTAACTAGCCTGTCGGTTTCAAACCAACATGTAAGTTACATGAACACTCATGGAATTGCATTACAGTTCAAAAAATGTTTGTCTGAGAAGCTAAAAAAAGAGCTAAAAGCTCTTGTTACTTTATTTTTGTTATTATTGTCAATATTTGAAGTAAGTCCTTCAAATAAAAAAGTCCCCCCCAAAAAAAGTTCAGGCTCAGGATTTTTTTTAACTTTAACCCCTGATTCCGTGATACCCTGACATCTGCGCCTTTGTCTCCATTGCGTCCCTGCTGGGCATGATAATATTATTATAATTAAATGTATTAATGGTTTATTATTATTGTTAAAATAATAATAACAATAAATCTTTATTTAAAAATGTATTTTATTATATAATAATTACTGTGTTGTCTATCATTGTCTAAATGTATTTTTACTGTCTAAATATATGTATTCAGCTAGTGTAAACGTGAATGATGACATCACAGCGAATGCGAGACTGAGACTGAAACTTTACCTTTTGTTTCTGCTGAGAGATGTGCCACGTGATTCATTTCTCCGCTCGTACAAGTTATCTTAGGTCGGCGTTCACGGTTTGACTTCTGAGATTCAGATCGAGCAATGGATAATTTTTTTTCTAACTGGATGGTTCGACTTTTAAGAAATTCCAGTTCTAATGAGTTTGATAACTGAGGTACCGCTGTACTATATTCAAGTAATAAGTACAATAACTAAATATTACTTGCATATTTATTTTGTTGGACACTTTTTGCCAGCTGTCTTTTCTGGTTTGGGCCGCTTTTGATGTGTTTCCTTTAATACATATTAAATCTTTGAATTCATCATACACCGCTAATAAAACATCCTGCTCGAATTGTGTGAAAAATTGTGCCCTGTTTTTTGACATTTTGTGGCAGCCAATGAGAGACTTGACGATCAAGTTTTCTAAAGTCGATATATATGGGCTTTTCAAGCAGTGTGAGCGCGCGCAAACATCTCAGATCAATGGATCCAGCTAGACTAATCTACTACACAGCTGCGTTTGAAAAATCGACTTATCCCGGATAAGTTTAACTGGCATTAACTCATCCAAGATGAGGCATCTGGTACATACGGAAAATACCCCCCAGGTGACTGGAGCATTGAACTCTGTGTCTGCTTTGGAGGAATTGGGTAAGTTGTTTTGTTTGTTGTGTTTACTTGTAATATGCCTATGAACTCTGTTTGGTGTATTTCGGATGCCTTCCAAGCATCCGTCAAATAAAGCTGAATATTGTTAAACGGTGAGTTGTGTTTTATATGTTGAATGTGTATTGTGACTAGGGCTGGGTTACCTATATATCGCTGTAAAGACAACTTAGTTGACTTTGGTGTAACAACTAATGATACATAACATACAGCTATCTGCATATTTCATAGCAATGAAAATAACAATCTTGCTTGAAATGTTAGTAATTTAAGTGAAATTTATCTGTTGGCTTTCATGTGCTTGTTTTAACACAGGGGAAGCGATGCAGACGGACAGGAGCATCACTTCCTGTATTTATTTATTGTACAAAAAGATTATTGTGAAAGATTTAAATATCTTGATTACTTGAATAGTTTGTAAAATAAAGGTTTACCAAAATGTTTTTTTCTCGTGTTGTCTTCAACAAACAACAAATTTATTTTTGTATAGCGCATTATCACAACATTACATCGTCTCAAAGCACTTTACAACATCCCCACCAAAAGCCCCCAGTCAGTAAGCCATAGGCAAAAGTGACAAGGGAAAAATCCCTAGAAAGAAGAAACCTTGGGAGGGACCAGACTCAAAAGGGGAGCCCATCCTCCAGGAGCCGGCAAATTGGAGAGATGGCTAAGTGCCATGTCATACTGTCCAAACAATAAAATTTGAGACACAAACGGGGAGCAGGGGGGAGATGACAAGCCAGTGCCAACACTCCCTCCAATCACCAGGCAACCAGAAGGCAGGCAGTGGGTCATACATGGAAGATGACACAGGCAGAACGGCGAGCTGGATGCACGGACGTCATTGGTAGTGGCAACGTCACATGTTGCAGGGTGTGCTGGACATCTTGATAGATTGAGGTCTCCGGGCAGCACCCCCCAGGAGGAGAAGGGGCAATAAAATATGTGATTAGTCAAAGTAGGGGAGACTATAGCAGTGCTAAGAGTTAGGTGAGTGCAGTATGAAGTGCAATGTGCAATCTTCGGCAGATATGGTTATGGCAGCATAAGTAGCAGGGAGAGGCAAGTGGGAATGCAGGCATGGGGAGTCCCTAAAATGTCAGCACTCCAATCCCACAAGCGATTGCGAAGCTCCCTCTCCCTATCAAAGTAGTCCATTAATGCCTATTACACAGTTTATGTGCATTTTGGCTGATTTGACAAGAAATCAGTATGCATTTTAACTTTTATATACTAATTTGTACTTCATTTGCGGTGTAAAGGTTATAATACATGGTACTTTCTTGTCATAGCAGTGCAGATACACATAAAATAAGTACAGATTTGCTCTGTTACAACAATCAATTGCCGCATTTATTGCTTTGGTAAAAATGTACATGCATGACAGTTACATGCAGCCCCTCCTATTATTATGCATGAGTCACAGTTCATCCACGAATGTCACTGATTGTGACCCACTTTTTAACTGGAACACACAAAGGTAGTTCGTGTTTGGGCCACTGAAGTACAGGAATAAGTGAATAATTAAATCAGATGATCTGTAAGTTGTACCAAAATGGCATGATTTTGTTTGAGTTAGCGGAAGAATGAGTCTTGTACATACGTATAAAAAATGGAACCCTGTAGTCATTGCTGTGAGTAAAAGCAAGACGAGAAAGCAGAGAATAAAAACCATCTTTTCTGAAGTAAATCTCTGCATGATACTTCCGTAATATGGAGAACAGAGCTGAGATTGCTTCATAACCCATATAATAAAGCCTTCAAAATCACGTCTTAGCATTCCAATTAATTACAAAATAATTACAGTAAAATCCCGTTATATAGTGGACTCGTTTTAGCAGAATATCACCTATAACGGATGTGATTGTGGATGAGGCTTGTGGCGTTCCGGTGATATCCAGCGCAGATTATTAATAGTCACGCATCTGCTCAGGTAAAGTTGGGTTACTACATGTACAATATAATAATCTATACCACATATGTGTCTGCTGAGGTGTGGCATGAGTAAATGGTGTCCTGTAGTTGTGTTTATGGGCATACAGCAACTCTGGATATAACGGACTGTTTTTGCCATGTCCCTTGAATTCCGTTATAACAGTATTTTACTGTAAAATAAAAGCGTACACATATTACAAAGGAGAAACATGAAATGCAATGACTGTAATTAGAAAATAATATGAACAGGAAGATATTTTTATAATTTGTTTAGTCACTGTCTAATTTGAAAGTTTATTACTAAAATAGCAAAGACAAGATACGGTTATATATGCAGAACATTTCACATGGATATGATGTAAAGTATTTTACAGAGATCAAATAATATTGTACAGTAATAATGACAGGTGAAATTAACCCAGAAGGTTCTCCGTTGGCTATGGGGATCGAACCAGCAACTTTCTCATTATAAGGCAACAGTATAAACCACTGTACCACCATGGCACTGTACTACGCACTTGTAACATTTACGTAACTTACGCATTTAATCTGTCTGCAATTCATTGCCAAGCCAACTCTCTGGCTGTGTTTATGGCCACAGTATTGCCTTTTTTAACAACTACATCTTTGTATTTTTCATACAGCTTCATTAGCAGGGTTTGTTCTGCGGCAGAAAGAAACACTGCTCTCGTTTTACAGGCTTTCCGACTCATTTGGTTGATCTATTGTTCATCCATTTATTTGGGCTTCTTATATATCGCGGGTGTGCGCACTAAGTGAGACTATGCAAGTCTGTCTTGAATGAGCCTTGATTAGTTGAATCTGAACTGTGTTCATGGAATGACATGAGGGTAAATTTAGAGATGGAGCTAGGTTGAGTCTGACTTTTTCAGTAAAGTCTGCCTTTCTTTAGCTACTTTCATGGAATACCCCCCAGCTCTCTAGCCTTGCCAAGCTACAGTTCTGTTGTTGTTTTGCAGTCAGACCCTTGGCACCTATTCAGCAAGTCAAGGGGGGAAAAAGCACAATAATCATAAAAACTTGCATTTGTTTATCAGGATTAGCTTTACCAGAATAAATGACAGACATTCTGAGTGTGTTCCTATAGACATGTTCTGTTCTACTTGGATTTTAGCAGTAAGGACGCTTGCATGTGTCTTGTCTGTGTGTTTTGTAATTGTCTGTGATGTGACAATTCTACCAGCTATAGTCACTTTTCTCTCCCTCTCCCTCTGTAAGGTGACAGCGGTGAGTGAGGGATTGTCGGATAGTGGGGGAGGAAGATGTCAGTGTGCATTTGTGGGCACACACTTTTGTAAGTGGTTCACATACCAGCCCACACGCTGCAACTCTTTCTCCCTGTTTAAGGATTTTAGAGTCATCATACATTTTTCACAGCACTGAAAATTGTATGGGCCTGGTAGTTCACCAGCTCAAGACTGTAGCCTTAAGCTGTGATATCTAGATTGTTGAAGACAATCTAATGCTAAGTTAAGCTTAGCCAAGTTAAGCTTGTTGTGCTAAAACATGCACTATTTCTGCCCTGATTTATTTTAGTGATATTCTCATGCATATGGTTTAATGTCCAAGTCAACTTCCTCATTATTTCTCAGTGATAACAGTACGTTTGTTAATGAAACTGAAAGCACAGACAGTCCATCTGAGTGCAGTACAATCGCTCTATATGAACTTTCATCAGGCTAACACTGACATTTTACTGGATGGTAGTCACTGATTTACAGTTTTGTTTAAGCTTCATCAGTGGTTTTCAGTCCCAAACTTGTTAATGTAATTCTAGCAATGTTTTAAGCACAGTCTTACCATTTAATAAAACAGCATTAAAAAATGCTATGGCAGCCACCTGCTACACTGTTTGCAGAATTATTAAGCAAAAAGTTTGCTTGGAGAAATTTTCAGCAAAACTGAGGCAGAGTTATGAAAGTGAATTTAGATGTTTTCTATTCCTCCAAGTAACTTTATTTAGAGTAGAGGTGGGCGATAAATCGATTTTATCGATTAATTTGAATTTACGGTTCAGGACGATGTGTTTCATGAAAATCGATTTTTATTACTTATTTTACACGCGAGTGCCAAAAGTGGAACTAATGCGACGCACCGTTCTTCATGGGTAAATTATCGTAGCGCACCCAAACATTGTAGCGGATTCACAAACAACATGGTAATGGTTTGGTTTTGTGCCGTCGGACACAGACCAAACAAGTCCTCGCTGCAAAGTCTGTTTAAAAACTTGGAACCAAAGGAAGCAGCACAACAAATTTATTCAGCACCTAAAGCAGAGGCACACAGCTGAGTGGGAGAAGTGCAGCTCCCAGGGAAATGAAAATAGCTGCAGCACCAGCACAACATCCAAAGTTAAGTAAGCAACCATCCCTGACATGCTTTCGAACTGTGTGCCATATGATAAGAATGGGATACGGTGGAAGGCGGTAGCAAACGCTGTCGCGATGTATATTGTAAAAGACATGGTGCCCATACATACTGTGGAAAAGCCGGGATTCATTAACATGGCAAAAGTTTTTACAAGTTTCTAAAAATGTTTACAATGGCGTGGTCTGCCATCTCACTTACAAGCATATTTTTTTTTAGGCCATATCGCCCAGCTTTAGAGGAAAAATGTTACATTACAAACAAAAATAAATGAAATGCCATTGATTATCAGTATGCATAATTATTGGGAAATCAGAAACTTAATGGATTTTTCTATCTCCCGTTCTATATGGTCCACTTTACCAAGTTTATTGTCCTGTGTAGCCACCTTTGTATTCAATTACTATTTTTGCACTATATCTATCACTTCACTATTTTTTATACTCTCTGCACTGTACTTTTTTGGCCCATTTTAATAGTGATAATTGTCTTAATAATTCCGCACAGGAAAGAACCACAGTGATCTGTTTTACTCCAGTCAGAAAACACTGCATTAACTGTTAGGCTTTAAAAGTGATAGCTGATACCTTAAAATAGTGAAAGTGTAAAGCAGAAAATCCCATTGTGAAACGTATTTATTACCCTGTTCATGGTTGAGAAGTCCCTCTCACAGTTTACACTGCTGGCCAGGTGGATGACGCAACATATTTTCCGACATGCGTTCTCTGTCCGCTGGTGGGAGTGTGCTCACCTGTATGCTGATCCCAGACATGTGCGCGCAGTGGAGCAGAAGCCCGCCATGCGCAATACAGAGAGCAGAGGAGAATTGTAAACACGTGACCATGTTTAGATGAAAAATGACAAGCTGTTGTGTAAATAACATAAATAACATAAGGCTATTTAGTTTGTTTAATAAAAGGACAATCTATAGACCTGTTGTATAGGAAAGGTAACCTTAAATGAATTCTGTTGTGACCTGGTGCTATACAGCGCCTGACAAAAGTCTTGTCACTTAACCAAATTATAGGAACAACAAATAACTTCTCCTGTAGTTAATCAGTTGGAATCAGAAATGGCTTATATGAAATGCAAAGCCCTCATTATGTTTATTATACCAAAATTCATTGATTTTTGTCATGTAATTAGGACAGAAAGATTAACTTTTGCCTGGAAAAAAGTCTTGTCATATACAAAAATAATGTAGAAATTATACATATACTTTATTTAGAATATACAAACATGCTACAATAACATCACAACATAAAGTCATGGTGCCTTGGAAAAAAGCATTAACGTGTATGACTTCCATGAGCTTGGTCAGAGTGATCCTCTTTAGTTTCAGGAACTTCAGTGTGGAGGCTGAAGTATGAGAAGGAGCACCATCCTGCTGCAGAATTTGCCCTCTCTTATGGCTTGGAATGTAACAGGCAGCAAGAATGTCTTGATACTTCAGGCTGTTGATGTTGCCATCCACTCTGTAGATCTCTCGAACACCTCCATACTAGATGAAACTCCAAACCATGCTTTTTCCTCCACCAAACTTGACTGTTTTCTGGGTGAATCTTGGGTCCATGCAGATTCCAACAGGTCTCCTGCAGAATTTACAGCATTTGGTTTGCAGTTCAATGGATGATTCGTCAGAAAAATCAACCGTCTGCCACTTCGTCACTGTCCATCCTTGCTGCAAGCTGTTAGCCTTGGTAAATTCAACACGCTTTTTTTGATGTGTTAATGCTGGTTTCTGAGCATTCGGCCATAGAGACCACTCCATGCAAGAATTCGAGAAACTGTTCTTGTAGACCAGGGGTGCCCATTCTTATCCGCAAGGGCCAGTGTGTATGTGGGTTTTTGCTGCAGCTCCCTAATTAGATTACTAATTTAATTAGAGGACTGATTCGCTGAAGAGTCCTCACACCTGGGTTTGAACAGCTGACCTAAAGGTTACCCCTTTGTGGATAACATTGGGCACCGCTGTTGTAGACACAGCGATTTCAGGTGACCAGTTCTGATGTAGCTCTGCTGCAGTTGAAAAAGGGTTGGCCCTGAACTTTCGAAGCAACAAGCGGTCCTCTCGAAGAGTTGTCTTACAGGGTCTGCCTGACCTGGGCTTGTCATGAACATCACCAGTTTCTTCATATCTTTTTTTAATCCTCTCCACTTGATGTTTGTATGCATTAATGATGTCTGCCACCTCAGCAGCAGACTTGGTCTGTGATTGAATCTTTGGCATGTTGTTAGAAGTCAGTTTGCACTTCAAGTGAAGGTCTGGTGTGCTGGGGTTCTTTTTATACACCCCTGGGATTATGTTAATTACAGTATTTATCACAGGTGAACCCCTAATCTGTGATTGGTTGAATCATTAAAAGACATGACAAGACTTTTGTCCTTGCAAAAACAGGTGTTTTGGACTGTGAACATCAGGACACTTTTTTTTCTGTTTCATTTTGCACCTAGATATTAATGTGAAAGCCCTTGGCATTAAATTGATCCATTTATAACAATTGATTGAATAGAAATAAAGTTATATGCCTTTTTAAGTTACTATGTCCTTATGTGAAAAGACTTTTGTCAATGACTGTACAGAAAATAACCTTCAAGGGGGGGCAGGAGGTGCTGTGGGGGGGGCACCCCCCTAATATAATGGTAGGGGAAACACTGAAAAAAGACATCTAGGAGGTGCAGCTGATTTCCAAGTCGGAAGTGCAATAGTGTCACTTAGTCCTCCCCAATGATAAGCACTGATTTTGCAGTTTATGTATCAAGGAAGAACTTGTGAAACCCAACTCGCAGAATTTGAAAAGCAGCTTATTTCAGCCTCTGACTATATCAAGCCCTAACAAACAGCCTTATTTTTATGGAAATCACTAGCAAGGTGAGTAGAGTAATATGTTAGATTAGGGTTGCCATATTTGGTGAGACTAAAAAGAGGACACTGTCGTTCACTAAATGTCACAAATATAAAATGTTTAAGTAACATCTCTCGTGAGTAGCGTGACATGTAGAAATGTGCTTATCATTTAATTTTTAAAGTAAACGTGCACAAGCCTGGCAAATGCTGTGTGATGATACCGAGTGGCTGCCATATATTGAATATTCTTAAAAAACCACTTAGAAGCCAGAATAGGGGCCCAAAAAAAGGACGTGTCTGGGGAAACACAGATGTATGATAACTCAATGCTTCATGCTTGCTTATATATCTGTATGTATGACTGGGGATAGGGGTGACAGGCTTTACCCATACTTTACATACTGCTCATTCACACCTCAGCTTTTTTTTCTCTCCCCATACCTATAAAAATCAACCACTCTCTTCACTTCCTAGCAGCTGTAGGATTTCCTCAAGGGGTGAAGTAAAGGTGTTGCTTCTTTGCTTCTAATTTGTGCTCTTGCTTCTGCCTGGACACTAATCAAATCAGCCAAGGAGAGCGATGCCCTGTCCTTCGTGTTACTCTGACCAGATCAGCCAGGGAGAGCGAGGCCCTGTCCTCCGTGTTACTCTGACCAAATCAACCAAGGGCAGTGAGGCCATGTCCTATGTGTTACTCTGACAGGCCACATACAGACCCTTTCCAAAAAATTCAAATATCATGGAAAAGTTCATTTATTTTCATAATTCCATACAAAACGTTAAACTTTCATAGATTATAGATTTTGGGCCCACAGCGTAAACGATTTCAAGTACTTAGTTTGTTTATTTGTACATAATTTGGGCTTCCAGCTCATAAAACCCATGAAAACAGGGATTTGAATACTGTGAAGACATCACCATTTACTTCTCAGTTTTTGCAGGAAAAGAAATTAAGATAAGATCAAATCATTCAAAATATGGTACTTTCAAAACAATATGTCAGTCTTCAGTACTTGGTTGAGAATCCCTTGGTTGACCACCATGGCATTGAGGCAATCAGCCTGTGGCATTGCCTGTGAGTTAAGAATTTCCTTGATTTCCTTGATGCTTGCTGTCAGTTCTTCTTTGTTTTTGGGTTTGGTGGACCTCATTTTCCTCTTGATAATAGATTCTCAATGGGGTTTAGGTCCAGAGAGTTGGCTGGCCAGTCAAGCACTGTGATGGCATGACCATCAAACCAGGTTTTGGTGCTTCTGGCAGTATGGGCAGGGGTCAGGTCCTGCTGGAAGATGAAATCTGCATCTCCATACAGATCCTCAGCAGAAGGAAGCATGAAGTCCTCTAAAACATTCTGGTAGACTGTTGTGGTGACCTTGGATTTAAGAAAGCAGAGTTTACCAACACCTACACCAGACATTGCAGCCAAAATCATGACTGACTGTGGATATTTCACACTGGACCTCAAGCAGCTTGGGTTCTGTTCCTCACCCGTCTTCCTCCAAACCCTTGTACCTTGATTCCCGAATGAAAGGCACACTTTACTTTCATCGGAAAAGAGGACCTTGGACTACTGGCCAACAGTCCAGTCCTTCTTCTCCTTGGCCCAGTTGATACGCTTCCGACATTGGCTCGGATGCGTCTGAATGTGGTGGTTCTTGAAGCTGTGACTCCTACCTCATTGCCCTCTTTCTGGATCTCTGCCAGATTCTTGAGTCTTCTCTGTTTGATAATCGCTGCACCTTTTCTAATCCGCAATGTCATTTTTAAGATATGGTGACCAAACCTGCACACAATATTCTAGATGAGGTCATAAGAACATAAGAAATTTACAAA
>JABFEB020000001.1:39104297-39116630 GCA_019775895.2 Stomatorhinus ivindoensis | reverse complement strand
TTACACCTAGTGTTTGTGAAGTGTCTGTGAAAAACTATATATTAAAAAACTATAGACTCCCTTTCTGTCCCGTGTTCCCTTTAGCTATGGTTGTCAAATGAATGTAGATTCGTTAACCCTTCGGCGAGCTACGTGTTGGAGACCCCTGTTCTACAGGATTTATATTGGGTTAAAGTCAGCAGTTTGACTTGGCCATTGACAAGTCTATTCTTCTTCAATCAGTCTTTGGTAGAATGACTTGTGTGCTTTGGATCATTGTCTTGCTGCATGACCCAGTATCTCTTGAGATGTAGTCCATGGACATTTTCCATTAGAATTTCCTCGTATAATTCAGAATTCATTGCCCCATCCACAATGGTAAGCTGTCTTGCCCCAGATATAGCAGAACATGCCTTAAAACATGATATTACCACCACCATATTCCATAGATGGGATGAATACCACTGTTGTTCAGTGTACTCCTGATAGTGTACTTGTGAAAATTAATAATAAATCAATGTGAGACAGCCTTTTAGTTGCTCTTGGCTCTTTTGTGGCCTCGCAAGCAATCACAAGCCTTGTCATTGGAGTGTTCTTTGTAGGTTGACCACTACCGGGGTGAGTAACAATAGTCTCCATTTGTACACAATCTGTATGGCTGTGGATTAGTACAGTGCAAACTCTTTCGAAATGGTTTTGTAGTCTTTCTCAGCATGATGAGTATCAACAATTCGTTTTCTGAGGTCCTCTGAAATGTTCCTAGTCCATGACATGATACTCTGATACTGTACAAATGTGTTACAAGAAGAAGCTCTTGGTAGAAAGAACCCTGTTCTATTAAAATAAACAGGGTGCCTATTCATACCTGATTGTCAACACATTGATTGACAATCATGACATTGATTGACAGCACCTGACCCTAATCTCACCTTTAAATTACTTGCTGGGTTTAAAGTACATACTTTTGACACTCACAGATTTGTGACAATGGATCATTTTCCTAAATAAGTAAATGACCAAGAATGATTTTTGTCTCATCTGTTAAACTATGTTCTCCACATCTTCTCCTTATTTATGATTTTTTAAGTCATATGTATGCAGGGATATGGAAAATTCTGAAGGGTTCAATTGAGGGGCCGAATGGCCTCCTCTCGTTTGTATAGTTCTTATGTTCTTAATTCCAAGCAACACTGTATACGATAAAACGTGGAATATATAGAATGAAAGCCCACACAAACATGCACACACACACACACATGCATATATATGTATGTGTGTGTATTACCTTAATAAATCTATATTATTAGGGATTATGCTTTAACGACATGCATTTAGTTGTACACCTATCCAGCAGACACCAATACATCCTTAGGTCATCCATATGATGCCCTCTTTCAGTCCAGATATGACATCCTTAGGACACCCACAAGGAAAGTTATTATTAAGTCCTGAGCACGACTTTAAGGGGAATCCTTAGGACCTGTAGAAGATCTATTATGGATTTTTAAGGACATTATAAGGATCAATTATAGACATTCAGGGAACATTTCAAGGACATTCTGAAAACATTATGGACGTTTAATCCATGCAAATCCCTTTTTATAAATAATTAATATTTAGGATTTTAACAGTAATGCTAGGGACATAAACAAGGGTGTATTGCTGTTCTTATGTATAAACAAGGGACAGTCAGATGAACCTCAATGCCATTTTTCAGGGACAAACTTTAGATGACCATGATGCCATGAAAAATATAGAAATCCCTCAGAAACAAACCATTATGACAGGTTGTGTAAATAGCATTTCAATATACATAATTTTATCTGAAATATTAAAATGCATATTAATGTTCCATTAGGATGTCCAGAGGACAGAAGGAACCTAATTGTACCTTCGCTTGTCAGAGGGGCTGTACCCTCAATGTATCATTTAGTCTAATTTAATGTACAGAAATGGACATTTTTGTACCATTCGGGGTACATTAAAGTTGCTTGTACCGTAGGGAACAAAACTGTACCAGGGCTGTACCCTTTCACCTTTTACCTTCTTTGGAAAAAAAATGCTTAACAGCTATCTGTATCTATACATACATACATATATTGTTTTTGTAGTTTTAGGATTTTTATGTCAATTGTTCATATATATATATTGCACAGTATTTAGGTTATGGAATACCATGGTGAAGTCAGCAGCATGGACGACCAGGTCTTCGAAATAGACGTTACACTGCGTTTGGGGGATGTGGGCCAGGACATGCTCGATGAACATTTTGAACATGGCTGTAGCATTGTACAGGCTGAACGCCATCAAGCAGAAGTGCCATAGACTGTGGCTAATTGTGAAAACGGTCTTTGGACAAGCTTCCAAAGCCAGATTGACCTGCCAGTAACTAGTCTGGAGGTCCAGGGTGCTAAATTGTGTCGACTCAGTGATGCAGTTCAGTGCGTCATCAATACATGGCAATGGATACGAGTGGTCAATGAAGAACTACCATGATCCATCCTTTATGGTGATAAGAACTGCTAGAAACGTTCATGGGCTATCGGACAGCTCTGACTCCCACTGCTGTCATTTCTCTTATCCTCTGTTTCACCGCTTGGCACTTCGCCAAGGGTAGTCTGTGTGAATGCAGGCAAAGGGGCAAGGCATCCCCCATGTCACAGTGAAGAAATCAAGGAATGAGTCAAACAGAGATTTGGCGCTGGGGTAGGGCAGTCACAAGCAAAGTCTCCAATCTTTCTACAGCAGTAGTATGGGGCAGTAGTTATCAGGCAACATCTCTGCCGTGGCTCTGCGTGGGTTACACACACACTCTGTCCTATCTCTGTATTGTAGCCCTCAGGTCTGCAGGTGTAGCCTCAGCATGGCATAGCTGGCTACCAACGTGCTGTGGTAGGCAGAGACAGAATTTCCTCAGCTCTCTCTGCCTCTGCCAAAGTCTCGCGAGCATGGCTGGCGCATGCAGTTGGATTTGTTGCCGCAGCCGCTCCTGTGTTTATGCCTTGACAAAGACATGCTGAGCCAGCTCTTCCTGTCCAGCGCCAGGGAATTCTGGGTAGCCCCTATTACAAGCCTGTCCATCATTGCCTCCTGTTGGGCTGTTTCCTTTCATTTTTTTTGTTGCAGGGTGGAGCATTGGCACAGGTGATGTTGGTCATCAAAATTAATTCATCTGTGCATACCTGGCTGGGTTTTGATGTTCACTCTCTCCAGTTTTCAGCATGCGTCGTTTATCATTGCCATGGACTTTAATAAATTATATGTTGGTAACCTTATCCATGTTTGATATCCCTTTATATTGCCGAGCCAAAATGAGCCTTGGTTGGGTAATACCCCTCCATAAGAGGATACAGAGGTCCATTGCAAATGCCGCAAGGGTCTCACTGTCCCACGTTCACCAATTTGCCAGCTCTGCCCTCTCTACCTCCACCAACTCACTTTTCACTCATACTTTTCTGTCTGGCAATTCAATGGATGAGTCTGGGTTTGGCGGTCACCAGGTGAAGGGTGAAAACTTCAATCGTGTTGCGGAACCTGAAAATATTAACCTATTTCAAAGATATTTTGCATGTTTAATAACAAGGTCCAGGGACAACTTTTTCCGCACTATTGGAAATTGCTATTGGAAATTTTGGTTTTGTAAAGGCAGGTGTCCCAATATTTTTGGCAATATAGTGTATGTATAGTGTATGATTAACATTTAACACTTCACTTGGCATTACATCCATCCATTTTTTGAAATTTTGAGCTTATCCTATTCAGGTCCAGAGCCTATCCTGCATGCTATGAGCGCAAGACAGGGAACAATCCAGGATGGGGCATCAACCCATCACGGGGCACACTAACACAACATGCACGCACGCATGCACACACACACACACACATAAGCAATCCTGGCAGAAACTAGAGAGGTTATGTGGTACAATGGACGGAGTTTAAAGCACTCCACATCTATGATGCCATAAGCGGGAGGGGGCGTACCCCTTGTTCTGATTGGTCGAGGGCTGTCCAATGGTGTCATACATGCTTATGCCACATGTTGCCGATGCGGGGAAATATAGTTTGGGGAGATAATGGTTGCTATTTAAACTTTAAAAGAATAATAAAACAAAAATATATTTATTAATATATTGTTTTAAATTACATTTTAAAGAATAATAATACATATAGCAAGATGAATGTAATCGAGCGCATACATGTCCTGTGGGGCTCCGTCCGTCCATCCGCAGCAAACATAAGCGACCCAGTGTATTTTAAAAGAAGAAAGCACCAAATGTTTTAAACAAGAAAAAGGTTAGTGTTTTTTTTAAAAGAAAGAAAGAAAAGCAAGCGGAATTTAAACAAGCACATACATGCCCAAATGAATCAAACATGCCTGAACAAAGCCCTTTTAAACAAGTTTTAAACAAGCACAAATATTTTAGCCCAAGTTTTTAAAAGACGAAAGCACTTAAACCCATTACATTTAACCAACATGTTTAAAGAAGAAGAAGAAAAACCTTTAGCGATATTTACCAGTGTTAGTGTCACGCCCACTAGGGCAGGGCAACACACGGGTTAATCATCAACCCAATGACACCCGCTATTTAATCCAGACGTCGCGGTACTCATACCGCGAAGTATTGTTGGCATTGCTTTAGATGCATCATACCAAGCACTTTTCTTGTTGTCTTTCCCTGCTGCCCTGCCTGTCTACGCGTCCCGTGTCTCTTTTCCAGCCCGCTTCCTTGATCGTCTCTACCAGCCTTCCCGAGCCCACCAGCCCTGCATCCCTGGATTCCCTCAGTCCGTCTTCCCTTCCCAACGTTCTCCTGTTCTGTCTCGCCTCGTAGGACTGACCACCCCGGCTTCCGACCTACTGCTTCCGACCCGACTATTCACCAGCCCAGCCCCTTTGGATTCCTCTGCACGTGGAGTTACCTTAATTAAAACGCTCTCCTGCATTTACGGGTCCGCCTGGTCTCTGTCCACGTATTGTCACAGTTAGATTGAAGAAAACATTTAACCAGGAAACATTTAGCCCCGCAACCCGGCCATGTGCGTCCACTCCATTTGAACAATGCGGGTGAACTGACGACCTAGGCAATCCAAAGCTTGTGCAGGCACACTCACGCAAACACGCACTACAAAATGGCAGCAACAAACAGCGCGCCGGTTATTTCAAATAAACACCTTAACCATAACTTTTTTAAGTATGGAGGGGTTTATTCTAAAATAATGCAGCTTTTAAAGTAGAGACTGACCAGCATGCCAGCAGGGCCGGGTGACCTTGCCACAGGGCCATTGTTAAATGGAGACAGAGGAGGGGTGATTGCTGAGACGCTGTTTTGCTTTTTCAAGGGAAGGCCGTGAAGCACGTATGTGATAAAATTCTGGCTGGTGGAACATGCAGTAACTGGAGCAAATGTCAAATTTGTTGCTGTCATGCAAATAGACAAGACCGAGAGAGGGGGGAAGGAACAACAAACAACAACAAATTTATTTTTGTATAGCGCATTTTCATGACTTCACATCATCTCAAAGCGCTTTACAGCATCCCCACCCAAAGCCCCCAGTGAGTAAGCCATAGGCGACAGTGGCAAGGAAGAACTCCCGAGAAGGAAGAAACCTTGGGATGGACCAGACTCAAAGGGGGAGCCCATCCTCCAGGGGGCGGCAGGGAGAATCACATACAATAAAATTTGAGGATATTAATAGGGAGCATGGGGAGATGAGATGCTGGTGCCAATGCTCCCTCCAACATTTGCTAAACTAGACCAAAGTTAAAATAGGTGGCTGTCACGTAGCTGGAACAAGACCAAGAGAGGGGGGAGAAGCCCAAATGGGCTATAAGAGAGCAGAGCAGATAGGTAGGTAGGTAGGTACTTTTGAACTTCTTGATACACATGCTGAATGTATGTCTGATGGTTGCTCCCTGATTGATCAGTGAAGGAATAAACTTTTGTGACTTGCAACTCCTCCAACGTCTACGGTGTGAATCTCTTCTCATCAACGGACTCGGCGGAGTTCCACTCCCAACAGTATTGAAGCACTTTTCTGTCAATGTGAATAATAAAGTAAAGTGCCCTAAGCATTTTGACAACAAAAATCAAGGAATAACGCGGGTAATCCTTGTTAAAATGAGTGTACGGCATTAACCCAGAAGCGGGGGTCTCTATTTGTATATGTCCCAGCATGCCGCTCTGTCATAATGTGAACAGCCTCGACAATACATTTTAGGGTTGAATTCATGTGTTTTAACATAAGGTGGCGCCGAAGAGTAAAGCGCTGTCTGGCATATTTACATGCTCCAGCATGTCGCATTGTCGTAATGGGAAAAGCCTAGTCAATAAGTTTTAGGGCTGAATTCACGCATTTTAACATAAGGTGGCATCGTAGAGCCAAAAGCTGTCGTTCCCAAGCTAGCTGAACTCGTGTTTTAACAAAATGTGACATCAACGATACTGCTGTACTGAAAATAGCCACAGTCTACTAATGTTTTAAACTATAAATAATTCTCTTTAACATGAACTTGTTGTTTTTAATACAATGTTTAATACAATATATATGAATAGCCTAGACAATAAGTTTTAGGGCTGAATTCATGCTTTTTAACATAAGGTGGCGATGAAGAGCCAAGTGCTGTCGTTCCCAAGCTATTAACCATTTTCCGTAATGTCATAAACCGCGACACCTATGGATGGCAAGAAGAACAGACCCATCATGACAGAATGCACATTAACTCTATTTGTTAATCTGACTTATTTGTAAATAGTATAAAATAATCTATTTATGAAAGTGAATACAAAAGTTCAAACACGGAGACCTAATGAACATCTGCGTGTCCAATCACAGCGGTCCAGGTTTTATATAAAGAGTAAATCTAACCCACTTCTTTGCCGTTACAGCTATTCGTTCTCCCGCCTCATTCCTTTACCACTCTCTGGGCTCTGTCTTGTCCGGGTTGTGTCTGACTCCTGCGCTTCGCCTCCTCTTGGGGATTTCATCTATCCTTCACCTGCTTTTGGTGAAGGTTTAGGCACTCCTCGTCCCATGCGGAGAGAGACGCGTCGTTCTCAGCTGTCTCCAGACATGCGACGGTGATCTGATTGGCGACTCCGGGGTTTCATGGAGAAGGCGGCTGTCCTTGTTGATCCAGATCTCTTGTGCTTGGGAATCCTGCAAGTTACCCTAGACCTCCTCAGAGTACACGGATCAGCATCGACTATGCACCCACCAGCTACCTTTGTCCGATGGCTGCACCTTTTTCACCTATTGGGCTGCCTGCATCTCAGATTCCCCCACTCATCCGTTCCTCTGGCTCGTGCCGTTTTTCTGATCTTAAATTTAGAATTGCATTTCTCAGTCACTGGAATAGCATTTCATTTTATTTACTGATACGTCCCACTCACTATGCTTCTATACAGACTCCGCTCCATCAGCAGGTTTCGGCGGGTATTATCAAGGTTCCTGATTCACTGCACATTGGCCCTCATATTTCATGGGTTTGAACTCCTTGCGGAGTATGCAGCCGTCCATGAACTTTTTCCTATTGTTGCTTGTGCTGTATGGGGTAAAGAATGGTTTTGTGAAAGGAAGTTTTCTGTGATAATGATAAAGTGATAAGGTTAGGTAAGTGCATTTGTAATTGGAAGATTGCGGATTTGAATCCCAGACCAGCGGGGCACTGCTAGGGTGCCCTGGTCAGGGCGCTGCTCCCCAGGCACTGAATTGGCTGCCCCCTGCTATGTCACATTGTCACGTGTGGGTGGGGTGCAGAGCGCACGTTTCGTTATTGTGCATGTGTGCTATGGTGTGTCACTGATCACTAAACTTTATTCTAATTCTGAAGCTATTTCCATTAGTACTAAGGGTCGTTCCAAAGCCAATCAGATTGGAGTTGCATCCACAGCATCTCGTCAGGGAATCCCTCTGTCAGTGTTGAAAGTCCTTGGATGATCGTCATCCACTTTTGCCACATATGGCTGAGCAAATACTTCCATTATTATGGAGGCACAATATGTTATTGCTTCATCTAATGTAAGTAACATTCAGATAGCTGTTGGTGGTTGTCTCCAGACAAGGAAAAAAGGCAGAGGCATCCAGCATCTAGAGGACTAGGGAGCTGCCAGGGCTTTGTTTGTAGAGTCCAGTCATTCTATCACATCAAGGGCAAGGACAGAGGCAAAGGCAAGTGTGGGGGGTAAATCAAAAGAAATTTTATTAAATGAAACTACGCTATAGACAGGGCAAAGGAAACGGACCGCAAGGAATCAAAACAAGGTAGGGAGGATCAGGCAAGACCACTAGACTCACTGAGGAGTACATGCAGGCAGCAACATCAATGATTGGACAGGGGATCATGGAACTGAAGGACGCTTTATACAGGGCATGTGAGGAAGCAGACAAGAGGCATCTGGGGTGATCAACACGAGTGCTATAATGAGAGGTAAGATTAAACAAGCAACAGGTGTGGCTTGTTACAGCTAAACGAGGGAGAGAATGAGAGGGAAGGGAAGCAGAGCCTGACACCTCATTTATATTCTTATTGCATAATTAGCTCTTCTCAGTTTTAGCTTAACCTATTTAAGCATTGCTAATTATATTTCATATCTGCTTTGAGTTTCAGCTTTATTTTTTTTACCTCAAAACAGTCACGATCTCATGGTTAGACTATATTTGTTTTTTTAAAGATCCTTTCCATGAAATAATATAGACATGTGAAATATTAAGAGTAAAAAATATCAAATATTACTGGAAATCAGACTTCAGTGAAGTGCATTTTGAAAACATTACCAATTGATGTTTGTTAATGAAATGATAATTATGATGATGTTGACACTGAAAATAAATTGTGTGGCTTAAAGTCTGTTCATCAGACTGAAACAAAATATTGGGGTCACAAGGCTGTGATTATGGACTATGATTATGACAAACAAAAAATTCAAATGGAGAAAAACAGAGTACAGATTTTTTGATAATTTGAATAACAATTCTGAAAAGAGCTAATTAATTCTCCTTGGTGGAATTTCTCTAACTATAAAGAAAAAATGAATGGTGTCATGCTCAGACCGGGGAAGCAGGCAAAAGATCAAAATACTGGGGCAAAAAGGGATTTGATGGGGAAATGGAGAGGCATACGGGACATATTCACCAAAACACAATGTTAATGACAGATCTGGGGATACAAACTCTGACGTGGACATAAAAACACAAGACTAAGGGACGGAAATGCAGAACAGCTGAGAACAATCAGGAATTCACATGAGGGAATGAGGGAGGCGTGGCATACGGAAGGATCATACGAGCAGGTTGGATCTTTAAACAACTTACATATTTAAAAAAATAATAATTTAGTGGATAAACCTGAAGGGAATTAGTTCCCTTCTGCAAAGATATTTAACAAGGAAGTTGTCTGGGGATTTTGGAAACAGAAGATAAAGTGCATTCCAACATCTTTTAAACTTCGTCTGTTGTTTATCTAAATAGATTTAAAATTTCAAGAAGAAGTAGGTTTATGAGATGAGCATCTGAACTTGTTCAGGTTGTCGCTTATTGATTGAGCAAAGGGAGCCAGTTTGTATTTATTTCATAAGTATAATGTTAAACTGGGTAAATCTACATAATCACATTACATTCGTGCTGCATACATAAAAGTGATTAATAAATAATGTGTGAGGACCAGGAAACAGCATGATTGCAAAAACTTAAGACTGTGGTGAGTGGTGTCTTTGTAAATAAAGAAAAAAAACTTTCCCAAAATGCTTAGACAGAAAGTACAGGAATGGTAACCAAGGGATCCTTGATTTAGTAACTTTGCGAATTTGCTGGACTCCCCCTCTCAGTGATGACTGAGAAATATGATTGGTCTGCAAGTTCATGCTGAAAACCTCCTGTTGCTAAAAACCTGAGGGTGGATAGAACTTGTAATGGGACAGGTATGGCGCAGTTCCTTAACAAGTAGTGAAAGTAACAAACTTAGATACTTGCACGAGTCCTAACTTATTGGTCTGCAGCTCCTTCCCTGGCAGAACTGTGTATATGCAGTAAATTGTTATCATTCACAAGTACTAACACTGTTGCTGATTTGTATATAATTGATTATGCTTTTGGCTATGTGTACCATGCTGTAATATGCTTCCTGCAGCCAAATGTTTAGGGTCACTATTTAACAATTCAAAAAGCCAAAAATGGTAGGTATAGTAAGTGTCATTGCCAAAATATGTTAATTGGCCACAATCATGAATCTGCTTGCATGGTTAATGTCTTGCCTCCATTCAGAATATTTTGTTTAGTTATTTTAAAAATTTAGATCCAACAATAACAAAAAGTAAAAATATCATACAAGATTGCAACAAATAAATATATACATACAGAAAAATATAAGGTTAAGAATTACTACTACTAATACAGTAGTAAATCTTATGGTATAAGCCTTTACCAGCTGGGTAAACAGACTCAAAGACTGAAAATGCTGGAAGGGAACATCCCTATTCAATGATAACACTTTCAATATGACTGAGTTATGGGCTTTGACTCTATCACACCATGCATTTCTGCCCCTCAAACAAGGCACACCTGTTACTAATTTGTCTTACTAATTTCAGCCCTTGTGTGATTTACACCAGATGCCTTTCCTTTGTTCTTCATCAGTAGTGTGTAAGAGTGCTTCCCAGTCCTGTGCTCCCAAGGTTGGCCATTTATGATGCCCTGGTGTCTCCTCCTCCTCCAGTTGAATGTCATGAGACCACTTTTACATGGTCTTGGTCTTCTTTTGGTCTCACTGTGTCAGATCGACATAGTGGTCGGAAGATTTGGTGCGACAAGTATCCATGACACACAACGTAATGTTCGATAATGCAACATTATTATTATTTTGCTTTTCGCGCCCTTCAAATGTAACCAGTCAATGACATACATGCATTTTGTGCAAAATAAGTGTAGCAGTAGTTAAACGTTAGATCCAGCATCAGAGTGAGCAGTAAGCCTACTGAGAAAGTTACAGAAAAAATGTCAGCAAATTCATCTGAATTGATTCATAATCTATTCATCTGAGGTTGGAAAGGTGGGTTAAAAAAAAAAAAAAAAGAAGCATTCAGCAAAAATTTTCCTTGACCGAGACAGCCAGGACTACCTCAACCTTCACCTGGCACCTGTAGTGCAAACATCCTTAAAGGTAAGCTAGCCAGTAGCCATCTACCCAACTTTTTTTTTTTTAGCCTACCTTTCCAACCTCAGATGAATAGATTATGCATATGTATTATTTTTATTTATCATGTATTCTTCTCACACACGCGGTTAAGGACAGATTTTTTTTTTGCAAGCTTCTCTGCAGACAACTTTTCTGAAGAGTGTAACTACATGCTAAGTACAGGTATCTAGCTTTAGCAGTGGCAATCAGTTACTTAAACATTAAGTTTTGACTAACTTCAGATATTTTGGCAAATTCATTGAGTGTAACTTCAGAGTACTTTTTTCTCTTTTTTTCATCAAGTTAATGCATAGACATTTTGTCTTTTGTAGATTCCATTAAACTGTATTTTTATGTTTTTGTTATTTAAGGACTTGCAACCCTGAACACTCTAGCGTTTTCCTTATTACTAGTTGTGTCTAATGATCTATTAACGTGTCACACTGGATAGATTTAGGTTATTTTGTATGCAAAGACCTGCTGTCATGATCCGTCCGTCCGAGCCTCATGTATGCCACGACCCCCTCGCTACACCGTGTTCAATCCTGTTGGAAACCACCTGTTGTCAATCCGTGATTAATTCTGTCCACCTGTTCCGTATCCGTCCATGCCTGTCTCTTGTATTTAGTCCGTGTCTGAGTCAGTCTCCCCAGAGTATTCATTGTGATGTCTTGTGGTGTTTCGTGGCGTTTACCCTGTCTGTCTGCTAATAAACCCCGTTTCCCTTGAATCTGCCTGCTTCATCGTCTTGCCTGCCTCACGCCGCTGACACCCTGCACCGCTTAACCCATCGAAACGTGACACCTGTACTTATTGTTAGATATGATCCTAAATACACATAAAGTTATACTTTTAAAATTACTCACAAGCTTCTGGTGGTTAGAATATATTATTTGCAGTTTAATCGTGTCTTGCGATTTTATATATCTGTCATTTTTGGTACACGTTCTTATTATTATATTTTTAAAAAACCTGTAAGATTCCTAAAACAAACTTAGAATATAATACATAGTAATGTTTAATGGTTTTCTGTTTGAGGAATATGCTAAAAACTGCAGCGCATGATGGGTAGGATCTTACTGCCCGAATTATTACCCGAACCCCCTGCATCCACCACATCACTCCTGTCCTTCAGCAGCTCCACTGGCTCCCTATTCAGTTCCGTATCCAGTTTAAAGTCCTCT
>JABFEB020000001.1:39079323-39091811 GCA_019775895.2 Stomatorhinus ivindoensis | reverse complement strand
ATATTCCTGCCTCGTCTTCGCCTTGTTTACCCGACGCCGCACACATTCAGGCACGCATCGAACCCGATCGTGACACAGTATGTACAGTATAATATTTTTAGGGCTTGAATGAAAATATAAAATATAGATATTGCCGCCTTCTTAAAATTTCACACAACTGTCCAGGAGGATCAAAAAAACAAACAATAAATGCTTTTGTGTATTTTCATTTGGTGGGAAGAAACTGTAATTAGCCTTGCTAATCCTTTTACTATCCTTTTCTCACCTAGAATTGCTCTTACTTATACTTATATGGCCACCCAGCCATTTAAAGGGGTTGTTGACAATGTTTTTCATCAAAGTATTAATTGCTAGTAACTTGATTTTTTGGCCCTTGTGGGTTTACTCATTCATTTAAGTTAAGTATGATTATGAAAAAGGGGCTTTGTCACCAATCGTCCTATTTTGAGGTAGTCAGACTATTGTGAAATGAAATGGACATCAATGGACACAAGCTACTTAGTTTGAAATATATACAGAGTGTACATATTCTTATCCCATCATATTTGTTATTTCTGTTCCACTCTGGTAGGCCTCAGGCTCCCTACGAAGGCTAAACCATCAGAAAATAAATGAGTGGGTTATTTATATATATATATATATATATATATATATTGGCATATTTTCCGTTTAATGATGCACTAAATGCATTGAAACGCTATTTCAACCCTATAAGTGAAATATCTGGACTGCAGGCAGGCCAACTTCCAAAACATGCAAGCTGCCCTACTGTATGCACCCCCATACCATCAGTGATGCTGGCTTTTGAACTGAACGCTGATTACATGACAGGGTTTCTGGACCATGTTTAAATATGGCTTCCTTTTTGCATGATAGAGCTTTAGTTGGCATCTGCAGATGGCACGGCAGATTATGTTTACCAACATTGGTTTCTGGAAGTTGTCCTGGACCCATTTAGTAATATCATTGATGCAATCATGCCGATGAGTGATGCAGTGTTGTCTGACGGTCTGAAGACCACGGGCATCCAATAGTGGTGTTCGGCCTTGTCCCTTACGCACAGAGGTATCGCCAGTTTCTCTGAATCTTTTGATGATGTTATGCACTGTAGATGATGAGATTTGCAAAGCCTTTGCAATTTGACATTGAGGAACATTGTTTTCCACAATCTCTTTATGCACTTTTTCACAAATTGGAGAGCCTCTCTAAGACATCCCTTTTATAGCATGTAACAGACCTGATATCAATTAACTAAATTAGTTGCTACAAGTTCTCCCAGCTGAATATTTTGAAACTTTCTTGGTTTTTCAGTCATTTGTTGCCCCTGTTCCAACTTTTTGGCAAATGCAACTTTTTTATGAATAAAATATTGGCTCATGTGGTTTGAAAGTCTTTTTAAATTCAAATTTAAAGAACATCCCAACTTTTCTGGAATTCGGGTTGTAGCATTTGAATTTCCATCCCCGATTTTTAGACTATTTTGAACTAGATATATTTATGGTTGGCACATCATATTGACATATACTGTATGTAAGGGTACTGCAGGGGAGTGCATTCAGAAGGTTATGCGCTGGTGTCCAGTTCCAGGTTGAATGAGTGTAGTCAGTTGTTAATTCACCAATTTCAACATGAAATCTAAGTGCATGATGGGCATGAGAGAAAATGCAAACTCTGCACAGACGGAATAGGGGCAGATTCAAATCTGCAACACGGAAGCTATGAGATGACAATCTTACTGAGACCATCCATAAATCTGTCAGCAGGAAAGTAATGCTCAGCATTTCAGTGAATTTTGTTTTACATGTACCCATTTAAATGATAATTGTGTAGGGTTTATTTCTGGGTTTTGGGTGATAATCGCTGTATCTCTTGGCAACTGAAGCTTTTGAAGTTTTTATTAAAGTAAGGTTCATAATAATGAAAGACATGCTTATAATTAAATTGTGAATTTGTAACAAATAGATTTGAGTGCTCTCAAATAATGGCTATTGGACCAATGTTCCTCACACATCAAAACTTTCTGGATTTTCCAGATACTTATAATTTGGCAATAATGGTGTGTGTCAGGTCCGCTTGCTTGCCGAGGGAACAGGGAACACGGAATGAAGATCAGGCATATCGAAGTACAACAAGCAGGGGATTTGTTGAGGGCAAGTACAAACACACAGTGAAGACTTCAATGACAGACCTGGAGAATGAACTCAGACACAGACTAATATACACAGGGCTCAATAGCAAAACAGGAAACAGCTGAGGACAATCACAGGAGGTAAATGCGGGGGGGCGTGGCATACAGGAGGATCAAACGAGCCGATGTGACAGTGTGTTTTGGAATGATCTTATTAGGAGCTGCTTTTATAAGACATTAAAATTACTGTACTTAAAAATTAGCTTCTTCAATGGATTTCAGAGATGTTTCTTTTTATAGAATTAATCTTTTTTTCATCCATATGCAAGTTAACAAATTGCTGCAACAACAATATATATTTAGTAGGTTGCATACTTGTTTAATGAGTCCTCTCTTTAGAGGTTGAAAGAGGCAGGTAGTGTAGATTTTTTAAAAACTTTAAAACTATACAGGAATAGAATGGATAATAATATATTTATTGTACTTGATTGTTTTAAGCAGATAAATCCCTAACAATTAAGTGGCTGTGCCCCTGAGGTTTTGAACAGTAAGTAATAATATGATGAATCAATGGAACCACAAGCTGTTAATTGAAAATGTTAACAAAATATCATTTTTTATTATATATTTTTTTCTGAACTTCCATCTGGTGCAATTACCACTTTGAGCCTCTAGGGCAATGTATTTCATTAGAAAAATGCCTTACTCTTTTTTACTGCTGCTGACCTTTCTAAGAATATTACATTGCATCATATTCCACAGTCAACAGATATGGAAACAAAATTACAAATATTTGGTCATCAGATGTAACAAATATAAAATACTGGTGTGAGAAAATGTGTTTCATTAAAATACAAGTAATTTGTAATTTGGGAAATATATATAAATATATATATATTGATGTTTCAAGGAACACAGTTGTGAGGGCTCTTCATCGTGGTGGGCTCCATGGCCATCATCCCAGAAGAACCCCTTTACTCAAAGAGCACCACATCACAGCCAGACTAAGGTTTGCCTGTGAACATTTGAAAAGTAAAGATGAGTTTTGGAAGTCTGTGCTTTGGTCTGATGAGACTAAACTGGAACTGTTTGGGCACATGGATGTTGCTTATGTTTGGCGAAGAAAGGGAGAGGCCTTCAACCCTAGGAACACAGTTCCCACAGTTAAACATGGTGGTGGGAGCATCATGCTGTGGGGCTGTTTTGCAGCCTCAGGTACAGGGAGCCTTGTTCTGGTGCATGGCATCATGAAAAAAGAAAATAATGTTGAGATTTTGAGAGAGAATATGCAGAAATCTGCTTGTAGTCTAGGCTTAGGTTGTCGCTGGGTCTTCCAACAAGACAATGACCCAAAGCATACATCGAAAATTAGTCCAACAGTTCCTCAAGGATACCAAAATCAAGATCCTGGAGTGGCCCGCACAGAGCCCAGACCTCAATCCTATTGAGAATCTGTGGCGGGTGCTCAAAGTGAATGTCCATGCTCGGAAACCACTTAATTTGGATCAGCTAGAACAATTTGCAATGGAAGAATGGGCCAAAATCCCTCAGGAGACGTGTGTCAACCTAGTAAAGAACTACTCTAAGAGGTTGTTGTCAGTTGTGGCTCAGAGAGGGTAGACTATTGATTATTAATGGCCAGGGGGGCTAATAATTTTGGATGATTCATTTTAGCCCTTTCGTGTATCAATAAAATATCCCAATTAAACTTAATAGACATTGTCTTTATAGTATTTTTGCTTCCAAAATAACAAACACTTGTTTTTAATGGTCATTTTCATGGAGAAATCAAGAGTGTTGTCCAATTTCATAAGGGGGCTAATAATTTTGGCCTCAACTGTGTATGTGTGTATATATATATATATATATATATATATATATATAGGACCATCAGAGATCGTGAATGCAGCAATGTAGCACTGGGAATTCCTACAACCACCATCACTGAAACCAATGAGCTGATATACACTTCAGCATGGAAAAGAAGGCTGGCATAAGGTAATTAAGGAGATGTGAGCCAACTGTCAGAGTTCCAGGAAAGTACATTGAGGAAAACAGTACCTAAGAGGCACAATCAGATACCCATACCCGAAGCACTAGAAACTGCCAAACAAAGACTCTAAGCCTTGACTAGCCGCCTGAAGAGGTACACCAGAGAAAGTGAAACCAAACGACTCAACCAGCTAAAGTGTACTCTCAGTGGCAGGGTAATAAGAGCAGAGCAGACCGACCAAGGCTAGAGACAAAACAGTACTGGAAGGGGATATGGGAAAAGGAGGCATCACACAACAGCGATGAACAGTGGCTAGCCTCTCTAAGAGAAGACCACAGCAACCTCTCTGAGCAGAACCCAGTATCCATCACTGTGGCAGACATCCAAGAAATAGTCTCAGGTATGAATAACTGGACAGCACCAGGACCTGACATGATCCACGCCTACTGGCTTAAGAAGTTCACTGCACTCCATGAGCGCTTGGCAGTGCAAATGAAACAGCTGCTAAAATATGGGACTCACCCTGAATGGATAACTAAAGGACAAGCAATCCTGATCTTGAAGGACCCCTCAAAGGGCATTGTCCCATTCAACTATCGGCCTATAGCCTGTCTCTCCACTACATGGAATCTCATATCAGGCATCATAGCGTATAAGATAAGAGGGCACATCGAGATATGAGCACAGCACAGAAGGGCATCAGCAGGGATACCAGAGGAGCCAAACACCAGCTGCTGATAGACCGAGCAGTTGCTCAAGACTGCAGCAACCTGTGCATGGCCTGGATTGATTACAAGAAAGCCTATGACTCAATGCTGCACTCATGGATCATTGAATACTTGGAGCTGTACAACATCAACAGGACTTCATTGCTATCTCAATGAGGATGTAGAAAACCTCCCTTGAGTGCAATTGCAAGCCAACTGCACAAGCCTCCATCAAATGTGGTATATAGCAAGTAGACGCCCAGTCCCCACAGCTATTCTACTTAGGTCTGAACCCCCTCAGCCAAATAATCAACAAGACTGGCTATGGATACTGGCTCAAGAATGGAACCACAATCAGCCGCCTCCTCTAAATGGATGACATAAAGCTGTATGCCAAGAGTGAGAGAGACATCAACTCACTGATCCACACCACCAGAGTCTATAGCAATGATATCGGAATGTCATTCGGACTTGAGAAGTCTGGTCGGATGGTGACAAATAAAGGGCAGGTAGTCCACACAGAAGGGGTTTCACTCCCAGAAGAAACAATAGCAGACATTGAGGACAGCTACAAGTACCTTGGTATTCCAGCACACTGCAGCCTAGATTTTGCCGCAAGGAAAGGAGCCACAGCCAAATATCTACAAAGAGTAAGGCAAGTTGTAAGAAGTCAGCTCAATGGCAAAAACAAGATCCGGGCAATAAACAGCTATGCCCTGCCAGTAATCAGATACCCTGCAGGAGTAATGAACTGGCCAAAGGAAGATATACAGACCACAGATGTTAAGACATGGAAGCTCCTAACCATGCATGGAGGGTTCCATCCCAAATCCCGTACCCTGAGACTATACACTAGCCGTAAGGAAGGAGGCCGAGGACTAGTGAGCGTGAGAGCCACTGTTCAGGTACGGAAAGTAAATTTTTTAAAATTTAAATCTGCAACAATTTCAAAAATTCTTTTTTTTTGTCTGTCAATATGGGGTGCTGTGTGTACATTAATGAGGAAAAAAGTAAATTTAAATGATTTTAGCAAAGCATAGTTAGAGTTCTGATCAAATTTTCTCCATAAGAAATAATGGATAACCAAAAAGTTACACTGAAATATTATAATATTATATTATAATTTTTAGCATTTAAACACAAAATGAACTTGACAAAACAAGAAAAGCATATACTGTACTAAACACATCTAAGCACATTTACCAAAACAGCAATTTGTAAAGTAAGAAAATAAATATATCCAAACAATGTATATAAAGTAAAAAAAACACTGTTTCCTGCCCCAATCGTCCGCTCCTTCTGTGTGCCACACCCCCTCGTTAACCCCGTTTGGAATCCCTCTGTGATCAGCTGTTTCTGGTTGTTGTCATTAGCCCTCTGTATTTCGTCCACATTTCAGTTTGTTTCCCCAGTCCAGTCATTGTCCGTCTGCATTTTGCCTGCCTCACTTGTAATTAAACCCCGTAAATAAACTTGGAATTCATTCCCAGATACCCTGACGTCAACAAAGATAGAGGGCCAAATGGGAATGGATGGGAGGGCATGAGGAGCTCGAGGGAGCCCGGACGGGCGGCGGCCGGAGGAGCCACGGGCGAGGGGCACAGAGGGAGCAGGAGGGGACCACAAAGGGGACACGGAGACGGGACGAGGGACGGATGGCAGAGGAACCGAGGGAGCAGGAGGGGGTACCAGGGGAGGGGACGAGGGAGCCAGAGGGAGCACTGACGAAGGGAAGGAGGGAGGGAAAGCCGCTTTGTTTCCACTGAGATGTGCAGTGTAACTCACAAGTTATCTTAGATCGGCATTTACGGTTTTACTTCTGAGATTCATATCGAGCTCTAGGTAATTTTTTTTTCGAACTGGTTGGTTCCACTTTTAAGAAATTCGAGTTCTAATGAGTTCGAGAACTGAGGTACCACTGAGTGTGTGTGTGTGTATAAAATATTTAAAATGGTGACGGTATATGACAGATATGGCGACCATTACATCCGTAATGTGTAGTCGTCATGGCTGGACAGAACAGAGGATACAGAAGTGGACATGAGGGCAACAAAAGGTTTACTTAAGCAAGGGAAACAGCAAAAAAAGTATCATTGGGAATCAAAAGGGAGGGCCTGAAAACACGGAAAAATCAAACAACACAACATCAATGATTCAACTAGCACAGGACTGGGAGTTACTAAAATACAAGACTAAAAAGAGGATCAGACTGCAGGACATAGCATTAGCATTTACAAAATATAAAGCTTACCCTAATTAAATACTTTTTGTGATTTAGCATTAATTGTGAACAAAAAAATCACTTTTGCATCATTAGTGATGTAATGTGAACTCAACAGGCTGCATCTGCTCCAGTGGGTTGGGGTTGATGGGGGGGGGGCGGTGGTCCTGGAGATGGAACTGCAATGCAAATGTTAAAAGTTTGGCACTTGTGTCTTTTGCTTAAAATACGGTGTTCAGCTCGGGTATGCCTGTACTTGTTTAAACGTTAAAAGTTTGGGGCTTGTGCCATTTTGTGCTTAAAATATGGAGTATTCTTCAAATTCTTGAAACATTTCTGTTAAATTTAATGAGCTTACATGCATTTTCTTTTAAAACATAATGTGTATGCACTAGCTTACATTCAGTCTACTACACACTTTATTATCCCTTAAAACATAATTAATAAATGTAACCATTGTTTTAATACAAGCTTTAAATTACTAATTTATATTTTAGCTACTGTAGGTTGTGGGGCGGGGGGCGTGCAGCTGGACCTTTCGATCATTGGTGATGATGTCAAAGAAGCAACCTTGCAAGGTTGTCTTGAATCCACAGACTGGGACAGCCTCCTCTCCTCCTGCTGTAATATCAACGAACAAGTGAACCCATTATCATTCCCATTATGGAGGTAATAATCCATCCCAATAATAAACCTTGGATAACTAAAGAACTTCTCAATTCTCAATAAAAGAAGAGAATATTCTTCACCAGCACAAATCTTGAGAAGATGGAGGTTAAAAAAGAGGTCAAAAGAGCCATAAAAAATGCCAAGCTGACGTGCAGTACAAGAAAAAGGTAGAGGAAAAAATTGGTCAAGGCTGCCTCCGCTCAGCCTGGCAAGGAATTAAGAATATGGCCACTGTGAACACTGCCCCCACCAGCCACAGGACCATCCAGGTGGCAGGCAGCAGCCCAGCATCCCTCCCCTCAACTTCAACTCCTTCTTCTCCAGGTTTGAGACAGACAACACCTCCTGCCTCAGTGTAGTCATCTCCTCCCTACTGCCTACTGGAACAGATCTCATCTTGACCATCAAGGAGGTTGTGAGAGCCCTCAAGGAGAACACAGCAATTGGCTCAGACAATATTAGTGACCGTGTTCTACATCATTGTGCAGAGCAGCTGGGGGGGGGGGGGGGTGTTTCAGCTCCTGTTTCAAAGATCAGTACTGAGCTGCACAGTTCCCCAGTTATGGAAGCACTCTACGGTGGTCCCCATCCCCAAGAAGAGCTCAGTAAGGGCTGTAAATGACCTTAGGCCTGTGTCTCTGACCTCACTTGTGATGAAGAAGTCATAAAGAAGCACATTGTCAAGGTGACTAATGCTCTGATGGACCCTCTCCAATTTGCATACCAGGCAGGTAGAGTGGTTGATGACGCAAAATTATTCATCATGGACACCATACACATACCATTTTTTTCCAGCATGAGCGAGGTAAAAAAAATGTTGAGTCCCCAACAACTCCGTATACTGACTTAGAGGACAACCCCGCATATCATTTCTGGAATCGGCATTGGGTGAACTTGAAAACCAGATGCATGGTTTATTAAACCAACCACGTATGAACTCGCATGAAAAAGTAAAGTGATACAACCAATTGCTACAGAGGTATCTCAATTTATCCCGAAAAGAGGAATGTCAGGGGCGAGAAATTATCCTTACCGAGCGGAAAGAAAAAACGGATGAGGAAACGGGGTGTGTGGAGGAGAGACAGCCTAACAGCGCAAATACGGACAAATCTGTACAGGAAGTTGTCCAGCAAGTGGCACACAGGGCTAGAAAGAACGTCGGGTACATCATGCATAATCTGCTGGATTCTGACGGGGCAGTACGTTGGACCCAGTCGGGTGAACTCATCATCAGAGATAGACCCATTAACCCTCTGGGGTCTAGAGGTAGGAAACACACTTTCACAGACTAGGGCATGATCACACATTTCTTCAAAAACCATAAACTTAATTCATGGCAAATAAATTATTTATTATATATTTGTTTTGAAATTACACTCATATTTACTTTAATGTATATTGTAAATATATCAGATTTTTGTTAAGTTTGTAATTTGACATCAAAGCATAGACATTGCAAAATGCAGTTTGGAACACTTGTAGAAACATTATAAAAGTACGTAGTAAACAATGCTGGCAGTTTGTTTCGATCCCAGATATCTGATCATCAAAGTCTTGGCTACGTGAAGATGATAAAATGGTGTAGTTGCAACATTCATTTGGATAAATAAATACAAAAAACCTAACTCGTATCACTATTTCTGGCTCCTTTCATTGAATATGTAGCAACTTTCATGTGTATGAATAAGTCATTGTTACCTGGCCACATCCCTACAGGATTGACAACAGATGATTATAATCAGGGATCGACACGAGGTAACGAGGGGGCCGTGGCACACATGAGGCTCAGACGGTCGGACCATGTTCACCCCAGGCACACATCAGGGAAGGAAGAGGACGCCTTGGAGGCGCGAGGCTGGGGGGCGGACATCCCTGGGGCGAGAGGCTGGGGAGCGGACACCCCTGGGGCGAGAGGCTGGGGAGCGGACATCCATGGGGCGAGAGGCTGGGGGGCAGACATCCATGGGGCGAGAGGCCGGCGGGCGGGAGCCCCTGATGGGGCAGCAGAAAGACCTGGGGCTGCAGGCAGGGCAGTGGGCAGACCTGCGGCTGCAGACAGTGCAGCCGGCAGAGAGGCGGCTGCAGGCAGGGCAGCTGGGGAAGTGGCGGCTGCAGGCTGGGCCGGCGACGGAGAGGCGGCTGCAGGCTGGGCTGTCGGAGGAGTGGCTGCTGCAGGCTGGGCGGCGGGAGGAGCGGCTGCTGCAGGCTGGGCCGCGGGAGGAGCGGCTGCTGCAGGCGGTGCTGCGGGGGGAGCGGGTGAAGCTGAGGCGGGTGGCGCTGCAGGCGGGTCCGGTGTCTCCTCCAGGAAGACTCTCAGAGTAGTCACTGTTTTTCAAACAATCTTTGGCACGGGGCGAAAGTGTAGCTTGACGGTCATTTTATCGGTAGGAGAAATTAATCGGAGTATTCTGATCATTCTTTATCTCAATATTCAAATTCTGGAGGCTCTGCTTGTTCACCAATACGTAGTGCAGCTTGTGAAACGGTAAAATCACTACGTCGCCAAACCTACCCTCTATTTTAATGGTTCTGAGGAGTGGCACTACAAATTCCCCCACGTTCCATGATGTTACAGTAAATGTACATATTATAGAATCCTGTGTGAATGTCGGTGGGGTAGGGTGAGGTCGGCATGGTACTTCCTATGTTATACCACAGACCTGGCTCAAAGTCCATCATGTAGGCCAAAGTAGGTTAAATTTGACCCCGTATTTCTGTTGACTGGTTACATTAACCCTTCACATAATCTCACTGTATGAGAAGCAAACATCCATACCTAATTATTTTAATGAAGCATTGATTTCGGACACAATATGTGAAACAGATTCATAATATCCAAATTTAATTTTCAGATGGAAAAGGTAAGGCAAATCTACTAAAGGATCAGTGACTCTTTTTGCCTCCACCTCCGTATCCCTTAATTTGAAATTATAGTCCAGGGCCCGGTTTCTCGAAAGCTTCTTATCGCTAAGTAGTTCTTAAGTTTACCTTAACCTCTCTCTTAAAGTTATGGAACGTTTCTCGAAGTGTTCGTACGCTAAGTATATCTTACATACGTCCCACGTTTGTAAGGTTGGTCTGGACCACTCTTAACTTTCTCTTAGCATAGTTTCAGCTCAAGCCGCCACTGAGCAGCAGTCTTTAGAAATCAGCAATGTATTCAAGTCAAATTATGGCACGTTATTAATGTTGTATCAATGATGGAATATATAATCTAGACCTATTTTATAATTCTATTTTGATATCAGAACTAATTGAGTGACTTTTAATTAGCCTATTTCAAATCAAGACTTTTAATATGGAACAGGTGGCAAACAATTTGGCTCAAATCGGCTAAGATCTTATAAATGTGTAATCATGGTGGTGTTCAGAAAGCAATCAACCATGGCAGCGATACAACGCGTTGTTGTACTAAATCAAAGACGGCGCCGGTTGCGGAGCCATGTCGTTCGTGTGAATTTTTTCATTAAGCAAAACCTCAGCCCTTTTGATATTTTGCCTGAGGTGGCTATTTTTAAAAAGTTTCGCCTTCCACGGCAACAGATTATGGAGCTTCTGGGCCGGCTCGGACCTGCGCTTGCCAGACCAACGCGTCTTAGCTGCGCATTAAGTCCCGATGTCCAGCTACTTGCAGCGTTCCGGTTTTTTGCTACTGGGAGCTTCATAGAGGTCTTGGGAGAAGGTTACGGCTTCCACAAGACCTCGGTGTGGAGGTGCGTCCGCGCTGTTACCGACGCCTTTCTGCGCCATGCCTGGGATTGGATGCGACTGCCAGCAACATGCGAGGAGTTCCAGGAGGTACACCAGGGCTGCCATGCCATTGCAGGCATTCCGAGAGTTCTAGGCCTGGTGGATGGAACACTAATCCCCATCAGTGCTTGATCAGGCATACATGTCGCGAAAGGGCTATACAGCAGTAAACATCCAGGTAGTGGTGGACCACAGGGGTGTTTTGTCTGGGCCAATTTTCCCGTGGGTGAGCAAGCAGAAAGAGGTGCTTTTCGTCAGAGTGTATTCCTCGGGAACAGTGGATACCCTCCCAGAAGGTAGCTTTTACCACCTGTAACCAACCCACAGACTCGGGCTGAAAGAGCCTTCAATGTCGCGCACATGCGCACCCGCAATATCGTTGAGCGTGCATTCGGCATCTGGAATCTGCGCTTTCGGTGCCTGCACAAGTCCGCAAGAGGACTGCACATGAAGCCTCAGAGCTCTTGCGCAGTTACAGTGGCAGCAGCTATGCTCCATAACATGGCTGTGCGTGGAGACTTCGTCCAGCAAAATTTCCAATTCTTCAGATGAGAAGCTTGGTGCCCTTTTTTACGTGGCTTCTTCTCTGCCATCTTCTCTATCTTCCTTCTTTCTTTCTTTCTCTTTCTTTCTCTTTCTTTCTCTCTCTCTCTCTCTCTCTCTCTCTCTTTCTTTCTCTCTCTCTCTTTCTCTTTAGTTGCTTTTAAAGAAAATCCAATGGCCAATTAAGAGTGCGTTGCACATAAGTGACTGCAGCTGTTTGTCAGTCAACTAACAATCAACTATGATTGCTCCCCCTAGTTCGCACCCTGTTGTATACCCAGTTAGTTTCCCCGCCACTAGGTTACATGAAAATATTAACGACAGTTTGATGATTAAATTTATATATTTTTCTATTATTGCTTGCTACTGATAAGGTAACACTTATTTAAATAAATGAGCCATGTTTAATTTGCATAGAATGTGCTGTCTTTCTTAACGGTGTCATGCAAATGAAGTGAAAAATCGATTCCCGAGCAA
>JABFEB020000001.1:38967325-38980666 GCA_019775895.2 Stomatorhinus ivindoensis | reverse complement strand
GGGATTCAATTGTATTTCAAATTACGATTATAATATACATGTATTTTACGATTCCTCAGACCATACTGTTAGAAAGATGTTTCTGTGCAGACCCGAGGTTGAAACCGTGAAACAAGACAATAGGTGTTGATCGGCGCTGATTGCTGGCTTATGTTAACGTGTTCTTGAGAACGCAGCTCCAACTAGTGGTGGCACCAGGTACTGAATAAATAGGGCTTGAATGGGCGTGTTTTCTGGGAAATCTTGACACGCCCCTCGAATACGAGAGGGAGGGGGGATCACGGCAACTGCAAGCCAGCCGCACGTCAGCCGCATGTCAGCTGCACGCCATTCACACGGTCGCGGCTATTTCAAGTGGCTCCCTCTGTATATGACTTTTGGGTCAGGTTTCAACAAACTGGCTTGCTTTGCAGAACAGTATTTTCCCTTTTAAGGTCATTCAGTTAAATTCGGTCATTGCATTTCCATAATTACATTGTTTGTTTATTCGGTTATTTTTGTGTTTGTTGTTTGTGTTAAGTGTAATGTCTGCCTTATGTGAGTTATAGTGTTAGGAATAAATGCATGTTTTGTTACACAACTTCAGGCTCCGTTCATTGAATGCTCACAATAGTCCCTGCCTCTGTGCGATCTTGCTACATGCTCTACAACCTCAAACTCGCCTGAAATACCACGAGACTCTATCTCATCAGCCGTGAGAGGAGTTCGCTACCAAGTTTTGCATTACCAGGTGATGCAGCTCAGTGGACGAGCCTTCTAACCTAGGTTATTAAGCAATATTGGTAATTAGTGAATCCCGTTCAAGTCTCACATTAACAGACTCACTGGGATATCGCAATTGAGTTTGGAGGAGCCGATCATTCGGCATAACAATTGGCAAATAATCAGTATTAAATAATAATTAATTAAAATTTAAGTAATTGAACATTTTGGTGGAGATATTAAACTTTTCATTGAGCTAATAATTTTCCTACATTTATTGGTGGAGTAATGCAGGCACAAGGTCTAAACTTATTGTGAGCACTCAATTTAAACGTTTCATGACCATAACGTGCAGTTAAATGAGCGCTATTGTGAACAGATTGCAGAAGTTCAATTGCACTCGTGGCAATCTGAAGGCATTTGAGCGTGGTTATACGGGCTTATTATTGTTGTTTTTATTTCTTTTATTAGTAGTTATTTTGTTTATTTTATTTTCGGTTATTTTATTTTCGTTTTCTTCGTTAAACTGCAAATATAGCACGTTGTTTCCAGGGTCGATTCGGACGAGTTTCTCCGTTTCTATATATCCTGGCAGAGATCTCTCTATTAGTGAACAGGAATTCTTGTTAACGAAGTTCTAACCTGAATTCTGTTGGGCTTAGACTCCCTGAGATAAGACCGATAACTTAGCTACCTATCAGGATCTTACTCATATGTGTGTGCCTGCTTTAGACAAAGTAAGTTAACACCGCTTTGCGCTGAGCCAAGCGTGTGTGTTATTTAGATTTTGGGAGTCTCCGGTGCTTGAGACCCGCCGTGCTTAAGCACCATTTGCAACGAGATATAGTGCACGAGCTATTTAGATCCGTCACCATAACGCGAGTGCCGTCTTGCTTCAGTGATTGTTTTAAGGGGTTTTAAACTGCGCAAGACGCAGAGGTTAGCCGCAAGCGGTGGGCGCATACATTGAAAGTGTATGTCACTCATCTAGTTTCGGCAACCGCCTAGCGTCCTCCTTGGTTACGTGTGCAGTCAGCGAACGTCACTCTAACCACTTAAGGGTCAGAGCCCTGAAGGCCTGCCTGACGCCATTTGGATCTCCGGGGTCAGCCGTGACCCCACCCCCTTAAGCTCACTTGCCTGGGTTCGCCCCACGAAGGGAACAACGCCCCAGTGCACCTCTAGTGGTCAGGCATTGAACTACCACTCAATTGTAAAATTGCACCCCTAGTGGTCAATCATAGAACTACCACTCCATTCTGAAATTGTGCCTCTAGTGGTCAGACATAGAACTACCACTCCATTTTGAAATTGCACCTCTAGTGGTCAGGCATAGTAGTGCCACATCTGAGTTGCGTCTCTGTTGGGCAACACCAGTAATTCCAACATGTATAATTGGACACACTGGTTTTTACCTGAAAGCAGGAATCAACTTCACAAACCAAATCAATTGATCACAACACATTAACATCTAATTAGGTTATTGCTGCATAACTAATTGATGTTTACCTTCACATAAGAAACACAATTTTCTTTGACTGCTGATTTACCTTTTTGACTTATTTGAGGATTTATTTTAAATTTTAAATAGTACATAAATGTACTATTTATTTTAGTACAGATCCCAACCTGGCGTTGGATCATGGGTACCCTGATCTGCAACCATCAATTCACGACCAAGGTTGGAGAGCAGCATGCCACAGTGAGCGTAACCCTGGTGCGCCCAAACAGCAGTCAAAGACCCAGCAAGACTGGCGGTAGACATGGCGCTATTTTAACAAGGGTAAGCCATGACCAATGGAGCCATGGAACAAGCGGAGAGACTGTCAGGGAAACCAGTTTCCTAATCCAAGTCCTCCCCCAAGTTCTCGATGGAATCCACCACGGAACAGGCAAGACAGGAGAAAAGGTTATGATCCAGACTCGAGACCTGGACAAATCATGGATCAAGACCAGTGGGTTCTACTGAAGCTGCTGCGTGATTTCTTTGCTCAGCATCCCCTCAAGGGTCAAGAGGACTTTCAGAAGAAAGATCCAAAATGACTAGGACGGCAGCAAAAATCACACAGGACCTCACGAAGATCTCACAAAGCCCCTCAGATGTCAGTCCAAAATGACACCCCACAGCTTTCAGCCTTCTCTACCAGAGATGTTGGAACAACTGAAGAAGTCCTACCTCAACCAGAAAGAGCTGATAGCTCATGCTTGGTAAACGCATCTGATGTTGTCGCCACCAATACAGAGCTTGACCAAGGGCATGAGCCCCCGCCGGTGCCCGACAGCGCTCTCCTGGTTGTGTGCCGTAACTCAGAAGAGCACCAACCGTACTGTGGTGACACTTCACCAATTCCTGGCCAGGCCCCTGTGCCACAGCTCCTGGGTGACCTGGTGGAAAGAGGGGTAGCAAAGAAATTCTACCTCTCCATCACCCTGGAAGAAATTCTCACCCTCGAGGCCCTCATCGACACTGTGGCGGACATCACCCTCAGGTCAGCCACTCTTCTACCAGGTGCAACATCTGACTGCTCAGAAAAACAAAACCCTGCAGTCGAGGGAATGCTTTTTGGACGTGCAAGCATACTCACCCGTGGGCACCAGGATGGATCATATGATTCCTCTCCATTTGTCGGTCGGCCCCGTGGATCTTATGCACCCGGTATACATTTCTGAACTGGAGTCCATTCCTCTCCTCATTGGAAAAGACTTGCTCAACCGGTTTCAGCCGATATATGATTTCCAGCAGTTGAAAATCTGGTGCTCAAGTCAGAGAACCACTGCCACTGACAATACCCGATGTGGCCATACGGGAATGCCAAACCCTGACTGCCTCCTCAGACCTCACTCCACATCATGAAGGATATCCAACTGGAAATCACTGTCTTGATGCAAGAGACGCATACCAGCAGTATTCAGCATTCTGGACACGCTGGCGCCAATGGAACCATCGCAACACAACTGCTTTGAGGAAAACATCTGTCAAGACATGACCACCATTTATGTAGATGGGTGCATATTCAAACATCAGGGGACACTAAAAGCTAGAGCAAGCATTCTGGGACTCAGTGATGACCCCGTCCCACCACAACACCTCAAGCTCGGTCCTCACACATCGCAGTATATGGTGCTGGCAGCAATCGTAATCTCCCTGGAGGTGGCCTCTGAACATGGAGTAGAGAACCTGCTGATCTGCAAAGATTTCAGCTACACGTGTCTCAGCTTCATGTGCCACCTCCCTCACTGGAAACAAAATGTCTCTGCATTTTGCAGGGAACAATCCAGTCAATCACCAAGACCTCCTGCAGATGTGTGATGCTCTGATTACCTCACGAAACATGCAGATCTGTTGGAAGAAGGTTTGCTGCCAAGACTGGACAAGACATACGGAAGACGCACTCACCAAAGCAGGAGCACTACACAGTGACTCGTGGGAGTGTCGTCCCTACCCACCCACCCATGCAGTCCAGGTCATCACCCGCAGCCACAGCTGAGCACTTGCCTCGCTGCCAGAGGCCTCCGTGCTGGAAATTTCCTCGCGAGTCTCCAACTCTGACATCGTCTCCCCCCAGCCCTCTGATACTGTGCTCACCAAGGTCTGTGATTGCCTCCGTGACCTTTCTGCTAACTCGATCTCCACAACTGATCTGGCATCCCTTACTGCACTCTGTAACCTGACAACGATCTTACCATTGCTTCGTCTTGCTGAGGGCGTACCTCTTGATGTCCTTGATGCCCACACTTCACCATGGGTCGTGGTCCCTCAGGCACAAAGGGGGGACATGCTACTATATGCCCACGATGCACCCTGTGCAGGACGGCCACGGCAATTCCAAAACGACCTACGAGGCACTTCGTCAAGTAGCCTACTGGTTTAACATGCGTCTGCATGCAACAGAATATGAGAGGATATCTGGTCTGCTGCCAATCCCAACCAGAAAACTGAAACCACATGAGACCGTGGACAAACTGTCACCTGTGGCTTACTGAATCAGAACCAACAGAGGCACCCAAAAAAACAGGCCTCAAGTGGGTTTGTCGGAATCCAATTAACAAATACCAAGCCCAGAGAAAGCCTGAAACACCCACCAAGCAGTCTTCCCTGAACAGCACTCAAGACAAAGCCAGCAGCTTGGAATAAGCCACATTCCAACCTAAAGAAGGACAACGTTTCAGGCAGAAATCTCCTCACACTCCCAAGGAGAAAGACAAAAGAGAAAGGAGAAGAAAGAAGGTCACAGATAGAGTAGGCTAAGGTAGCGGACTTGACTACTGATATCTGGGTGACCTTTCAGCTTTTTTTTAGTTTAACCGTTTCTTGTTTAGCCTTTCATTTTATTTTGGTTGTTGTTTTTGGTAAGGACCTGGGGTGGCTCACGCGTGCCCAGGAAATTACTGAAGAGGATCCGGTTTTATACTTTTATTTGTCCTGTCTTGTTTCTTTGCAATTGTTCTCTGGCCGAGAATTGTTGCCCACTATACCTTTTCCCTTTTCCCTTTTGCACCGGTGTGCACAACATTCAGAGTCTCGACTCACCCTCTCACTCATGATCTGGTCTTATTTTTTATTCCCCTACTACTAGGATGATGCTGCCCCCGCTACTAGCGTTACTCTGGCTAGGAGGGGTGAGGCCCCAGTTCAACAAAGTGTTCCCTGGGCCTCTGCCTGGCACCGTCTTCCGGGGTCACCCCGGTTTCTTGATTAACAGCTGTTGTACCCACACAGAGAGAGTTTTCATCTGACAACGTCGACTGAGCCATTACCCATACGAGAGACTCCAAAACTAGCGGGACAGGTGTCTGATGGACGCAGGATGCCCTGCATCATGCTGCCGCGGACACTACCCACAGGTTGGAGCAGGTACCCAACAACCGTGACCCAAGCTGAGTCCAATCGACGGCCCAAGAGCCTCCTGGGCACCCTGCTGGGAGCAGCAGCAGCCGTTGGCACCCTGTTCGACATAGGATTCACCACTCCTTGCGGTCCCAGGAGCCAGGCACCAACCCCTGCACCTCCTTCCTGTCCATCCTGTCACTGTGCCACCCAGAGTGCCAAACAATGGGATGTCAACAATGCAACATTGCATGTTGGTGATCCTGTTTCAACTTCCGTCGTCTGAATGATGGCAATGCCATCATCAGCCGAAAGGGGGGATATGTAGGATCACACATGCACATATTACAGAACTTAAAATCCAGGTGGCCTGAGACAAGGCCAGCCTTGTACGAGAGGTAGACAATGGCCTAGGCACCAAAGGGGGGGTTAGTAACTCCACACGCATACACACACACACAGTCAACACGAGAGACCAACACTTCAACTTTTATTACCCAAAGATTTAGGGACCTCAGGGATAGAGGACCTTTAACTCAGTACACAACCCCCTCCCCAGACATCCTGCCTTCCATACCACCTTCTCTTCCAACATTCCTTTGGGGTCCTTATCTGATCTTTGTGGTCTGTTACCAAGCTCTCTGTATTACTCCATACCATGTTAAAAGAACAGAATTAAAATGTACCTTATCCATTCCGGAGACGGTCAACTGGGATAAGCTAACCCACTGAAATATGGTTATTCCAGAGGTGCAACTTATATGGAAATTCCACAAACTAACAGCCATGCCCGTCTAAAGGTAAAATGTCATGTTTTTATGTGAAAATGGGAAGTAATGGCTGCACAAAGGTAACATTTGTCCGGGTCATCCCAAAGCACCTGCATAATATACGGAATGTGAGTCAACCACATGTATAATATGATTGATTGTCAATCAATTAACATAAATGGTATAAGGTGTGAATCTGTAAAGTTGGTATAACATGTTTGGTGTCAAACTGATGGACAATCACTGCCGATTCCAAATATGATCTGTGGTTACCCTGAAAGTGGACGTATCAAGAGTTATGCCAGCTTAAGGAAAATCATCAGGAGAGGGAGAATCAGTCCGGCCATAAATACCAAAAGGACTGATACAGACCCCCCTTCCACAAGCCCGCCAAATGAATGGCCAGCCATTGGGCCAGGAGTCGAATTCCTGGCCATCCTTATTCATGAACTTTAGACTATAAAACCCTGGCACCCCAGAAGAAAGGCATGCAGAAAAAACCAAGGTGAGCAGAAAAACCACCGGGTGCAGAAATGCCATCAAGTGCAGAAAACCCATCAGGTGCAGAAATACCACGAAAGAAAATATACCACCGTGGAGAACACCATCAGCTCGAGCAGTGGAACATCAGCCCAGGGGAAAGAAGCCTGAAATATCGCGAGACTCCCTCTCATCGGCCGTGAGAAGAGTTCGCTACGAAGTTTTGCATTACCAGGTGATGCAGCTCGCTGGACGAGCCTTCTAACCTAGGTTATTAAGCAATATTGGTAATTAATGAATCCCGTTCAAGTCTCACATTAACAGACTGACTGGGAGATCAATTGAGTTTGGAGGAGCCGATCATTCAGCATAACAATTGGCTAATAATCAGTATTAAATAATAATTAATAAAAATTTAATTAATTGATCATATTGGTGGAGATATTAAACTTTTCATTGAGCTAATAATTTTCCTACATATTGTTTTTCAATGAAAGATGTCGACTTTATAATCACAGTTCTGTAGTGAGCTACAACCTAAGGATTTTAAATCCATATCTGTGATGTGGAATTCAGTAAGAAAAGTTGAAATTTGTGTTGTCAAACCACATTATGTCCTCCATAGATCTCCATAGATATGACCACAATTACAGTTAGTAGAAGATCGTCCCCACTCTATATTGTTAATAACTTAAATGAAGGCTGTTAAATGTGCTTAGGTCCTGGTTCTCATTCGTGAAAAAACTGGAAAATTTAGCACTGTATACAGATAATAATATAAAACAATAAAACACTGCTGTTTATACTAGCAAGTTGGCCTTTCTAGATGTTTCTTAGCTCATTTGTTTCCACTGAAAACCAATGATCTTTTCATAGCAATTTAAAGTAGTCAAGGTGAGGGGGCGGGGGCTCTTAGCTGTGAGAAATAGCAGCAAAAAAACCACAAATAAATAAAATGAGAACCTAAAGTGAGTCAAGAGTGGAGGAGGGGCAGTCAGATAAGGATGTACATTTTCATGAATGTCATATCCAATAGCCTTGGAAGCTACATCTCCGAATAGCCCGATTCTGTCAACCTGATTTTGATAAGTTGTTGCTTGTGTAATGTCTTTTTCTAGCTCTTGTCTATGGAGGACTCTAAAATAAGAAACCTCCACAACAGAGATAATTAATCACAGTGGGAGTACAAGACGTGTAATTATTTAGGTTACCTCAGAACACTGAGTACATTGCACTTCATCTATTGAAGCATTGTTACCACACGAACAATTTCTTTAATATAACCAAATCATTCAATCCATAATTACAAACATTATCCATGTTTTAACTTCTACGTGACTCATTAAAATGATTACAGCTTGCAGAAATTCTTGCTCCATGAGTGTAAATTTTCCCTCACTGAATTAGAAGCCACTGTTCTTTGAAAATCATGAAAAGTTCTAGCCATAGAATCAAGCTGTAGTCTGTTTCCTTTGTTGATAATGGCTGCTAATCACATGATTATAGTGCATAGAGACAGTTTGTTTTTTCTACATTACCTGGTTTCTTCCATGCTGTATGATTAATCAACAACTTTTACATTTATAAAATCAGTTTTGTCCTGCAATGGATTGCCTGCCTTGCACCCATAACTTTCGGGATAGGCTCTGGACCCCCACAACCCTGAAAAGGACAAGTAGTTACAGGAAATGGGTGGTTGATTAGAAAATTAGTTCATTATCTTTTTTTTAACAGAAGACTGGGTGGATCACTTGCAATGAATTATCACTTCACAGTGTGCCAACATAATTTGTATGGCATGCATATGCCAAAACATATATTTATAGTGTATTTGTTTGCATGTGTTTTTAGTAGAGATGGCTAAAAGCGGCGGGAGTTTAGACTGAACTGTTAAAATATGTAAGCTCATAACAGTAAGAGCAAAATCAATGAAACAAAGAGAACAACTTTCCAAAATATGTGGCAGATGTTAAAATTGTTACACACAGAAGCCTCTGTATAACCTTCCTTGTAGCTGCCAGGAAATATGACGTGGGATGCCAATATACAGCAGAAGTCTCATGACCTTTTTCTTCTATGGTAAGCACTGCACATATGTATCTAATTGTTATAAAGAAAAAGAATAAGTTGAGGTGGAGGGAGATAGCAATCACAATTTGCCTTTATCAAACAACAACTAAATTAAAATAACCATAATGAATGAAGGACATTTATTTTTCATGGTACGCTTTAGCATAACAACTGTCATTCCACTTTTTTGTTCTTAGTTACTTAGATTATTCTTCCTTTTTTAAATGCCAAGGAACAGCTGGGCTGGCACAAGTGCTTGCTTAAACATAAATTGGGCTGTACCCAATGTTCCATAGCACCTAAAGGGTGTGTCAGCAGCCGGGATTGACTGACATGTTCCCCTGTGTCAATATGCTTACTGTGGATGGAATTAATTCTTATTAATGTGACTGTTTTCCATCAAATGTCAAGTCCAGCCCCAGTAATTAATCTGCAAATTACATACTGTCACGACCGCGCTGCCGGTCGGGCAAGCAGGAAGCAGCATAGTCTTAAACGGGGGATTTATTAATGGGAAAACAAAGCACGGGATACTGGGCAGACAAAACGAAAGTAAAGCTGGGCAAAATAAGGCAGGTAAACGAACAAAGCAAACAAACGAGCAAGCAAGCAAGCAAAGCAAACAAACAGGACTTACAAATGACGGACCTGACTGGGGTTGACTGAGACGCAGACTAAAAGCACAAGACAATCTGATACGAAATAGACGACAGCTGGTTTCCATTGGGAAGCAGACACTAGGTAACGAGGGGGGCGTGGCACACAGGAGGCTCTAACAGGCGGGTCATGACACATTCCATTTTATCTAAATTAGCATCAAAATTGAGCCCACTTATAGAATAATCTATAAATTACCCTGCCTTGTTTAAATGTTCCATTCATTGTGATGGTTGCCTTTACAATGTATGATAATGAAACAATGGCAAAATGCGACATGTATGCCAGAGGAAGTTTTTCATTATAGGTGGACAGTGCATATAATTAAAAACTGCATTGCAAGTTAAAAGCCCAGCTGATATTATTCAGAAAAGACCTAGGTCAATGGGCCAACCTACTTTTATAAATTTCAGTGGATATTCAGACTGTTCACTTGTCTCCATGACAACTAACCACATGCCCTAAAATACACCCATGTTACCAGTCTTTGTCCTTTATGTTTACAGAGAATGTACAACATAACTAATTAATATTTTACGATTACTGGTGGAAGTGTGTTTGCTGCACACATAGTTGATGTAAATTTGTTGATTTCCTGTGTACAATCTCCCACAGAAAATGCTGATCCAGTTCTACTCAACAGTCAGAGAGTCTGTCCTGTGCTCCTCCATCACAGTCTGGTTGGGAGCAGCCACCAAACAGGACAGGGACATACTGCAATGGACAGTCAGGACAGCAGAACGAGTCACTGGCGCCCCCCTGCCCTCCCTTTGTACATTTTTAGATTTTCATTTTTAGGATTTGTACATTTCTAGAACCAGGAAAAGGGTAGGATAAATTATCACTGACCCGTCATACTCTGGATATCTTTTTTTAACTGCTCCCCTCTTGCAAATGATTTAGAAGTCTACCACTGGAACAGTTTTTTTTCCCCCAAGCCATCACTCTTACAAACATATGACTTGCAACACCAACCGACACCTGTTTCCCTGACAGCTATACCCTGCTACACTCACAACACTCCATTGAACTGAATCTATCCCATACAACAACGAATTTATTTTTGTATAGCGCATTATCATAATAATAATAATCAATCCTTTATTTATCCCCATGGGGAAATTCCTTTTTATGCTTCCCTCAACTTGCTCTTTGTAGAGCAAGCTGTCCGCAAGGGTCAGCCACCTGTAGCGGCACCCAGGGAGCCTTGCTCAAGAACCCACAGACAGGCTGAGGCTGGGTTTGAACTGGCGACCTTGTGATTACAAGCACACAGGCTTAGCCCACTGAGCCACATGCTGCCCCCTAACATTACATTGTCTCAAAGCGCTTTACAGCATTCCCACCCAAAGCCCCCAGTGAGTAAGCCATAGGTGACAGTGGCAAGGAAAAACTTCCAAGAAGGAAGAAACCTTGGGAGGGACCAGACTCAATGGGGGAGCCCATCCTCCAGGGGCCGGCAGGGAGAGTCAAATTGAAGAGATAGCTAAGTGCCGAGTCAAACTGTCCGAACAATAAAATTTGAGACACAAACGGCGAGCAGGGGGGAGTTGACAAGCCGGTGCTAATGCTCCCTCCAATAGCTAGGCAACCAGAAGGCAGCCAGCAGGTCATACATGGAAGATGACACAAGCAGAATGGCCGAATTAAAGGCAGGTTTTGATTAGAAGGAATGGATCATATATGCCAAATTGAACCATAAAAAATTAAGTAGGAGCTAGAGAACTCATAGACACAAAGTCATATGTATACAGTCAAGTTGGATAACCAAAACTGAATGCACTTTTGCACAATATGAAACAGAGAAGAAGTGAAACAGGCTGTTTCAAAATGTAACATATGCTAGCCCACTTTGAAGCTCAATGGACATACAAATTTGGAATTGGTGTGCAGGTATTGAGAAAAATTAAGTGGAAGACAACAGCAAAAATGGGAGGTTGTATGCATAAGTGTGTCGTTTGAGGCTGTGATGAGGCACTTTTCATTCCCTCCCCGAAGAACAGAACTGTCAACAGAAATGGTTGATGTGCATCTTTTACAGCTAAGTCAGAGGTACAGAGCTCCTGTTAGCGACTAACAGAATTTTTAACTGTTCAGTTGCATGGGTCTAACTACAGTAATTGGCTAATTATGTAGCTAGCAACTGTGCTTTTGGGAACTCATACCCAAATCCATCTAGTCAAGAACAAGTGTACAATTACAATTGTTATCTTTCTGTGTCTACCATTTTGAGTTATAGCGCCCCCTATTGGATGATTTATACAAAATTTGGGGAACGTCAGAAGAGTACCAACACACATAGCAATTTTGGTGAGAATCAGTAGTTCTGTTGATATGAAATCAGTCATTAAGTGCAAAAAAGCCATGCCCAAGAAATTCCTTATTCTGTAACAAGTAAAAGATTTGCCTGATTAAATTCCAATGGACATCTTTTTTTGTCTGCATAATCTCATGATGCTGCATTTCAAATTTGGTATAAATTGGTCTAAAAGAAAAGTGATTGAAAAAGTAAATTTTTGACATTATCTAGAAAATTATCCAGAAAATCTAAATATGCAGAATTTCCTAGTCCCTATTGTAATATTTTTGGCATGGGCCAGGGAAGGTCTGGAAATAAAGAATTTTATTTCTTGCACTCACAGTTCCCAAGATGCAAATGTAAAACATTGTGCTTTAGTGCCACCATTCGGCCGACGGGTATGATTTTACTCTCCTGAATAGTATGGGTAGTTTTACACTACATCAAATTTGGTCTTGCAGTTTAGTTTGCCCATTTCATTTTAGATAAGAAAAATTATAATAAAAGAGAAACATCCTAACAAAAAGAACTACTGTGGTAACTTGGTTTGCAAGCATAATTCATTCGGGAAACATGCTTGTAATCCAATTTTCCCATTGGAAATAATGGAAACTTAGATGATTCCTTCCACAACCCAAAGATATTCATATAAAAATGATTCCTGCAAAATATGAAGTAAAAATACATAAAACAAATCAATCTGCACTTTACCTATAAAAAGAATCGTGGATGGTGTGAGGGAAACTATAACTAAAGGAATCAATATCTGTTAGCTCACTGGAATCTTTTTCTTTTTGTGCGACTTTAAGAAGGAACCTATCCAATGGCAGCTGCTTTTGCCTCCTTTTCGATTTTGCAGAAATGTGAACATTGCATTGTCGTTAAACAGATTCATTGCTCACACTGCTATGCCCTTATTCGGGTGTTGCTTTTCTACTAAATTTTGACCTTACAAATGAGGCACATTGACTGAGACCGAGCATGGGAAACAATTACCCACAATCCTGCCATGAGGGAGAGAGAGAACCATTGGCTCAGTTGTGATTATGTGATGCTATGCAGACAAAGCATATACGTAATACTTGTATTGCAAGACCTCGCTCGTTCATAAAGTTAAAATTTATTTAAAAATTTTGCTCATCTTGCAAAACACTTGCAGACCAAGTTACATGCAATCCAAGGATTTACTGTACATGTTTTGGACCCTTAATATAGATAACTGCAAGCAGAAACTGAGGGGTCCAAAGGGCAGAAAGTTGTCCATGGCATGGAAACAGTATAGGAGTAGTCTTGGAAAATGAAGTACTGACTTTCCCTGGTATCCAATGTGTTAAATAGTTATACAGGATTGATACCTCGTATATTGTCCTTATAGTAGAAATGCTCACTAAATTACACTGAACAAAAATATAAACGCAACACTCTTGTTTTTGCTCCCATGTTTCATGAGATGGACTAAAAGATCTAAAATTCATTCCAGATACACAATATTACCATTTCTCTCAAACATTGTTCACAAATCAGTCTAAATGTGT
>JABFEB020000001.1:38906265-38917292 GCA_019775895.2 Stomatorhinus ivindoensis | reverse complement strand
GCATGTCTTTGGACTGTGGGGGGAAACCGGAGTACCCGGAGGAAACCCCACGACGACACAGGGAGAACATGCAAACTTAGATACAAACATATAAGTCAAATGTGTAGTTAATGCACTCCAAGTTGTACGTTACACATTTAAGACGTAAAGCTGCAGAGGCAGAGAAATGTAAATATATACAGAAACATTATCATAATTTAGCTTCATGTACCTCCTGGTTTTCACTGCATTATGGGTAAAACCCTAGATACTTACTGTTTACCGATTGTTAAACCCAGACTGCAACAGTTATTTAAAAATTATATTCTACTTGTTAAAACAGGCAGAAATATTCGTGGTGACGATCGATTTAATTAAACCCGGACACAATCTCAGCAGGGCGCCGATTAGAGCACACAGGTGGATTAGTTAGGCAGGAGTTTATTAACCCAAGGGAATACAGCTAACAAACTTACAGACACTTTCCATCTGCACTGTACAAGAGAAAAGGAAAGAGAGTGAAAAACAAGGCAGAAACTCACCAAAAACCAACCTGGTAATTAATGGGGGGATTCACATCCCACGTGACATATCAAGAGATCTCACCGTCCCTGATACAGATATTCAAATATAATCAAAGAAATGGACTCAGGAGAGCTGGCAATTTTAACATCCGCCTCCAAATATGGACACAAATTTGTTCATCAGGACAGCTCAGAGTCTGAAGAGTCTGGTGGTAAGTCAGGCAGCCGGAAAAGATGAGCTACTGGTCTCACGTACACTCTTTCCTTGACTCAGATCTCCGCTGTGCGGATCCTTCCATCATCGCCTGGATGAACCGCTGTCACTTTGCCCACCATCCACACCGATCTTGGCATTTGAGGGTCCACAATCATAACCACGGTTCCAACTGCCATGTTGATAGTCTCCACCTGCCATTTCTGTCTGGTTTCAAGGGTTGGCAGGTAATCCCGAATAAAGCTCCTCCAACACTGCCAACACCTGGCTATGCCTCCATCTCCTCTGGCTGAGACGCTCTGAGGCGGGGTATACCACCTGAGGAAGGGCAGAACCTGGCCGCCCCATCAAGAGGGAATTGGGGTGATGGGGTCAGGATCGGCTATATCCGAGGACACATAACTCAAGGGCTTTGAATTTAAAATCCCTTCTACCTCAACTAGCACAGTCCGCAGGACCTCCTCGGTCACAGTGTGTGGGGCCAGGATGGTGTGTCTAGCTGAAAGAATTTCCCATTCCCAGGATCTTCCAAAATTAGGAGCGCTAGGTGGGATAAAGCGGAAAGTGATTTGCTGGGCTGTCAGTTGGTCCCTTAGAGGGTGCTAAAACATTAAAGGCCTCTCTCAGCTCAGTACTAGCTCCCTTAAAATTGGTGCCCTGATCAGATATCATCTCATGTGGCTTCCCTCTCTGTGCAGTAAACCGGCATAGTGACATGAGGAACGAGTCGGTGTCGAGGCTAGGCACGAGATCTAGCTACTCAGCTCTAGCGGTGAGATACTTGTAAATAATGCCCCAGTATTTCTCCTGTCTCCTTCCGATCTTCACCAAGAAAGGGCCAAAACAGTCCACACCTTTGGAGTAAAACCCTAGGCAATGCAGTCTCAAACTAGAGAGGGGCATATCAGCCATAAGAGGGACATCCAGCCTACCCCGGGTATCTGTGGCATGACACACATTCAAACTATCTTTTGACGGCTGCCCTTCTGCGTAGAACCCAATAGCACCTCCTTAGCCCTGCAAAGACACGCTCTGGCCCTGGGTGATACAGCTGCTCATCATACTGCTTAATCAGCAGTGAGGTGATCCTATGGGTTGGATCTAACACTATGTGGTGTACCGCATCCTGGCCTATGTCATAGCATTTGCGCAGGTAGCCTCCTACCCTGATCAATCTAACCTCACTGGCTCTATCAGGGTTATCAGATGTGGACAATCTTATCCGATAAGCAGAAGTGGGTACGCGTCCTTAACTGGAGCGAAGGGTAGGTCTTGTCTATATGTCAGATGTCTGTACTTCCTCTGAAGAGCTACCACTGGGTAAGTATATGGAGCGAGACATAGCTCTTTGGCAGTGAAAGCGCTGCGTATATGGAAGGTCCAGCCGGAACGGCTTGCAGGTGACACCGAGAAAGGCACCGCTGCTCCTCTAACAGTGCGCAGGTCTTGCCTTACCGTCCGAAGCATCAGGTCCTCTGGGTTCCCCTGGAGGCCTAGCTTCTGAGCAGCTTCATGCAGCTCTGAGCCATCATCCAAGAGCGCATATGTGTCTAAGGTATTCTCTCCATGGTGTAACACAGCCCAACATATCTTTAATAATACCTCTCATTGTCTGTAGGCCTATCTACATAAAGTGTTTCAACTGTGGAGGTACAGGGACAGGTATGTTCCAGCATGGTGGCATTGTCACTACTCGCCTTACCTTCACCATGAGTATTAACCTCATGCAAGACCTGAAGGTGTTAACTTCATGCAAGACTTCAAGCATTCCAATGAGTGCCCTTACCGTCAATGCAAACTTCCTGAACCCTTTAACATCCCCAGCCCTAATGTTGGGCCCTTCCATCAGCTTAGCAATACATTGTAAAGCAAGTTGGTGTGGCTGTCCATACAGCTCAATGAGAGCTCTCATCGTGTCACTGTATCGGTATTGGCTATTACTGTAGGAGTCAGCTATGAGTAAGGCTTCTTCAAACTTATGGTGATCTACTAATATCTGGAACTTAAATCACTCGGTCGCATCTGCTGGCAGTAAATTATAATGGGCAACTCTCAACCTCGCAAACTCCCGAGGGTCTTCATTCACAAAGTCAGGGATTGTACGTCTAGGTCCACGAGATTCCTGAAAGCTATGATTGGAATAGCTGTTGTAGTGATAGTCACTCATGGGTTGTGACTGACTGTACGAGCTATTGTTACCATGAGGGTAGCTGCCATGAAAACCATTGGTGATATAAAGTTGGTCCGGTGACCCCCAAGCAGTAGCTGAGCTGTAGTGGATGGTGGGTGAGTGGCGGCGGGCTGTAGGCTCACGGCCAGAGCGGTTGGTGGGTGAGCAGCGGCGGCCTGTAGGGTCTTGGCTGGAGTGGTCAGCGGGCGAGTGGCGGTTGTTCATAGACTCACATCTGGAGCGGGTGAGTGGTGACGGCCTGTAGACTCACGGCTGGAGGATTGACGGCAGCCTGTAGGGTCTTGGTTGGAGTGGTCGGCGGGCGAGCGGCGATGGACTGTAGGCTCACGGCTGGAGGATCGGCAACGGCCTGTAGGCTCTCGACTGGAGCGGTCAGCGGGCGAGCAGCGGCAGCCCATAGACTCACGGCTGGAGCGGACGGCAGGCAAGCGGCAACAGCCTGTAGGCTCACCGCTGGGGCAGTCTCAAGTGATCAGTGGCGGCTTGTAGGCTCACGGCCTGAGCACTTCAAGCTTGGTGTTGCGGTTTGTCCCAAGTTATGACTTGTCATGACAGCAACACGGGATACGTGCAGGGATTCCACAATACCCTGTTTGACTCGCTCTCATTGTCGCTCGATGCTGTTCAAGCATGCTTCAATATTCCACAAAGATAAGCGATCGCCGGTTTCTTTATTAGTTGTGGGAAGATCGACGCTATGCTCCTGCAGCTCTGGAATGAAGGATGTTTTATCCACTATGCTGGCGGACTCCTCCCACTTGGAATGGCAGCGCACCCTGGGTGTTTGTTTTCCTGGATAGCTTATAACAATATCTGTCAGATAATGTGGTCTGCGGGTTGCACGGTTAGCTCGGGGATCACTTCTACCTTGGCTGGACATTCTTGCTGCTGCTGAGGTCGTCTATCTGGCTGGAAGGACCACGTAAAAATGGGCAGAAATGCTCGTAGTGGAGATCGATTTAATTAAACCTGGATATGATCTCAGCAGGGCGCCGATTAGAGCACACAGGTGGATTAGTTATCCAGGAGTTTATTAACCGAAGGCAATACAGCTAACAAACTTACAGACACTTATAGACACTTCCCATCTGCACTGTACAAGAGAAAAGGAGAGAGAGCGAGAAACAAGGCAGAAACGTGGCAAAAACCAACCTAGTAATTAATGGGGGGATTCACATACCACGTGACATATCAAGAGATCTCACCGTCCCTCAAATATAATCAAAGAAAGGAACTCAGGAGAGCTGACAATTTTAACACTACATCTGAAATTAAAAGATTAAAGATTATAATTATGCATTAATTTTGTACTGTGATTTGCCTGACTGGTATTATGTATGCAGGCTGAATCCTTGGGTTCCTTTAAATCAGAGCTAGATAAGATTTTAACAACTCTGAGCTATTAAGTTCTCCCCAGGCGAGCTTGATGGGTCGAATGGCCTCCTCTCGTTTGTATAGTTCTTATGTTCTTATGTGGCTACAGAAAATTAACTGAAAATTCAACAGTGCCATGATGGGATAAATGATAACAACCAAACTACCCGTATTTTTAATCTCACTGTATTAGCTGCATGTGTTGTTTGTTTTCAAGTGGTCATCTTTGAGTTTGAATGTTTCATTAGTCAAGACCAATCAGCTTTTTTAACCTGGCAAAAGAGGGTTTTTATCGGTGAGAATATTGTGGCCCTCAAACTCTGAGCAATGGTAGGACACCACAGTCAGGTTTTAAAAGAGACCAACATGTTCAGTGTTTAGATGTAACATTTTCAGACCTGTATCCAGCTTTAATTCTCTCTGCTGCCTCAGCTGCCTTTCAACACTAAAACAAACAAACAAAAAAGAATCTATTCAGAAAACTGGATTTGTTTTAATATTGAAATTCAGGAATTCAGTCAAGAGAGAAACAAAGACGTTTTTAGGAGGATCATCACTCTGCCTGCTGTGGATAATTACAATATAACTAGTCACATCACAGGCCCAGTGTCTAACCCGCTAAACTACAAACTAATTCCACCACCTATTTAACTTTTTACAACTTGTTTCTGTTGGGTGGCTTTGGATCCAATGGAGGTGACATCTTGCTACACTTACCCATATCCGAGCAAGGGAATAAGGCAAAACAACAGAGCCGCTGATATGCTGTGAGCCATGCTTGGTGTCCCTAATAAGGAAAGAACACATAAGAATCCATAGGAATCATGTGGTAGAAAAATTATAAATCAACCTCTCTGATAATAATTAAGACTCTGGACCTCACAGAGAATGAACAATCTCTTTTATTCGAGCAATCCAGCAAAGCGTTCCCATCACACTCTGGCACTCGGTACCAATTCACATGGAGCACAAAGAGCAACCAGTTAATAAATCCTAACTCCCAATTCCCAGTAAGGACTTCTAAGTACTGAATGGTCACAAAACAACAACAAACCAAGCCCAAACTTATAACAAACACAATTCTCCTGCTCTATTGGTTCACCTTGACAGCAAGGTAGGGCTGAACGATTTATCGATTTAAAATCGAAATAATTTGCAACAACGCGATTAGCAAATCGCAAAGGCTGCTATTTAGGACATACATTATACGTGGTCCCTATGTGACAGTCATGCTCACCAATCAGAAGTGGCCAGAGCCGACGGAGTATACGCCCACGAATAGCACGTAAAACCCGAAGAAAATGTGTATTCGCGATGCGGAATAAAAATACTGATTCCACTATTGAGCTGTAAGTGAATTGCCTTCCTGTTTCATGGTATGAGATTGTTTCAGAAAGGTCCTGTCATGAATAAAACCGGCAACCTCCTTTTAACCACCAGCAGCGACATACTTCAGCGTATCACACCTTTTGTTTTTGTTAATGGGAAATCGCATTAGCATGACCCATCAAAACAACGAGGAGAGTCAGTAATCCTGTGACCCCTAGAAAAGCGCCACAGAACCCATAATCTAGTCGTGTTTATGTCATATGTTTTTGTGCTCATTGATTTAAGAATTGATTTCCATAGATTAATCTTGTGAAATTAATCTTAATCCCATAACATTAATAAAATAAAAGCCTCGCTTTAACATAAATACTAAAAGAACAGATCGCTTTAATCGCTAATACAGTTGGGTATGGGCACGGTCTTATTATTTATAATTAGACATTAAAAAGTGACGCATAGGCTATAATGTTTTCTCATTGGTTTTGTGTTTGTCAGAGCAACAAGGTGCAAAGGAATAAGCCGCTTCAGTCAAATATTGCATTTTACGAGCTCATTTCAAATAAAATGCAGGGTTGCCAACTTTGGTCAGCTGCCTGGAGTGAGGCTTTCTGTTTGAGATGAGTCTGCACACACATTTACGTGTATGTAAAACGTTTATTACCATGTAAATTGTCTGTAGGGTTTGCAAACTGCCATAACGTTTTTGATGCAGCTAATTCTAAGTTCATAATGGAATAATTTAGATTTGCCATAAGATTTCTTGCGTGAGCCTGAAAGCGTGTTTCCCAAACCATGCAACCTTGAACACATACATTTTTTTGTTTCCCGTGAATTAATTTGTATGGAGAATAACCATATACAGTTGTTAAACAGCGGAAACTTTGACCAACATGAAATCACCAATGAACTATGTCTGTTTATAAGACATTTTATAAAATGCGTACTACGTACGTTTGAAATTTTTCCAGCTTTACGATTTCAGAATAGCCATTCTGTTATGGACATTGCAGCTTTTTGTTTGAGTGTGTTAGATTTGCTGCTGTTAATAGGAGGCCGAGCTGTTTGCTGCAAGATCGTTATTGTTTTTCTTTCTGCTGCAATTGTATTTATTATTACTTTATTTAACTTTACACACCACATATTTAAATTCTCATCTTTGCATTAGAATATAGACCAGTTCATATTTTGACGGTATCTCATGTGGTAATGCTGCGTCATATGTTTTAAATTTATTACGCACTTAACATTGAACTGAAGCTTGATATAAAAAATTATATCGCAAATCAAATCGAAATGGCAATGTCTGTCAGAAAAATCGCGATTAGATATTTTCCCCAAATCGTTCAGCCAAATAGTAATGTAAAATCCACCCATTTAGCTCAATTTACCAGAATCTGTCTCGACTTCTAGACTCTACTTGAGAAATGTATATAGCTATTGATTATATGACATTGAATCACTGTTAATGTTTGGGTGTTCCATTAGTTAATGATTTACAAATTGATGTATTGTCATTGAATCACTGCAAATACATGGTTAACATATGAAAAGTATGATTAATGTAACAACTACTCATACATTTCCACTACCGCGTAACATATTGTAGCCTATATTGTTTACTGCGACTATTTTATTAAGCTATAATGTTTTGTGCACCAGTTGGGGCAGCTTCGAATATCTTCCTGCAGGTGGTTTCTCTGCACCCCCTTTGATCCGCTGTCTGCCTCTCCAAGTTCCGATCTCTCTTCAGGGTCTGTGGAACTAACAGCAGGCAGCTATCAAGAAGCAAGGTCACAGTATTCAAAACAATCTCTTCTTTCCTAAGACCTAAGACATAACAGACCCATTATGCCTCTCCTCCTGGGCCTACCAATGTCCAATTTTCCTTCCACACTCCCTTTCCTCGTGGTATTAAGTCAGAACTGAAGTCATGAACCCTTTTTTCTCATCCACATACTGCACAAATGGCTTTCTATAGTCAGGCACCGCCAAAGCTGGGGCTGACATTCATGACTTCAGTTCTGACTCAGTATCATGAGGGATATATATATATTTTGCTATATGTACTTGTCACGATCTGATTGTTAATTGCTGAATTCTCCCTTCCCAGCACCAAGAATGTCCTGATTATTAATTTTTGGACTAGTAATGGGTGCTGGGCTGGAGTAGGTTGTGCTTTATTATAAACTAGGTGGGGTCGAGTGGAGAGGGAGCAGAGATCCGACTGCACACAGGGTGTGGGCGGAGAGGCCAGAGGACAAGTGTTTGTGAGTGGCTGCGGACAAGGCGGCGTATAAGCTTGTGGATGAGGCTGCGGGTTGCTGCCTTTGGAGGCTGGGGGCCCTGGAGATCAGACAGGCGGTAGCCGTGTCTTGCCAGTGGAGGATAAGGTACCAGCGGCCAAACGGGGTAGCGACGACGAGATTGCCTGCACTCCCGAGCACCACCGCTAAGAGAAGCCCTTGCTGTGAAGATATGTGGAGTCTTCTTTAAGTCGCAGTGTATGGAGCCTGCATCGGACTTGAACTTCCGAAAGCTGGGATCCCCTCCCCCGAGGACGACGTCGGGTGCTGATGACACCGTCGCCGTAGTGGTGGGGAATGCCGACGCTCGGACTCTCACTGGTTCACCAGCGGCTGGACATGAGGTTGCATGAATTAAAGTTGGCTTAGGGGGCGGGTCCAGTTCTGTGTTTTTATGTGCTGGTCGGAGGGGCCTGCCAACCAGAACTAGGTTTTATCAGTTTTTTTTTTGTGTGGGAAAGGGGTGGGAGAAGCTTTCCCCTAAGTGGTGTGTGTGAGGCTGCTGTAACTACTGTAATCTGTCTTGTAACTGCACGTGTAGTCTGATACTAATACACTTGTGGCTACAGAGGAGTGACTTTTTGGGTGGATTGAGTTTGGGGTGTGATATACTTGCATGTGTACTTTAGACAATGCATCACAGCAGTCCATAGTCATTTGCTCGTGTGGCGTGATATCACTCTCATGGTAATTCGGGAGCGTTAATTCCGTGGGGGTGTACCCAGTGGGAAAGGTGTGTATGTAGGGCATGTCCTCTCCCCCCTTCGTGGTGTGTTGATATACTGTTTCCCCCGTATGTTAAGTAAGTGAGGTTGTTTTTGTGTGTTAATAAAGGATTGTACTATTCTGCTTGTCTTGGTGTACTGTCTGAGGCTCGAGAGGAGGTTAGTTGGCGCGTGGGATCGCAAGCAGTCTGTTATGTCTTAGGCCTTATGCAAGACCTCGCATGGTGTGACCTCACTTCGTGATAGCTGCCTGACAGGTGTGTACAGGTTACACGCCCTCAGAAGCAGGGTGTAGCCATACTGCCTGAGGGGGTGACAGGCCAGTACTGTAGGGTTACACCCATGCTTCTGAGGGCGTGTCACCTGTATACACCTGTCAGGCAGCTATCACAAAGCGAGGTCACACAGTATTCAAAACCATCTCTTCTTGCCTAAGGCCTAAGACATAACAGACCCGATATGCCTTCGCTCCTGGGCCTAAAAAAAAAAAAAAAAGACTTTTTAATCCTTTTCAAGGATCCATGGGGTCCCTAGAATCTCATAATATGCTCGATGAAAGAAGTGATATCAGATACCATCAAGAGGAGCCAATCCATAACAGCAACAAATATTCCCTGAGTATGGGATTGCCCCACCCCCTTCAAGATGATCAGTCTTCTTGTGGGCGGCTGCAGCAGAGCTACTCCTGTGGAGGGCAGCAGGGTGTCGTGCCTGTTTAGACTGAGCTGCTATGATGTGTTTTTTTAGATTTTAGGTTTATAATGGAATGATATAGATTTTCTCCATGAGCATGAGAGTCTGAAAGTGCGAGTTTCATGTCAGATGTTGGCCACCCAGGAATACTCAGCTGGCTGACTGAAACAAAATCTTGGCCTGGTTTATTAGTTTCTTGGCCTGAACTATCCTGTTTTGCAGACCAGCCATAGTTATCTCCTTAAATGCTCAGTAGGTCAGGGTTCTCCCTCTGAGCAGAACCAGACCAGCCCTGTTCTTCAGAGATGTTGCATGATGGCCCTCCACCTGAGTTATGGTGAAGATGAGAAGATGGAGCCTCAAGCAGCTTAGCTGTTCTGTGTCACATCGCATGGCACCTATGCAGTGCCGTAGTTCCTTATTTTGCTTTTATACTCTTACATCTTTGTTTAATTATGGTGTGTGGAACATGTTTTTAATTGCATTTCCTTCAAAGCTCCTGCTACTTAAATTCTTATTATTTGCACATTAATTTTCACATTGGATGTGCCGCAGTAAAGCTTACCTAGGGCCAGTAAAATTTCCTTGGGCAGCAGCCTGTCATTACCTGAAGTGACACTAGATGGTGCACTTGACTCACCAAACCAACACCTAATGCCAGTAGTTTGGCTGGAGGTAGTCCAGGCATGCTGGTAGAAGGACAAAATGTCCCACAGACCTTCATCTGCAACAAGTGCAATCAAAACACCAGGTCAGCATCACCTCCCCCCATCCAATCCTACAATCTTGGTACAAATACCCTCAGACCCCATCTGTTCCTTCGAGATTATAATTATAACATGAAGTTTGATTAAATACAACACAGTAGCAGAAGATTAACAGTCAATTAAAAACCTCCAGCTTGAGGCCCAAGCTGATGGTCCGGGCCTGGACTCGGAAGTGGTAGGTCACATCCTTGGCCAGGTCTCGAACCTTGAGCCAGCGCTGTGTGATGCTCTGGGGTCTTCCCTCTCCATATCGCTCACACCTGTGGAGAGATGGGCAGTGCTGCGGAGACTGCTGTGGTTCATTGTCCTGGGATGAAGCTCATTTCATATACTGGTATATGCAGCCAAAGGAATTTAGGATCTGTCTGAGTGTATAGGGGAGGTAGATCTCGTGAAATATGCAGTTTTGGTTTGGTCTTCATACTTCCTGGTGTGCCAGTATGGAAACTCATATCGTTTCATATACAATGATAATAACCTTTCAAGCTTTCAAGAGTGCAATAAAAATGTATGATCCTTACTGAAGATTTGATTTTAAATTCACCACTCGGGCTTATTTTTCATTATAATTTTCCATTAGCAACCACCTCACCTGCTGTTTTGAAACTGCTCTCATTTTAATATGTTTTTATTGCTTCTGTTTCAAACAAAAAGGTTGCAATTGCACATATATAAGACCATGCACTTGTGAATGGTTAGCCATGGCTTTAACTACATTAAAGCTATTTTTTTTAATATTTCTCAGATAATTGAGGAGGTCCAGTGAATATCTGAAAGTGCACAGCTATAGGAATATCAAACATATTGCTGTTCCTTTAGGGTTTAGGGTAATCAGGCTGATGAAGGCTTCACTCAGATGACAGCCAGGACCCAAACCAACCCAAAACCCAACAGCTCTGTTCCTTTTTACGCTGCTTTATTCCCCATT
>JABFEB020000001.1:38872065-38882924 GCA_019775895.2 Stomatorhinus ivindoensis | reverse complement strand
TCGTGCATTGTCCTGTCATGGTTCTGCCACGGACCCGTCACACTCCAGGCGGCTATTTGAGGTGGCTCCCTCTGTAGCATAGGAAAAAAGTGGGCTTTAGAGCTGGGAGAGCTCATTCCCATGAAATGGTCAGTCAGTGAATAGTTGGTTAACAATAATAAAAAATAACAATCAGTATTAAAAACAAAAATAATAAATACCTCTGCACCATTCTCACCCATCTTCCCCACCTCCAGGAAAACCAGCAACCAAACAAAATATCCAACCTGTAAGAAGAAAGAGCAGTGTTTCTCAAACCAGTCCTTGGGGACCTCCAGCGGTCCATGTTTTTGCTCCCTCCCAACTCCCTGGGAATTGGGAAAGAGCAAAAGCATAGACCATATGGGTGTCCCTGAGGACTGGTTTGAAAAACAATGACATAGAAAATTGTGCTGTTCTGCAATGTGACATATTCAAACTAGAGGCAATTAGCTATTGTGTGACATCAACACACAGTCTATCGACTTTTAGTGACATTCAAGAGAGCCAATAGTGACTTCTGGTGAGATTGTTTTGGTTAAATGAGTTTGGCACACTCGGTTCAAGCAGTCACGTGGCAAGTCTTGTGAAACTCTTTACTGGAAACTCAGAGTGATCAATCCTGATTGTGCTGAAAGTCTACTCGTGTTAAATAGCACATAGGTTGGTAGTATTTCAGTTGATATATTAGTGCTACCTTGCTTGCTAAAAATGGCATATGTCAAAACTTTAACATACATAGTCAACAAATTGTATAAATCTTCATAATTATGTATTATAAATGACTCAGCATTATAGAATAAATGAAAGAAAACCATACTGTCATGATCTGCCCATCCGAGGCTCGTGTATGCCACACCCCCCTCATTATCTCGTGTCAATTCCTGATTGTGATCACCTGTTGTCTATCAGTTCCTACTTGTCTTTAGTATTCAGTCAGCGTCTGTGTCAGTTTTCTCCAGATCGGTCATTGTGATGTTACGTAATGTTGTGAGCTGTTGGTGTCTTGTCCTGAGTGCTACCCTGTACGCCGGTCTACCTGCTCTCTTTGCCTGCCCTACGCCACTGACTCACGCCCAGTCATGACACATACATTCACTTCTTATATTTGAAGGCAAAAGCTCTGCCTTACAGAAAATATTGTTTACATTTGGGTTTTATGAAAATACATTTCCTAGGTAATTCCAATGAATCCTGGTATTTCAGATGTGTACCTGTGAAAGTTCTGAAAGTTCAAGATCTTCAATGGATTATTACAAAATAAGAAAGGCATCCACATTGGTAGCATATAGCAAGTCAAAAGTGCCCAGTGTTTTAGAAACTATGAGGATTTGATAGCTTAGTCGACACATTTACTTACTAAAGTTCATAAGAAGAACAATATATCACATTAAATTTCTATTAAAGCGATAAAAATTTTCCATTTGAAGAAAGACTGAAATGGCTGCCTAATAAAGACACTGAATATGATTCTGAACAGATGTTTAAAATGACAACAGTCAATATGACTGATTGTAAACTGCCTACCAAACAGAGCATTGAAATATTTGAAGATATTCCATTATTCCATAATTCCATAAAATCTTTTCATAGACTTTTTCAGTTTTCATGTACTTTCCAAGCAGATTTTTAAATTATTTTTTTGTTTCATTTTTGATGTAGTGGCATATCAGGTGTTTCCACTGGACTGTGGTTGATTAATAGTAATAAGAATTACAAAGTAAATCAGATTCATAGGAAATTCTGAGTACTGAGGATTTCATATATTTTTTAAGTATCATCTTTTAAACCAAACTAGAATGATTGTACCAGTCTAATTACTTCAGTGGTAATAAAACACGTCTCAGTGAGGTCTACAGTTTAGAGCCAAAATGTCTTGTATGACATGAAAGGGCTTTTACCTAGAAAAATAACCAAATATATCACATTTGTTGGAAACAACTAGATATATGTCAATTCAAGTGTGTAGATTCTTTTTATTTTGTGATTTACTTGTAGTGTCCATGGCATTGCTAGCTGTTGAGCATCAGTTTTGATCTGCTTGAGATTGAGTTTTAAAAAGAAAATGCATCACTTTTGTTACAGAGCTGATCATTGTGCAATTCTATGCTAATCAGCAGCTGGATTGAAAGAGAGATACTAAGCAAATAAAGAACCACCCTGGCAATGAGTCCTCAATGATATTTTCTGCTGTGCAGGATAAATATATAAATAAAATTGTTCAAGTGGAACTGAAAAATACCTAGAACTAGTAATTATAAATTTTCTGATTACACCAAATAAAATACATGTAGTGTCTGCATTCTTGGTTGCACATAATGCATGACAAATGTGAATGAGTGTGAAAGTTTAAAAATGAAATCTACGTTAAAAATTTTTATATAAAGGGAGCCTAATGTTCTACATACTTGACAGATCATTAGCTTAACTAGTTACCTGATGGATGAATTTAAATTTGAAGTATAGATAACTGTGCAATAAGCATTGCATGCTACTGTTGGTATAATTGCTTTACTGTTGTACTGTTAATATTATTTTATAGATGATCCCCCCCAATATGGTATAAAGGCTGTTGTTAGTTTGTTGATGATAAAGTAATTAAAATAAATCACAGAAGATAACGCTGAATCAGTATGAAAACTGTCAGCAATTTATTCGCAAATACTAAAATGCATTTTTATTAAATAGGAGTGGCAAGTGTAGTGGACACCCAGCATCTTGGTCTTATGATCCTGGATTTTTATAAAAAAGAAAAATCTGTGACAAATTAAAAGACATTAAAGCTGTAAAACTTAATCATGAAAAAAGCCTCAGGATGCAGAATCTATTGAGCATGGAAGAAATGTAGAATTATTAAAAGAAATGTTTCTACAACTAAGACCAATATGAAATGGATTCACTCCTGCCTGAGGATTTAAGATTATGAAGAATTGTAAATATAAATATATATATATATATATATATATTGTCACACCCCATCCGTTCGAGCCTCGTGTATGCCACACCCCCCTTGCTCCCTATGTTATTTCCTGATTGAAACTACCTGTTGTACTTCCGTTTGATTGTATTCCGCTGTGTCCTATTAGTTTCCTGTCAGTCTTCCGTATTTAGTCCGCGTCTGAGTTCGTATCCCCAGATCAGTCATTGTGATGTCTTGTGGCTTTCCCCAGCGCAGCGCAGCGCAGATCATCTGTGAAAGCGCGGATCTCCTGTTGCAGGAACCTCCTCCCGGCGACGGGTGGCCGCTGGAGGAGGTAAAAGCCAATCTCTGGGCTATAGCCCAGCAAGTCTCCAAGCTGCACGATCGACGCGAGCGGTGCAGCTCACCAGAGAGGGAGAGAGAGCCGAAGACGGGGCTCTCTCTCTTCGTCGGATGCTTGAGCCTCTGTTCCCTGGGCTCGACAGAGAAAGACCCGGAGACAGAGCTGATTATATCCCTCGGGCTTGCGGATCTCTACTCCCGGGGGGACCTGAAAGACGAAGAGTCTCCGCTCCCAGAGGCGGTCTTACCTCCGGAGCCGACGCCCACTCGGAAGAAGAAGAAAAGGGTGAAGGAATGCCTCCCCGCTCACAGGGTGAGTTGCCTGCCTGCACGCATGTCGCCTCGCCTGCAGCCACGCCCGCTGCCACGGCCGCTTCGCCTGCAGCCACGCCCGCTGCCACGGCCGCTTCGCCTGCAGCCACACCCGCTGAGTCGACGCCTCCCAGGCGGATGGGTGAGACCACGCCTCCCCGCTCGGCGGTGGCCATGCCCACTGTCGCCCTGACAGCATCCCCGGCCCCAGAGACTCCTGCCCCGGCCCCAGAGACTCCTGCCCCGGCCCCAGAGACTCCTGCCCCGGCCCCTGTGGCCTCTGTGACTCTTGCCCCAGCCCCTGTGGCCCTAGAGACTCTTGCCCCAGCCCCTGTGGCCCTAGAGACTCTTGCCCCGACCCCTGTGGCCCTAGAGACTCTTTCCCCGGCCCCTGTGGCCCAAGAGACTCCTGCCTCGGCCCCTGTGGCCCTAGAGGCTCCTGCCCCCATGACTGTTGCCCCAAAGACTCCTGCCCCCGTGACTGTTGCCCCAGAGACCTCCCTGACGTAAGCCCTGGACTCAAGCCCCGAGGAGGTCCCAGGTGACACCCTCGCCTCCTCCTCATTGGAGGAGGAGCTCGAGTGGGACCCCTCGGGGATATCCCTGCTGGGGCTGCCCCGACCCGGCCCACGCCGCAGACTCCCCTGCCTGTCAGTGTCTTGTAAGGGGAGAGGGCACAGGCGTAGGGTCCGGGTCCCAGATCAGTCATTGTGATGTCTTGTGGCTTTCCCCCGTGTTTCCGCATTATTAAACCCCGTTTCCCTGGATTTCGACTCTGTTGCCTTGCTTACCCGACGCCGCTCACATCCAGGCATGCTGCTCTGACGCAAACGTGACATATATATATATAATTTTAAAAATTGTTAAATTGTAACTGTGTAATTGTGCATAAAACACAAAAAATAAATAATAGTTTTCTATAATTACACCACAAACATATATGAGATTTGTTTGAAACAGTATATATATCATCACAATGGCTCAACCAAATATCTCTTTTGTCCCATGGATGGTTAACATTGTGGATGTGACTTACGAACTCTAACATCCTAGGTGCAGACATTGATCTGCCACCCTACATAGGCTGCCATACAGAACTGACTCATTGATGGACTTTGGTTTGTCCTCGATCACAGTTTACAGCTTGCTTTTTGCAAGCAAGCCCACTCTTTCTTTTTAAATAATATTAGCATGCCTAGTGGGGTTTAGCAGCTGGTTGACCTCAGAACCCTAGCATTTTTTTTCTCCCTATTAGGGATTTTTTGGCTTAGGATAAATGTCGAAAATATGGAAAGATAGATTAATAGAAGTATCACTGTTGAGAACAGGACTGTAAGACATATTCATCTAGTAAACCGAAATTGTAATAATAATAATAATTTACTTGATATTGGCACCATTTTGTTGGTTTTTATTATGCAGATACAAAGGGTTTTTAAATCAATATTTTGTCATGCCTGGTCACTCTTGAGCCACCCCAGAAAATAATATGTGTATTCAAGGGTACTAATAGGTTTAAAGGGTTTGTGCTTTCATTATAGTTGTAGGACAGAAAGATTTTTTTTTTTTTATGATTCAGCTATTTGACTAATTTGTTTATTTATAAATCAGTGCTGTTTTTGAAATATAACTTTTTTTAGCTATAGACAGAAATTACTACATAATCACTAACTGCTAAAAATTAACCATGAATTTTATTCATTGTCCAAACTAGACCAATTAATTTTTGAGCCTTACCCTAACAAATTAGCCAATAATGCATGTAAAATTGTGTGATTATGTTTTTCCAACAAAACTGATTGATACCTAACAAAGTGGCAAGCACCTGTTGACTGTGAATTTTCAAAAATGTTAGCATGCCCAAGGACCAGTGCATGGGCAGTGTTGGCCTAATGGTTAGGGAAGTGTAATTATAATTGAAAGATTGCTAGTTCGAATACCTGACCAACAAGGCATCACTGAAGTACCTAGAGCAAGGTACTGCTCTCTGGGTGCTGAATTAGTGTCCCCCTGCTATGTCATGATGTCTCATATCGGTTTAATGTAGAAGACATATTTCATTGTTGTGTGCTGTGTCACAATGCGTGGGGCAGCGTGCCTGGATGCGGGTGGCGTCGGGCAGGTAAGGCAATGAGAGGCAGGAATATCCAGAAGACAGGGTTTATTTGGTGAACGAGACGGGTAAACACCACAAAACATCACAATGACCGACCTCGGGTAACTAACTCAGACGCAGACTAAATACACAAGACTCACAAGCAACTAATCAGGAAACAAAGGAATACACTCAAACAGATGGACTACAGGTTTCGATCGGGATTTGCACACAAGGAGCGGGGGGGGTGTGGCACACACGGGGCTGGTACGGGCTGGGCGTGACATGCTGTGTCAACACTGATCACCAACTTCTAAATCTTAGGGTTTGTAACTGTAATGCAAATTGAAGACTTGTTTCATATGTTAACTTCATGTGTGAAGTTTGATGTTGAGGACTAAATACCCAAACATATAATTTGACAAGCCAGCTAAAAAGTTCCTCAACCACTTTCATTAGGATATTACCATGTTTAGTGCCATATTACATGCATAAACATGAAAGTAAACCTATTACAAGTTAATAAGAAATGTCAGGTAATAATAATAATAATAATAATAATAATAATAATAATAATAGTAAAAAGAAGAAGAAGAAGACTGCGATGGGCTGGCCCCCCATCCAGGGTTGTTCCCTGCCTCGTGCCCATTGCTTCCGGGATAGGCTCCGGACCCCACGCGACCCAGTAGGATAAGTGGGTATAGAAAATGGATGGATGGATAATATTAATAATAATAATAACTAACTAGTATGAACATACAGTAAAAAGCAAAAGGCACTTCTTTTTTATAGTAATACATTATACTAATTTCTTTGAGAGTTATAGAGATGACCTCCAATCCAAGAAAAGAAATTGATACTAATTTAGCATAGTTTCTACAGTAAATGTTAGTATTTGTAATGAAGACAGAATGGATTATACATAAAATAGTATACTACAGTCTACAATTTTGTATGAAGAAGACTAGTTATTGCCAACCACGTTGAAGCTTACGACTATGAAAGTATGTAACTTGTGGTTTATATGGACCCCATTTTATTTATCTATAGTAACATAGTCCATAACCAAAACCTCTAAAAGCCATAAGCAACATGAGAATGCTTTCAAACTAATTTTGTTATTTTAATGTTTAATTAATTTGAGTTGCACAATATATGGCATAATATATGGCAAAATAATGGTTTCAAACAGGGATAAAGAATGCAGTTTGAATGCATACAATATAGATATCTTTATACAATCTTCTGTACAGAGTGGTGTCAATTATACACAGAGATTCATTACAGGTTTGTTCAATTTCTAGATGATGTTCCTCAAACAGAGTGCCTGCTTAAACCCAAGCAAATGAGAGATGTAGCTGCAAGGCTACAGGCCTTGAAAAATAAATCTTTACAGTTTATAGAGTATGTCTGGCACCTCGCTTTACCTCTCTGCATGTAATTTGTTGAGGAGATAAAAAATGTGAGAAATTATGGCTAAATAGTGGCTTACTCACTGGGGGCTTTGGGTGGGGATGCTGTAAAGCGCTTTGAGATGATGTGAAGTCATGAAAATGCACTATACAAAAAAAAATTTGTTGTTGTTGTTGTAGTGGCTGACAAATTCAATAACAAACAATCAAATAATCAAATGAACAGCTGCTTGTACTACACTCAACTGATTAGCATGTAGCTAATACAATGCCCAAGAATCATTCCATTTATTATTTTTTCTAAGTATCAGAAATGAATTCCATCCCCAACCACTGGCTCAAATCCAGTGAAATCCCTAAAAGGTCAATGAAGAACCAGGAATGCAGCACAGTGAGCAGAGAAAAATTACTTTCACAAGGCCAGTGCAACTTTTCCCAGTCATAAAAGAAATGCATCTCTTGGTACTCCTTCTCTATCCATGCACCTGGGACAACTCAATTAAATATACATATGGTTGAATATCAGTAACAGCAGGCTCAAACAATGGTTTTAAAAGATTTACAGTATTTCTCATTTTAAGCAACCTTAAAAGTGAGAATTTTTTACTTTCTAAAAAAGGAAAAATAAAAAAACTGTTATTAGTAATATACTGGTATTATACCATTTAAGCTGGTGAATGAACATCAATATCAATACTGATGTTGTTGATTAATTTATTACTTTTTTCTAACTGCAAATTTAGCAGGCGTCCAACAAGGAAGGAAGATTCTTGTCAATACATTACAATTTATCGGTACACGGGTTGGCACATTAAATTCCCCCATCAACCATCTCCAATATGTCGTAAAGTACCATTTTATCAAATTGATTTCCATCCAGTGGGAGGCTTAATATTGTAATATTTTTGGCAGAACCAGTAATTATAAAACTAGGACATATAGCAATGGGAGATAATTAATGTTAGGGGGTCACAAAGGGATATTTTTATGGAAGCCTTCACAAAGACATTCAATTAAGAGAATCCCAGATGGATGGGAACGCTCTATTCTGGATATGTCTATATTAGGTGCTGGTAAGTGGAAAAAGCATGGAGTTCAACAGAAAGTATGAGGGGTCACATAGTCCTTTATGTTGTATTTATATCCTTCATGAAAAACAAGCATGGCCTCATGAATCATCAAGATATAAACTTTATCACTGAATGGGAAACATAGTTATCTTATATTTACTTTCTCCAGGCAGCATATTACCATAAACAGAGCATGCAGTAGCCGTTTACAGGGCACTAGGAATGAACCTGAGAGTCCACCCTCAGATTAGTTCTGTCTCCATGTACTTACATTTTTGGGGCCAATATGAAGTTGATAGTAACAGGGTATTTCTCTTATTATTAACCTTAATTGCACACAGTAACATAATTTTAGTTCATGAATATATAATTTAAGCCTGATTTAAACAAAATACCTATATGTCTAGGCATCTGAGGGTTTATTTGCAGTGATACTGTGTATGTACCAAAACACATATTACAAAAATCGGAAAATGCTGGTTGAGGTCAGTTCACTTTTCTTTCTATTCTGAGAAAAGCAAGTAGAAACAGAAAAGTGGGCCAGTGAGAGGAATGGCAATATATTCTTCTTCAGTCAAATCTGAATCCCCACAGCCACCCCTTCAACACCTGCTATTTAATAGTGCTACTAAAAATGAACAAGCCATAGAAAAGCACTTGCATGTTGGATCCCCTAGCCCAAAATATTTAAACCTTATATTTCTTGTCTTTCCTTGGCAATTCCAGCATATTCCAGGGATTTCATAAATAAAGCATCCCAGTATTATTCTATCAGCATGGTAGAGGTACAATATTCAGCATAAACATTTTCTAAACTATTAAACCAAGAATTAAGTTCAGATTTTCACATATTTGTAAACCTAGAAAAGTAAAAGCATTAAAGAATATCCGTCCATCCATTCATGCATCTACTGACCACTGAATATCATATTTAAATTTTTAAGGTTTCTTTGAAGAACGGAGTAAATGATGACTTCTCCAAGGAGTTTGACTCTGTTCAACAAAAATATTAGCAATTCTGCAAAGCAATAAAATATGAACTTGTGTCTAATAATCTAATAATAACTTGATTAAATTGAATTGTGCAGTATTAGTATCTGTTTTCAGAGTAATTTCCACAGTAAAATTGTGAACAATCATATGTTATTGGACCTGTCCTGCTCAATAAAAATATGACTCACCCTGGACTTCAGACTGAAGTTGGCAACATGTGGACGCTAGTGACATGTCACATTAAAAAAAAGACAAAAAACTGACACAGCTCTGGAAAAGGTTATGAGCCTGTCAGTGTGCACAGGATTATGAAGGCATTCCTATAGCTGTGAAGATAATCACGTCAGAGCCATATTTCATAGCAAGGTATGAAATTGTCATAGAAAAATCTTAAACATCATCCAGACATGTGCAGGTTTATGGCTTTCGCATGGGTCAACTTTTGAGACACTTCATATCAAAAGGGTTGTGTTGTTGAGGATTGGGGGTGCTCTGCTGCTGTCAGAGAAGGATCCATAGCATTCTGTTCTGTACCCGAGCAGCACACATTTTTCTGTTATCGGCCCTTCTATTAGGGTAAAACAACCAAAGAAACAACACCATCCTTCTGCCATAAAGATTTTCTAAGTTTTATAAGGGGTTACAAGTTTTTTGTAAGTAGAGTAAGCAGCTTGCTGTGTGCTAGAATTTAGTAGGAATTTATGTTGAGGTTTAAGAAAAAGAAAATAATCTTTTCCCTTAACTTTGATTTTGTATGGTATTCTGAAAGAATACATATGATAGTGTTCTCTTTTCACAATATTATGAAACACATAGTTTTAATAAAAAGGCTTCAGTAAAACTATTTGGACATTGTTAAATTGAAATGTATTTTTTATTCCGAAACCTAAATATAGACCATAACCAAGTATGCACAAAAATTATGCATTCAGATGGTACATGGCTTCAATAATATTTTACAGTATAATTTCCATCGTGAATGGCCTATGGGTCCTTAGGTATCATTGTAAGCATACTTCCACAGTGTGCATTTTATTGCTGCAGTTAATTTTATAGTGGTTGTTAAGTAAAGTGTTATTGCCAGCTACATATGCAGCTTATCTCAGCATTTTCATCTAAAAAGATTTACTTTGCTATACCTCTTAGGTCTTTATGTATTTTTCCCCAGCATTGCAGTATTTCAGCTACATATAATGCTAAAATATTACTAAGAAGGAAAAATATCTGTAGATAGAATAGTCTCGGGGATTGTTATGGGGGCATTTCAGGTTAAAATATACTGTAGAAACTCAGTGATGCAATGATGGTATTTTCATAGTCAATGTTGTATCATTCAAAGATTGAGAAGAAACAATTGTGAAAAATTTCAAAGGTAGATACTAAAGATACTAGCTGACTGTTGTCACTTGTACTGGTATCATAAACCACACAAGGTAAATCACACAATCAACGTATGCACCTCGTTTCTCACACTCCTGGAACTTGGCACCTAGTTCACATAATCACCCTGACCAATGAGAAGCAACTGAGCCTTCAGGCTGCAATGGAGAACACTTTGCTGCCCATATTAATGTATGCAGTCTGACATATAAAGGGAGCTTACAGTGGATAGAAAAAGTATACACACCCCCGTGAAAATGTCAGGTTTCTGTGGTGTAAAAAATGAGACAAAGATAAATAATGTCAGAACTTTTTCC
>JABFEB020000001.1:38789850-38799984 GCA_019775895.2 Stomatorhinus ivindoensis | reverse complement strand
AGAAGGAACCAGGGCTCGAACCTGCAACCCTACAGTTGCCGAACGATACTGCTACCTCCTGCGCCACCATCTTCCCAACCTTTTATTATTCAACATGTCTTGATCCTCTGCATTATTAATGTATAAAACAAAATAGTGTTATTTTATTAGAATATTGAACTTTTGGGCTGCAGAGGTTCCACAATAATTTGACTTGCAGTGGTGGCTTTTATGGACTTGCAGCCATTGAGCCTCATGTACAGCAGGTACAAAACAGTGATCATTTGCATTTTTTTACTTTTCATCTCGTAACACCTGTGAGCAGAAGGCATAATGAACCCTTACAATACTATAACACAGGTGCGGCTAGTACTCAGGAGACCTGTAGTGCCGGTGAGAGCATGGGCGTGACACATACATGGCAGAAGAGATTTGTACACCTTGCATGCAATGTTACTTGTGATGTGGCAGTTAGTGCTTTTTTTTGACATTATAGAAAACCTGCCAGTACTTGCAAAGTTATGCCTGAGTGCTGTCTATGAAGCTGACAAGCATCTAAATTGTGACTCCTGTGAAATGGAATGCAGCTCCACTCCATTGTGTTATGCTCATGTACAGGTACAGGAATGACATCCTTTGCTAAAGTAAACAAATTCTCCCACACGATCCGGTGAAGTAAACATTCTGTGTCTCAAACAGGAAAACGTGTTCCCGATTAGTTTTTCAAAAATCCTTTGGCTATGGGTGGCATTGGATCTCATAACAAATTACTCCTGTGTACGTGTTCAGTAAAAATTCTGTTTGGGGTGTTGCCCAAAAATGTTGATCACATAATACTTCCTTTGGACATTTTTTGCCCAAATTCATGGTAATAATTCTCACAATTACTATATCTAGAAATCCCAGCTCTTACTATTCATTTCAAAGACATTTTATTTGTAGAAAATTAATTGTTCAGATTTATGATACAAAAATTATTAACATTTAATAAAATACAAATCAGTATATAAAACATAAATGAATGCTTATAAGGTGGGAAATAACAGCCATATGTTAGTTTGCTTTTATATTATAATTTAATTATAAATGCTGTGATTCACAATCTTAAATATTAATTATATTTAGCAACATCAGTCATGCTTAACTAATGGGGATTTGTAAACACTGGTACTTAAATCGACAAAAGTAAACTGCCTAGAACCATTAACATTTTCCCCTCTGGCTACAGAAGCATAGCTGTACAGCTGCTAATGAAATTATGTTAAGTACCACATCAGGCACACTTGAATTTTGACATTTCTAAAAATGTGAATGTTTAGCAGTCAAAAAAGAGTCATCGTTCAGGAAGCAAGCATGTATGGTCTGTTATATATGTGGAAATGTGTATAACACAACATATTAAACTTGTTCAATTATATTATCAGAAATTCAGTTGAGCATGTAAGGAAGAAAACATTGACCAACACACTGTCATTCTCTGCAGTTTACACCACATTCAGTGTCTTTTTGTTATGTCAGATTGAGAAGAGCACAAAAAGATATACTTGATTTACAAAACAGGTTTGTGATGCTAATTCCAATTTTGAAGGGCTCAAATTTCTGTATACATACCATGCAGGTACTACTGATATTCAATTACAGCATTTAAGTTGGAATGCAAAACAGAAACCTCAGTCGCTCCTTTTTGGTCAGGCCTAGTGACATATTGGGTCTCCGGATTTTGAAAGAAGAGAGGACCGGCTCTTGTCTTTCTGAAGCAAACTAGCAGAACACAGAAGGCCCTGGCAACAATATACCTCAGTGCAAAAGGTAGATGAATGGACCCACCAGATGGGACTCAGTGTAAGGTGCTCTTTGAAGCTGTGGTTCAGAAACATCCTTTCTGTTACCTCAAAGTTGTCATGCAATGGGATAATCTAGTCTGTTCACATCTCTAGTCTGAAATGAAAGATTATTTTCTGAAAAACCTGCTCAGAAAGTAACCTGTTTTTTGCTTCATGTTCACGGTCTCGTCTGTTCCATGTTTCACCTGTGAAATCTTTACTGTAACAAACAAACCTACAATACTGTTGAAATGTGGGTGGGTAGCTCACTGTAAAATATGATTAACTGGCTGCAGGTGCAGTAGTGGGCTGGGAACTGACTCATACACAACAGGTTTTAGAATGCTATATTTAGGTGGGAAATATTTCACCCTCGAGCAATGCATGTTAATGACTTTACTTAAACATGCAGAACTAGGAATAGTTTACAATACTTGGATTTTCTTTCCCACTATGTGTGTAGTGCCTTTGTGTCTGAAAGCAAAACATATTTGTACTGTTCACATAACGTAGATATTTTAAGAGTGATAACGACATTTGCAATTGTAAAGAAATGGTTTCAAGGGTTTTTCATTAATTTCTGCCAAGCTTTTAGATTATTGAGGATCATTTTACATAGTTTGTTGGAATAACCACTCCCACAAATTCCTTTTCACTGCAGAATCTGGGTTGTAACCATCATGTGAAAAAACTATTTTGTTTTTGCTGTTGCTGTGTTACTCATGGTCAAATAATTTATTTTACAACTTAGTATTTCTTATTATTGAAATAATTTTTAATTGTAACACAGAAAATTTAAGCAATAGAAAATATTTATCAGCCAAAAAAAAGGAGGGGAAGACAAACAATAACAAAGGTATAATGTGCTGCTGTAGCTGAAAGCAATCTGCGGGAAGCTTCACATGAAACTGAGCCATTAAAAGTTTTCAAAAGCCTCTTTCAGTATGAAGGACAGAAACAGTAATTAGTTTCTGTGGCAGTAAAATTCTGGAATTTTATCTGAGTATATCAACAACCTCCATTCATGAAATTAACTGGCCCAGTTGAGATAGCAGTGTGGTATATAGCTTTGTTAATAGTGATACTTATTGAATATGGGAATAAGACATGGCTTTTCTTTGTCACCGAACAGAGAGCCCTTATCATCTCTTTGGATCATCCGCTTTTGACATGCAGAATTTACCGTTCTGTGAGAAAAACTTTATTTATTTATTTAAAATGCCTGGAAAAGCCATGGCATTGGCCATTTTAATTTGTATTTGGCCTTACACAAAACCCCCACTGTTGCTGGCACATAGTGGGCCACAAAGCTCATTTTACTAGTGAAGACCTACCAGGGTTACCCTTCCAGACTGTATCTCAGCCACAGACAATTCACCAATGTGATCAAAGGGGGGGGGGGGGGGGTGTAACACTGGCATTCAAGTTTATGTTGTGACCAGAGCAATGCGTGACAAAAAGGGGACTGGGGAGTGTATCTGGAGACAGACAAACAGATATGGTATACATATTGAGAGGTTCTAGTTTCAGGCTAGATTTGGGTTTCTGATTGGTAACAAATGTGTCAGCTCTTCTAACTGCCAAGATCCCCAAATTCTCCATTGTCATTTCAATTAATTATTATTTTTTTGTTTCCCCTGTAAGAGGACTTTGGAACACTGCCTGCCTTGTGTTGTGAGATATATCTACTTTCTTCATATTGTCTCTAAAAGGCTAGATCTCTCATGCTGCAGAACAAAAGGGATCAAATGTTTAACAGGCGCCGCTCTAGGACCCCTGATGATCACATGACATTTAACGGAATTCTGTAATAAACGGGTCAAAAAGGCCAAAAACAAGTAACATACGTCAAACACAAAAGACAGATATTTAGTATCCTTAGGTTTTATTATCAGTATTACATAAATATGCTTTTAGCAACAAATGTGTTCAAGGTTTTATTACTATTATTCAGAATAACAATAATAATAATAATAATTATTATTATTATAATTATAAAGATAAACCTAAATATTTTTGTCTATTCATACAGACTATTGATCCAGTGATTTTATGCTTGATAATCAGAATAAGAATATCTTTATTATCATTGTAATGGGTACAATGAAATTAGGTGCAGTCCTTGTGGCATCAAAGAATTATGCCAGAAATACATACATACTTAAATACATACTTACAAGAAATACAGACATATAAAGAACATAAAAACATATTGCACGTGGTTGTATCTATTGCACTATATTTTGCAATATATGAAGGTTATTAGGTGTCATTTAGCACCCTGATGGTAGAAACTACTATTCAGTCTTGTTTTGATGCTCCTGTACCTTTTGCCTGATGGCAGCAGTTGGAATAAATCATGAGTGGGGTGTGAGGAATCTTTTCCGCTTTTCTGAGACAGCGAGAGATGTGCAGTTCATCCAGAGAGGGTAAAGGGCAGCCGATGATCTCCTGGGCAGTTTTTACAATCTGCTGAAGTGATTTCCTCTGCGCTGTTGTGCAGCTGGAAAACCACAAACACAGACAGTAGCATGGGATGCTCTCAATGGAACTGTGATAGAAGGACATCAGCAGTTTTGGAGGATGCTATTTTTCCTGAGGACTTTCAGGAAATAAAGCCTCTGCTGAGCCTTCTTTGTCAGCTTTGCTTTGCTCACACCCCAGGACAGATCCTCCGTGATGTGAACTCCCAGAAAGCGGAAGTCTGACACTCTCTTTACACAGTCCCCTCTGATGTAAAGTGGTTTAATGTCCATTTTCTTTCTCCTAAAATCCACAATGATCTCCTTGCTCAAATTTGTGTTCAGGAGCAGCTTATTATCTGTGCACCACTTCTTCTCTGTAGGCGGAGTCATCCTCCGCAGAAATAAGCCCTACTACAGTGGTGTACAAATTTAACGATGGTGTTACTTGGTGGATGGGGGCACAGTCATGTGTGTATAGAGAGAAGAGCAAGGGGCCTTGGGGAGAGAGAGCCGGTACTGATGCTGATGGCCAAGGAGATGTGGGAGCCCAGCCTAACCCTCTGCGTGCATTCTGTTATTATCTTTAATCCATAGACAGGTGGCATATGGAAGTCCAAAGGCTAACAGCTTACACATCAATCTGTAAGGGAGAATGGTGTTAAAAGCAGAGCTAAAATCAAGAAAGAAGAGACGTGCATAGCTCCCCTGGAGCTGCAGATGGGACAGGGTAGCATGGAAAGCAACAGCAACAGTGTCCTCAGTAGACCTGTTCACCCTGTAAGCAAATTGGTGCACATCGAAGGTGGGAGGGATGAAGGACATTATATGACTTTGAACCAGTCTCTCAATGCACTTCATCAGCCCCGGGGTGAAGGCTACTGGTTGATAGTCATTCAGGCAGGTTATGGGTAATTTTTTTGGTAAAGGGACTATAGTGGAGTATTTCAGACAGAATGGAACTGAGGCCTAGGACAGTGAAAGGTTGAAGATCTTTGTAAAGACCCCAGCCAGTTGCTCTGCACAATTCCTCAGCACACGTCCAGGAACGGCATCAGGACCTGCTGCCTTCCTGGGATTGACAGCCTGCAGCGAGTGTCTTACCTCATGTTACTCCACACTAAGTTTATGGGTGTTGTTGTGGGCTGTAGCTGCATATGTAACAGCTGCCTCAGGTAATTCCACCTCAAACCATGCAAAGAAGTGATTCAGCTCCTCTGCTATTGACACATCACTTTCAGCAGCTCCATGACTGGTCCTGTAGTTTGTTATGTGCTGGACTCGCTGCCAAACCTGCCTGATGTTATTACTGTCCAAGTGCTCTTCAATCCTCTTCCTGTTATCGCATTCTGTTGCCTCTCCTCAGACTAGTTCGTGCCACATTGTAGAGAGCCTTATCTCCTGACTTGAAAGCAGTGTTCCTCTCCTTAAGAGCCGCTGAACTTCTCTTGTCATCCAGGACTTCTGGTTTGGATAGACACAGATACATTTCTCCACTGTGACAGTGTCAATGCAAGTCTTGATGTAGCTCAATACAATGTCAGTATAGAGTTCCAGGTCTGGATGTTCAAGAATCTCCCAGTTAGTCCTGTCAAAGCCAGGATGTGATAGATCTTATGATGGTAAGAGTAGATCCGTGCAGAGGGGTGTATGCAGGAATCTTCAGCAGTGACGTGGTCAGACTGGGCCAGGTGTGGAAGTTCTGTATCCTCGCTGCTCTGTATCCTAGCTGGATGTTTGAGCAGAGTTTATCTAGTGTGTTGGCTCCTCTAGTAGCACACTTCACATGCTGGTGGAGTTTGGGGAGCACTGCTTTTAAGTCCATGTGATTAAACTTCCCTGTGATAATGGACACTACGGCTCTGTTTGCTGCTAATGCTGCTGTATAAATGTCTCAGAGCTGAGTTAGCATTAGCAGCTGGAGGTATGTAAACAACGGTGATCATTACCACGTTAAACTCCCGTGATAAGTAGATGGGTCTGCATTTCAAAGTCATGTACACAAGGACACAAATCAGGGGAGCAATGACTGTCCACTATCACTGCGTTCGTGCACTAGTTGTTGTTAATGTACACAAATTAGTGTTGTAATCAAGACTGCCTAAACCGGGACCAAGATATTGCTGAGACCGGAAGGTGTCAAGACCAAGACAGTGCCGAGACTGGAGGGTACCAAGACCAAGACCAAGTGCAAGACCAAGACCAAGACACAATAAGGTGAGACCAAAGCCAAAACCGAGACCAAGACCGAAAACAGACTAGGGCTAGGATCAACATGACATTACTCAGATCAACTGTAGAGGAAAAAAGGCATTTCTGTAAAGGGTCATTACTCGTTAAATCAAATCCATGTTACATTTTCAATTATATTGTCCATATGTCTCTCATTTAAAATCTCCTAGATTTGTCATAGTTATAAGGCCTGATGAAAAATAGTATTCTCAGCAATCCTCTCATATAACCACTTTATGAGACCTCGTCAAGGGAAAGAGATGGGATGTACCAGAAAGATGTTCATATTACGTCTCTTATACCAGAGACAGAGGCCATGGGTAAGCTATGAATATGGTTATGTAATGATCCTTTGCATTGAATTGAAGAGAATGAGCCTCCAAGACCGTGCTTTCTAATAAATGTAAAATACCTAATTTATTTGAATTATAACTATGCTATAGACTTCGCAGACAACCCCAGGCATTTCTTTGCCGACTTCGCTATGATGCGATGTGTATGGTGTGTGTCCACTGTGAAGCATTGGCAGTGTCGGTTGAGAAAATGTATACAATGTGACGTTTTTAAAATATATCCATCTGACTGGTTGCATTTGAATTGAGGCATGTAATAAATAATGATACTGTGCTGTGAGGATGTGCTGTTTTCTCTTTTTTTCCCCATCCCATTGAGACCGTTATGTCTGAGACCTAGACAAGCCCGAGACCAAATAGAGTCAAGACCAAGACAAAATATAGTCGAGACCAAGACAAGACCAAGACCATAAAAAATTGGTCTCGAGGCCGGTATCGAGAACTACAGCACTAACACAAATACACCCCTGCCCCTGCTCTTACCAGAGTCTGAAGTCCTATCATAGCACCACAATGTGTAGCTTGTTAACTTGAGAGCCGAGTCTGGTATGCATGAATGGAGCCAGGTTTCTGTGAACATAAGCAAGCAGCTGTCCTTGTTCATGCAGTTCTATGCAACCTGTAGCCTCAGTTCATCCAGCTTGTTAACAATGGATCTGGCATTGGCGAGAAAAAGCTAGGTAGCGGTGATTTGTGGGGCTGTTTCCATAGCCTAACAGTACAGTTGTGTATGTGCTTTATTCACTGGTTAAAATCATTCAGTTAAAATAATAGGTATGAATACTCATGAGACACAATCAATCAATAAAGCAATCAAAGTTTCTACAAAACTATGGAAGAAGAATAAATTGGGAAAACTGTATATTATCCATATAATCCAACAGAGTTATGGAGCCTATAATATCTTGTTCCATATTACCATGACAGAAGAATATCAGTTGTTTTGTCACATTTCCTGGAGACATCTGGAACTGACATTCTTTCATTCTCTCTCTATTTTCATAGCCAGTGTGTTATCTTCAAAAATATAAAGATTTATCAATCCACCACAAAAAGATTATAATCTGGTTGCCACTCATTGCTTTGATCTAACCAGGCCATACAACCTTGGAGAAATTAAACCAAAAGGGGTTATATGCTTTTGCAAACATGACATGGAAGGACCCAATGGTAAATTTTGGATGCCTATAAATTATGAGTAAACACAGAGTAATGTAACCTATATGGTGATAAAAGTTATGAAACTATCAAGGCAAAAATGTATTTATATTACTCAATATTCTGGACATTAGAATTACATATTAGATGTGATATGATTATATAAAGACAATGATGCATTATAAATAGCTACCCTTACTAGTTCAACTTTTCACGTAATATGTGAAGCAGTAATGTGGACTAATATATTTGAAATCCTACCCAAAATTGACAGGCTTAGTAATAAGACATACAGTATCCAATTGTTTCAGAGATATAAGCTGTATAACATTGCTATCAAAAGCAATAGCTTCACCTGCAACACTGCAGTCCAAATAGCTACCATCCATTTTTCAAAAAAATGTACAGAAAGACATGTACATTGCAATCACTCTCTGGTGCCTCCCAGTGTATACTTTGGGATGGTTACAAAGGGTAAAAAGCATTCCATCCGGTTGTGGACTTTTGCATCATGGTGCTTCCCAGCACCTTTTATGACATGCTGCACCACTGCTTAATAAAAACAAGATGTTTTTGCAAAGCAACATAAGAATCACCTTATTTGTGAGTGACATGGAGAGCTGTTAATCATGTGACAGTGCTAATTGTCTACAGGCTATGTGTGTATCCCCTGCAGTGCTAAAATTCAAGCTTGCACTCATATCTGGTGAGTCTACAGATAAAAGCTAAAAACGGCTAAAGTCTTCAGCAGACTGCTGTTCAGTTTCCAGGTGTGAGAGCAAACGCTTTGCTTTTCATGGTACTTTTCTACTCTTCATTGAATGATTGAATTTAAAAATATTTTTATTCCTTTGCTCTCTTTCATATTTGTTGTTTTCCCTTAAGCAGAAGAGGTAAAATAAATCTGTAACATAGCCACTTTTCCCTGAAGAAGAGGCTTTGTATTTACAAACCCCATTTCCAGAAAAATTTCTAAAAATTAAATAAAAACTGAGATCTACAATTTGGTATTTCACTTGAATCTTTAACAGGCAGAAGGACAAATAATACATTGTCAGTGTTTTCACAAACAATTCTACAATTCTATTTTTTAAACATAAACAAATATTAGAAACTGATGCCTCCAACACACTCCAATAAGTTGGGACAGAGGCAAAGTAAGACTGAAAAGGTCATAAAAGTAACAATCTGGAAGGTTCCTAAAGTAGCAGGTTAACTGGTAACAAGTGTGGGTATGAATATTGGGTATAAAAGCAGCATCCACCAAAGGTTCAATGTTTGCAAGCAAACATGGTTCATGTTTCACTACTTTGTGGAGAACTTTATGAGAAGCCATTTATCAATTTTGAGCAGAACTGCCAGGGAGTTCTCTGGGCCCAAGGTCATCTGAGATGAAACGGAAGACAATGGAAACATGTTCTCTGGACAGATGAGTTCACGATTCAGCTTGTTTTTTGAGAAAAACATATGTTGGACAAAAATACACCCCTGCCCCTGCTCTTACCAGAGTCTGAGGTTCTATCGTAGAACCGCCTGTTAACTCGATACCCGAATCTGGTATGCATGAATGGAGCCAAGTTTCTGTGAACAGGTTTCCCATGGCATGGGAAATCATGGGCATATACAAATGAGGACAAATTGTGGACCCTTACAGCTCATTGAAATAATGTTTCATTTCTCCTGAAATGTCATTAAGTGAGAAGCAGTAGTCTGCATGCCTTTAGTATGTGATACAGTAAAGCAATAAAATTGTGAAAAGAAATGATTTGTTGTTTACTTTATAAAGATATGCTGAAATCGTATGGACAGATGTGTTGGTTCCCCTGAAGAGATTATTTATCATTACATTATAGTCATGTTTTAAACTAAGTGTTAAACTTTAATTAGTAACAAGGGTGCCTTCAAGCTTATCATCAGCTTTTCAGCTTATGAAAAAGGAAAGCATATGCTACTGTGTTCTTTGGTATCATTGTGTGCACTACACTGAACATGGACCAGAGAAAGCAAAGTAGAGAGCTATCTGAGGAGCTCAGAAGGAAGATTATAGACAACTGTGCTGTCCTCACAACACGTGACTATGTGAAGCTAGACAGCCAGCGAACAAATAAGAAGTCTCCACACAAGGCT
>JABFEB020000001.1:38757250-38769064 GCA_019775895.2 Stomatorhinus ivindoensis | reverse complement strand
CTGACATTGGCCGCTTAGCTGCTGAAAAACAAGCACACAAGTCTCACTAATGGTGAGCTGTTGGATCCTGTTGTCTGTCCCTTAATGGTGAGTAGAACTATGTTACTGGCCCTTGGATTAAAAAGTTTGCCGACCCCTGCCTTAGAGGAACAAGGCTAGCCAGCTTGCTTAGGGGAGCAGGCCACCTTGCTTAGGGGAGCAGGCCAGCTTGCTTAGGGGAGCAGGCCAGCTTGCTTAGGGGAGCAGGCCAGCTTGCTTAGGGGAGCAGGCCAGCTTGCTTAGGGGAGCAGGCCAGGGCCTGGAGCTCAGGCCTTAGAGTGGCTGCAGGACACACAAAGACCACTAAACTGCTGAAAGGATGTGACTCCTGTTCAATACAAGGCAATAATAACGGATTTACTGTACTGCCTTTGATATTGTTTGTATACAGCGCAGCAATATATGTTTTCTAGACCCTCATGTTTACTACATTAATTCAGTTAATAGCGGTACGTACCTCGACAATAAGTGACAAGAAGAGAATTAGGGTTTAGATTTTTTTTCCTTAAATACTTTCCCAGGGTTGTCAAGTTTGGTCAGCTGTTGGTTCGAGACAAGTCTGCATATTTACATGCATGTAACAGCTTTATTACCTTGTAAATAGTCTGTCAGGTTTACAAACTACGCCAATGCTTCTGCTGTAGCTAATTTTAGGTGTTTAATGGAATAATATAGATTTGCCGTAAGATTTTTTAAGAGAGCACGAGTGTCAGAAAGGGTGAGTGTCACGCCACGTTGACAGCCCTGCTCTCCTTCAAAACATGGCCATGAATAAGCCACTTTCCAATCATTGTCTTCTGAAGATGGTATTTTCTGCAAAACCTACTGCATAATTCTAGATGCTTCCATTGTGTTACCTTGAGGAACACATTCAGATCAACACTGATTCTTCCCTGCTTTGCATATATACATTTCTCCACAAGGTGGAGCACATTTACCAAATATGAAATATGCAACAGTTCTCCTCCAGTAGCCTTAGCAGTAGACCATTATTCTTACAGTGCGTAATATATTGCCCCCTGTTGACCAAAATATTAAAGATCAGGTAGGTCTTGCAAGTACAGTGCTACCTCAGAACTCGAATTTAATCCATTCAGAACTCCGGATCGAATCCTAAAAAGTTCGACTTCTGATCGAATTTTCCCCATAAGAAATAATGGAAAACGGAAAAACAATTAATTGGTTCCCGGTGTTCTGTTAAGTAATGCTGCCATGTCGAAAAATCTACCGTAGTGCTAATCGACTCTTACCCTAACCATAACCCCCACCCCCAAAAAAAAACCCTAACACCCTTACCTTAACCCTAACCCGTAAAACCTAAACCTAATCCCGAAACGGTGGAACTGCACATGCGCAGAAATGCTCGATAGCACGTCTCGATAGTGTAACCCTGGTTTCTTGATGAGTGGGTAGATTGTGCCAGTCTCTCCCTCGGGCTGTGGGTAGTAAGCGGGCTACAGTTTGTTCCACGATTGATAGACGTGCTGAGAGACTCATTTCCCCGGGCGTACAAGTTATCTTAGTTCGGCATTCACGGTTTGACTTCTGAGATTCAGATCGAGCTCTAGGTATTTTTCGAACTGGTTGGTTCGACTTTTAAGAAGTTCGAGTTCTAATAAGTTCGAGAACTGGGGTACCACTGTTTTACGGTTCACCGACACTGTAAGTCACTCTAGAGTTCATTTATAAAGTTCAAGCTGTCCTCATAAACAGTGACACTTCACTGATTTAAATACAAAAATGCTTGATGACTGCTCACCTTTTATCTACATTATAAGAAACCCTAGACTTTGAACCAGCTTGTTTACAGAGGCGGCAGAAAAAGCACAAAGAAAAGAAGAGCCTTTTGTGGTCAGAAACGTGTTCTCAGAAGGGCTATGCATCACTGCTGCCGCTGACAATGCGCGGATGTCAGTGTCTTTCAACAGGAGGTACCACCTGCTCCATGGCGCTCACACATCTACTTGTAACTCCCTGCAGGGTTGCAGATAGCCAATTACCTGCTGTATGAACAAAAGTAACAATACTGTATATAACAATGTAACCACTCTTTGTATCCTCCAAGCATTTATCCAGGGCTGGGTTAGGGGGACAAGGGAGGCAATCCGAAACAGCGTAGGACAAAAGGCTGGGGTACACCGTGGATGGGATGCTAGTCCGTCACAGGGTAAATAAATAGGATGGGGGACGGTATAGAAAGTAGAGACCAAGGGAGAGATCTGCGTGAACATGCAAGGGCCAAGTACCCAAGGAAGGTACACAATTTGGAACCCTCAACCCTGGAGGCGAGAAGCAACAGGGCTTTGTCCACCACCCCACCAAGGTTTTGTAAATTGTGTGGATGTGCGTATATACACACAACAGAGCATGTGAGCGACGAGCGAAATTTGCTCAGATCGCGGAGCGGGTTTTTTATTAAGGATGGAGCGGTCGCTCCAATTTCGCTCCGATGGCCGCTCACACTACGACTCTGAGGCGTACGCAAATCTACTCAGAATTCATCTGTACAATTATCAAGGTTTAGATCCATTTTGGAACCTAAAAAGACCTTTCCCGGAAACATGACAGTGTGCTACGCGAACACGCGGAGGCCAGAGCAAATCGTGAGCAAGATTAATATGGTTGCAGCATATCAAGTCAATAAAGTAAATAAGAGTATAAAAGCATATAATTTGGTAATCAAATAAATGAGTTTGTCATTCAAATTAGGTCTAATAGGATTTTTTAAATTCACGTAACGCTGTCAGTGAAATTTAATTTTATAGAGAGAGACACAGCAGCAGCATCAACAGAAAATAACTGAGGGATTTAAAACGGGGATATTTACCCTGTATATTCTTATATATATCGTATTTTCAAACCATTATATATGCAATATATTTTTTTAAATAATTATATTATAATATATATATTTAAATCCCGCGACCCAGATGGATAAAGGATGGATTTATATATATTTAAATATGAATAATACATTTACTTCATATTTCAATCATCTCACTTTATTAACATCAAAAACTTTAATAACATTAGAATGTTATTAAATGTTTAAAAATTCATCTGCTTTAGGTCTCTGCTCCATTTCCCTTGTATCTCACTGCAGCATCGTCCTAGAAGAACACAGAAATTGTTACAGAACACCATACAGTAGTTTACCTCTAAAACTGAATACATTCGTTAGATGACCTTGTATGGTATGAGTGGGATAGGCGTTACGAGCCATGCATGTAAGAACACACATATGTCTTAATGACATTTATGTAACTATTCAGTGTTAAGATATAATTCACATTTACAGCATTTAGTAGATGCTCTTATCCAGAGGGACTTCCATTTTTTAAATTCAGGGATAGTCTCCCTGAAGCCAGTTAGGGTTAAGGGTCTTACTCAGGTACCCAATGACGGTAGTGCCAGACGTGGGACTCAAACCCATGACCTCTTAATCCAAAGATGAGCATCCTAACCACTAGACCACCAACAACAACAAACAAACAACAAAAAACATCTCCATACCTTCCGAGATCCATGGCGAGGACAGTGCTTTAGTGTCACTGCAATTGAATTACCCATGGTGAGGTTGGTTGCTTCAGGATAAGTTTTACTGCAATGCAGCTACAGTATTTGTAAAAGACACACACACACACACACACGTCACCTGATGTAAATATGTAAAAAGCATTGCCTGTTTTGTCTGATCATAAGTATACTTCAGTTTTGCTTAAAACATGTCATGTCAAAGTTATCTAATTTGATTGCATGACTAATGTCTACAGGGTCTTTATATGTCTGTTTTTTAGGTCTTTATTATTATTTATAATTTATAGGGTTATATATAATCACATTGTATAGCTCCAACACCTCAAATGGTCTTTCCCCTTTCCTCCCGCTCAGACTGTACTCTCCACACAAGGCATCGGTCCCTATTTCCCTTAAGCTGAGCCTCACTGCATCTCCTACATTGTTGCCCCTCAGCAGGCTCAGGTAGTGGAGATACAAAAAGAGTATATTTAAATCAGATGATATAAACACTGCAGAATAAAATTCCTTTTCATGTAACATGTACGTATAGAGAAGAATGCCAGGTTACTGATTAGTCATAAATTTGAAACAAACACATCCTTTCTGATTACGTAAAACATTTTGACCCATATTTTTTCACTGGATTTGCTAAGGAGTAATATTTTAGTATGAAAAATTATTCTTCATACAGAGGTCTATTTTACAGTGTTAATATGGAGGCGAATACCTTACCATTTTTCTTCTGTATTTTTTTTTTTTTTTTTAAGTTTTATAAGTTGCTGCACAGGCACACTATATCCTGTTGAGTCTCACATGGTTTCTCCCATATCATTTGTTCATGTGTTACGGAGGGTGCAGATATTTGTTGTAATCTTTGGATTGCATTCTGAAATACATTCTCTCTAACTTCATCAGAAGTCTCAATAAGGCTCTTGATAGCTGGGGGGGGGGGGATTAATTTAACAGTGTAAGTGTAAAATACTAAAATTCCCCTTTAAGCAACCATTTGAGGTCTTACAAGACCATGGAGCCAAGCATATGGCTAGGCAAAACATACATTTCAAAATGTATGCAGAAAGGCAATATGTGGCATAAGCAGGCCAGTTCTGCTATGAACCTTGTAAACAAAATAACTAAACGTAACTAAACAAATGCTTGTGAGCTTTTGAAGTGATACACAATTAGTTGGCAGATGCTCTCATCCAAAGCGCCTTTCAGGTGTGATCAAAACAACTGAGTAAGATATGTAAAAGTTAGGATACAGCCAGATTTGAACCAAAAAATACTTGGGCCATATCAGAGTATCCTACGACTAGAACTCCGTTCTCCGATGAAGGTGGTATTTCCCAATCATTACACCTAAAACCACGGGAAGGGTAAAGTGAGAGACCTCAAACTGCTAGGTGATAATCCACTGACTGTTCTGCAGGAGTCTTAAATACTGACGTATGCTTCTACTGGGAACTAGTGCTGCCCCAAATGATTCTTCTTGAAACGATTAATGTAGCGATTTTTTTAATCTATTTGACTAATAATAGTCAATTATGTCAAATAGTCATCCTAGCCCTACTGGGAACCAATAGAGTAAGATGAAAGGGGGAGTGACATGTGAACATCTCGATTGATTGACTGCATTTTGAAGTATCTACAGTGGCTTGGAAGTGCATGAATGGACCTTCCTTGCAATAGTAGAAATTAGAAATGACTATACCTTGTAAGTTGGCATCATGCATTGAAGAGATAGAAGCAGGTCTGACAACTGGTGATGAACAAACTTAACACAAGACATAAAATACAGTTCAATTATAATATTTGTTTCCCAAAGAAGTGAACTTGTCCAAAGAACTACTCGGTACCTAGTGGGATATCCACAAGATAAAGTTTTACTAATTAGAAAATTACAGCCTTATGCTCTTCAATCAAAACTTTGCAGTGACTTTTGAATTTCTTGTGACAAGCTAATCAGAGTTATGCAGGGTTTGTTAAACAGGGTTCTATATTAAGGTTATATTGGCTCCCTACATTTAGTGCAATGTTTATGCATGCTCTGAAATTTTGTAAGTGGATGTTGGAATTTCCTGTTGTCACTTTACTTCAAATGTGTATTACTTAAAGTAGTTACACCTAGCTTTATTTTTCCTTCATGACAGGAACTCTTCATCTGTGATAATGGGAAAATAATAATTACAAGTAAACAATGTAATCAATCAGTATGAGAAGAATTTAAACATTTCATTGCCATACTCACATTCATTTAATGAAGACAGATCATTTGGTTGCATCACAATCACTGATTTTATGGTAGTAAGTTACTTATTTAATGGACTGTACCTGTATACCCAATTTTGCAACTTTTTTAAAATGTCAGAATGTAACCCAATTTTGCAACTTTTTTAAATGTCAGAACGTAATAAAACCTTCACTGGAGGACTCCTCTATAAATCTTGCAGGAGGCCACACCTTCCTCACACTGCCCCCATCGGACTCAACATTAGATGCTTCAGGTCCTTTTTGTGCCCTGTTCCTTCCTAATTGATAGTTGTCTGTGGATAAAGCAATTTGGCATAAACAGTAAAATTCCCTCACAGTAAACAACAGCACCTGTACATGATTAGAGAAAATCATCACTACCGTGTCCAATGAAAAAGCAGGATTGCAATAAAAATGACCTGTAAACAGGCAGACTCTGACTTGGTATTTAGGCCATAGTCTGCCATATCCCCTCTTTTCACCATTTTGGCAGCTTTGTTCCATGGCCAATAGCAATATAGCTCCTATAAATATCAGACAAAAGAACACCAAAAATGAACAAAATATAGAAAAAAGATGTTGACATTAATATGAAAATGTAAGTAGCTAAATGGTTGTCGCTTGAGAATTTCACTTTATTGAAACTGCTTAAACTAAAAACTTATAGAAAACTGATAATGATGCATCTTCTTCATAGTTGACGTTTTACTTTCCTTTTCCTTGTATCTGTCCTTTTTCATGTCTTACCCCATTTATTTTTTCCAGCCAAGACAATGGTATTACATTAACCGAATTTTCCCTCAGAAAGTGAACAAGTGCAAAACGTTGATCAACCTAAAATTTAAAAATAAAATGCATCTAATAACTTTCAGTAATAGAATTGTTTGTTAAAAACAATTAAAGCACATTTACCAAGAATCAGAGATTATGTAGAATAGCTAGCACAATTCTAGATCCATGATTCTCTTCAATAATGATTGTCCTCTGTTCCAAGCAGTCTTCGAATACAATTTTCATCCGTGCGTTTCTCACGTGCACTCTGTACGCTCCAATCAAAACAAGAGTCACAAGGGTTGAGAAATAATGGCTCGACCTGTTCATAGACTCTACACTGAAGCATTCTTCGACTGTTATTCTTCTCAAAAATAACTGAAACAACTTCACAACAAGATGTTTCTTTTAGCATGAATGAGTTGTTGGGATACTTTAGACCAACTGCATCTTCCTTAGTTTGGTTTTGCTCTCCTCAATTCTTTTCACGACTTGAGTCCATCTTCCATCTTCCAGAGCGAATTAGTTTAAGCTCCTGTAGATAGATTTCAAAACGAAAGGCACTGCAACTATCCAAACATCCAAATAATTTTTGCATTTTCCGTGTTCCGTGATGTGTACACCAAGAGGCCTTCCCCATATAAAAATCACCCTTATTCCACAAAAAACACAAGTAATTCTTGCACAAACTGTAAAGCTGAGCGAGTTTTCGGGAGACAAGCATGCATAGAGCTACGCTAAAGGCCATGAAATGCTCAAACAACTGGTCTGGAAAAATTCCTTTAAGAACCACCGTTCCTGAGTACAAAGCGAACTGGAAGAAATTCTGTTGCTTTCCATCTTTCAAGTTCTTCCAAACCACATGACTTCCTTGTAAAACATCTCAGCATAGCACTCTATGACTAACTTCTTTTATCTGCACAGGACATATATGGTCTTACTGTGGAATGGCCTCTTGTCCACAGGAACAGCAATTTTCTCATAACTCCTAGACAACACTGATGCATGTAGTCAACAGGAAAACTGATCATGTCAATTGGAAGATTACAGAAAGGGGAAATCTTTTCTTCTTGATGATGTTCTGCATATGTTTGTTCTCTGAATGTCAGATCAGTCTGCAGCATCAGATTTGTCATCTCCTGATAAGTCATTCTACCAAAGCCATCTTTCCCTTTGTGTACATCTATCACAGCCATAATAACCAGAGTACTGCTTTACACATTTCACCATGGCCTTTGCTGGGGCATCACAAATAATGCACCCGATGTGTACTGCTAGATTTCTCCCTTCCAACTCAATTCCAGTTTCTAATAAATTAGCCAGATCATGAACCGTATCACTAATGAAGTCCATAGATGTAGGTTTTGATGAAGCCACTGCAAGCGATAATGGAAAGACTGACACTGGGTCAATAGAGCACAAAACTGGCCAGAGTGCTTGGTTGTTGCTTTTAAACAGTGTTAGCCCATCCACATTTAAAGAAATTTCCAAAGCATTCAAGGACTTTAGCATGGCTGAAGGGTAGGACTGCAAATGATCTAGGACTCTTTGTCTGACATCAGACTTAACATATTCTACCCCTGACACATTTTGTATTTGAATTGTCTGTGTGTTTCCCATTAATGTTCTTGCGGTGGTAGGCAGATCAGAACGTCCATGTTTTAGCAGTACATTCAGAAGAGTCAACTGCATTGTGCTTGACATTAAACATAGCCACCCATCTGGCTAATTCTTCCCTCAAAGAACTACTGCCTGAATAGCATCTTTCACTTTCTGATTCTGAATCGCTCACATCTGTAGCACTATGAACTTGATCTTGAGAAGAAAAATAACGACAAGAAGCAGTTTCTAAGTTACTACTGTCAGAATTTGCAGTAAGCATGTATGGCTCCTGAAACAAATCCAGCTGTCCTTGACCTAGTTTACCATAAACATCATGGTTGCCTCCACAGTCAACAAAGTCATCTCTTCCATCTGAAGTGTGCTCAAAGTGGGTATTTTTATGTGATCGAGACACTCTTGCCTGAATCCGATTATACTGTCATTTCTTGTGTATTGTTTTGAAAGAAACATACCTGAATATAGAGCTGGGCGATATGGCAAAAAAATTCACAATATTTTTTCCTGTATCAACCGATATCGATAATTATCAATATCAGTTTCACAATGCTGTTCCATGTTATATATAATGTAATAATCAAAATAAAAAATAACCCTATTCTCACAAATAGAATGAATACATTAAAATAAACAATATTAGTAAACAAATATTTATTTTCCAACAAATTTTACTGTTTATATACAAAACTCCCTTAAAATTATAAAAGGTTATTGATTTTCAAGTATTCAAGGAAATATAGCTCAAAAGAACAAAACCATATAATAATGTAACAATGTGCAAAACTGTATAATATTGCAAATATGTTAAAGGACAAACATAAAATAAAGCAGGACAGAACTGACTGCGACAAGTATCTTCCTCTATTCTTGGTCTCTTAAAAACTCTTAAAATTCTGAGGTAGAAAAGTATCTGAACCTAACAAAAAAAACACTTATTCAAAAAAATGCCAAATCATGGTTAGATTTTTTGTCCGACGCTGCAAAACGTTACCACACGTTCCATGTCACATAGTACAAAATCCTCTCAAGAGCAAGACTTGAGACAGACCGTACAGCACACATAGGAACCTCCGTGACGACACAATTTTGCCCTTATTGGCTGAAGATTTTAGTCACACGCATGACGTTTGTACCCAGAAGTCCCAATGCATTATCTGCTATTTCTCCCGTAAAGCACGTAAAGCAGTGAGAACTGATTTTCAGTTCATTTACCTGGTAAAATAAAGTTTAAATAAATTACATAAATGCTCTAACAGTACACGTAAGTTCGTGTTTTATTTATTGCTAGTTCCTGTAATGTTGCGCTGCTTTATTTGTTTAATCGTCCAGTCTGTGAAGACGGCATTCAAGTATTGCATTGTACTCTGTACAAGACAATAAAAACTTTGAATCCTTGAAATACGTGTATTTGATCTTTTTCCTGGCAGCTATCTTTTTACACAGAGCACTATACACAATAGTTTTATTCACTGCTAACAGTTTGTATCGGGAGCTGGTTTTTGTAAAATAAATAATACGCATGCAGGTGATATTTGTTTAGATTTATCTACACCATTCTGGCAGTGCTGCCATTGCAGTCAGGTCTCACAGACTACGAGGAGTAGAAGTTGTCCGACTTGACTGCAGCCAGTTTATATTGCACTCCACGTCGCTTCAGCTACATACAGACCAAAGCCCAAGTCGAACGCACCCATTGCTTCTTTAAGGGAGGATGGGCAAAATTACAACGTCGCCGGTGATTGGCTTTCAGTAAACCTCTGCTCCATAGGCCATTGATTTGTCTGTCTCAGCGCATTCTCTAAAACGGAGCAAACTTGGTTGTTCGAGTTTTATAGTTTGTGTGTATCATCGTAATCGTCCTCGTTTTTATCGATAAAAAATCGAGATCGTTTTATCGCCCAGCACTTCCTGAATATTTGTCTCTGAAAAAACAACATTACTACCACTTAAGATGCAAGTTTAGTTATAGTAGTAATTAATTTATTAAAATACAATTTAATAATAATAATAAACTTTAATGTTTTAACAGCTTTGCCTTTCAAAATAACTGTTGTAAATAAATGAAAAATAACTTACCTTCTCAGTACTCATTTTCTCCTGAAAATGTATCAATATGTAGAGAACTTTACAGTCTAACATAAGAGACTAAATAAATACATAAAATGGCCCCACATTGCAATATTCTTAAACAAGAGGTTATCTATTGCAGTTCTATTGAACCACTTCCAGCATGCCTAGTATACTTTTACATGAGATGAGTCAGATTTGGTGAAGCATGCAATAAATCAAACTCAATTTGTGCCCTTTGTTTATACATACATTTACAGCATTTGGCAGACGCCCTTAGCCAGAGCGACTTACATAAGACTTCACAATGAATTTCCTCCTGATACTAGCTCAATAAAACCAAGGCTATGCATACCATCGACATAATACTCTGTTGGGAAAGTGCAGGATTTTTTTTTAGGAAAAGAGCTCAGAGTATAATAGCAGAAGTGCTAATTGAGGTATTTCTGGAAAAGGTGTGTTTTAAGTTGTCGCTTGAAGACATACAGTGAAGACATCTAGGGGGAGTTCATTCCACCAACTTGGTGCCAGAACAAAGAAGAGCCGACAGGTGTGTCTTCCTTGTGCCTTGAGGGGTGGTGGGACCAGTCGAGCAGTGCTGGAGGCTCGGAGAGATCGTGGTGCAGTGCGGGGTGTGATGAGATCTTTTAGGTAGGATGGAGCCTGTCATATACATATAAACTAGAGGTGCATTTCTGCAAGGGAACGCTGTGATTCCTCAAGTGTTGTAGTGAAAACTGGCCAAATAGAAAGTCATATTAAAATGTATTGACGTGAATGGGGAATAAACGAGGGGTGATAAAAGCAAGAAAAAGAGTGTGGGTCAAAAGAGACAGATGCGTGTAGAGGAGGTGGCCTGTAAATGGGGAAAACGAATAGGCTCCTATGGGGAAAATAAGCCACAGAAAAAGATTGGATGAAAAGACGAAAGCGGGTCGTGGCGGTTACAGATATGCGCTCTCGAATCACGTCAAATTTGATGGCTTTACGAAGTCAGGCGGCTGCCCATGTTAGTCTATGGGGAAACGGACGAAAACAATGGACAGAACTCCCGAACGAGTGTTTACACGCACCCCACAGTATAGGTCTCACATTTCCATGACTTACTACGTTAACATTGTTAATGCCATTTTGTGATCGTTTAATTAATCTCGTTTTCACATGTTTTGTCGGTTTAGTGACGTTTTGCGCCAGAGCCCCTCTCTCAGTATATGAGCGTTTTTAACGGAAGGATCCAAAGACTGAAATCGGACGTCCGCCTGACGTTATGTGAATAAAACGTTACCTGGCGGACTAAAATCGGACGTCCAAAAACGTCACGGTGACGTCACTTGTTAGCTGGGTTGAGATTAAATTATAAATCGTGTAACTTTTTCATAGCTTCTTAGTATAATTTTGTCATTTAAAATCACATTTTCTCACTTATTTGGAAAACGTCGCTGTTGACATGATTGTAAAATGTTTAACACGTCTATAACAGCTCCCAAAGTTCTTCATTTGGTGCAGAAAACATACGCCCGACTGATGCTGAAGTTATTCCGTCTTTAT
>JABFEB020000001.1:38591296-38609250 GCA_019775895.2 Stomatorhinus ivindoensis | reverse complement strand
ACAAAAAGATAAATTTCAAATCAAGTAGGAGGTTCATTTTACTGTCTGTATTCCAATAACTGCTACAATGATTTTTAATATTAAGCAGAATATAGTCTAACAGTAAAAGCATAATAATTCATTTATAACATAAAAATCATTTGCTGTCTGAATATTTTATACATTATATGTTGTTTCATTCCATCTGCATTTAACTCATGTATCCCTTAATCCTTAGCACCTTATCTGTAAATACTGCTGAACAGTAAATTATTTTTATCTGGATATATTTCATGATACCAAAAAATGGATATCATCCTATATGCTCCTACATGTAAATATTGCCTCAGCAACATTTCTTTGTACTTTGCACTATAATGATTTCTAAATGTGTGTGATGCAATGACAATAAAGCTGAACTTTAATCTCTTAATTTTTCCAAGTGCAGTATTATCCAAATGCGATTTAATAAGATTGACTGTTCACCACGAGAAGACACTTGCTCTTTGTTCTTCTGTGTCATGTGGTTCCTCCATTATACCTCCTGCACATTCAGTCTGCATAATACTTGTCAAACAGAGAAACAACACTTACCTGCACTTTTTAAAAATTCGGAAATGTTTGAACTGAAGTGCTTCACATTCTGATGCACTGTTGAGCTGTAACTGCACTGTGTACAGTCGGGTTTCTAAGTAAATAAATGATAGATGGATTTTAAGAAGTAAAAGGGCTGGCGTGTTTAATTCTCTACCCTCCAGGTGTATGTGTGAAGGCTTCCTCCATGTATTTTTGTTTGCGCCAACAAAAGTAAAACATGAAATTAATCTTGCCCATAATGTATGTGAGTGTGTATGCCCTGTGATGGGCTGGTATTCCTGGCATGGATACCATCCATTCTAATTGTCAAACTTCCTCACAGTTATCAACAAAACCCAAAACTGTCAGGGTAAAATTTACAGTAATGACCAAAATATACCCACCCATTTTTTGTCAATACATTCAATAATCATCAGAGAGGCACTATACAATGTTTCACATTTGCTTCCATTTGTATTCTGAGCGAAAATACGGAGTGTTTCTTGATATTTACAGCAATTCTGTAAAAACAAGTCAAGCAAGCAAAAACATGTCAATCGAATGAGAACTATAGTAAAGATCAGTTGAAGAGCTCTTTTCCAAAACACGATAAACATCAAATTTTTTTTAAAAAGAGCTTGCCATGCCATTCTGCTGTGTATTGAACTTATTCACTGTTTCATCAACGTTTCATGACAAATCACTATATTTTCTTGCTTAAGATGTATTGCAAATTGCAATAAGTGCAATATCAATTTTTTGGCTAAATGCGACATCTCCACAGCGAATCAGTGTTCAGTCAGTGCTCTAAACAATCTAATATGGGGGCACCCTAAAGAGAGGACTTTTCTTGCTTGTGCTGATTGTTTGAAAATAGATGTTTTAAATACTTTAAATACTATTGCACTATTGTGGTGGTGGATTGATCCCAGCAGTTGGATGTCAACAGACTGCTGCCGCGATGTTTTGCCATTGCAGATAAATTGACACCTGATGACCTGGTCATGAATTTTTAAAAGTTTTATGACAAACCTGACAAGGTTGAACAGGACAGGGCTCCAATTCATCTGATGACGATATTTAGCTGTTTATTTATTTAATTTATTTGATTCTATCATAGATTGTATGATGAGAGTTTCTAATATTAAATATCTACTACATGTTCTCTTGTTTCAATAAGAAAGGCAAAAAAAAATTATGGATTTATCACATTTTGAAAAATGAATGGATGGATTTATTGCGTTTTGGAAAAAAATATAATAAACTTTGGACTTATAATCAACAAAGTTGTTGTTAGATTTGATAATTACTGTTGAACATGTTCGAACTGAGTCAACAAACTATTTTAACAGGATAAATTAAAAAATTTGCAAATGTCCGGTGTCATACCCTGCCCGTTCCAGCCTCATGTGCCACGCCCCCCTTGCTCCTCATGTGCGAATCCTGATTGTAATCACCTGTTGTGCGTTAGTTTGAGTAGGTTTCCCTGTTGTCTGGTTAAGTCCTGGTTAGTCCTGTCTATTTAGTCCGCGTGTTAGTCAGTCTTGTCAGATCCGTCATTGTGATGTCCTGTGGCTATTCCCCGTGTCGTCATCTATTAAACCCCTTGTTTTGGATACTCCTGCCTCATCTCACTTTGTTCACCCGGAGCCGCACGCATCCAGGTACGCTGCGTTAACCCGCACGTGACATCCGGGTCTAGGTAAATGTCATTTTTCTGAAAAAATATATAGCGTTTTAGAGAAGAGCTCTTCAATTATTGCCCAGACAATGTTAAATTTTGTAATATTCTCTCAAGGTTGATTTGTGAAATAGTATGTAATATATGGAAGTTCAGTCATTTGATGTTTTTTCACTGCAGTCCTGTAGCTCCACATGGTTGGGTTTGCTTACACAACAGCCACTGATGTTTGGTGAACTGAAGAGGTAATCCCGTGGCAGATGCTCTTTCTGAAGCAAAACAAATAAAGTACATTTTTAACAGACTGTTTCACAACATATTACAAAGTCTGAAAAATAAATTCTCTGAATGATTACGGTAACTGACAAAATTCTGAATTGTAACAATAAATGTCAAAATGGCTCTCAAAATGGAAACAAACAAAAGGAACCAGGAAAGTAGTTTTCAGGATGAGGATGTGGGTGAGAACAATGACAAGTCAATCAGCTCTTAGTGTTATGGGACAAGGGTGCCTAAGACTACTTACAGGTAAAAAAAAGAAGCAGGCACTGCAATAAAGCAACAGGGCTAGGCAGGATCGGAAATACAACACCGGACACAACACTGACAATCTCACAAGGACAATGTTGTGTTAGACAGAACATGAATAACTGGACGTAAGGCTGTGCGATATGACCAAAATCTCATATCCCAATAACGAAATATATTAAAGCTGCACCAGATATTAATGTACTTTTTCTACAGATCAGCTGTGGTAGAATTTGAACAAAAATCCACAAATAAAAAAAGAGCGAGTTCACATATTTAACGCGATCCACAAATAAATGGGAAATGATCCAGAAATAAGCTAAATCCGTTTCAGGGGAAAAAGTCGCTCTGTATTTTTTGTGGATATGATTTTACAAAACACAAATAAAATACATATTCGTGGATAATGATGTATTTCTTATTGTTTCTAAAGATCAGTCGTGGTATACGGAGCCCTTAAGAGGTCTGGGTGGGAAAACATTTTTTGAAATACTTTTGAGTTCCCTCGCAATAGTTTTGCATTCCCTCACAATATACTTTTCCGTTACTAATAATAACTGTACTATTCTAAAGTAGAGGTCTGCAACGGGCCGGGATGCCCACGACACACGGCGCAAAAGCATGTGGCGCGGATCAACATTTCAGAGTTTCTTGGGGGAACGGGCAGGAGCGGAACAGAAACTTGCAGGAGCGTGCGGGAGCGAGATGAAAAATCAGTCCCGCGCAAACCTCTATCTGGGATGCCGGCAGATTGGAAGCGCAGTGAGCGCACTAACTGAAGTTGGAATAAACGCAGAGCCGCGCCACAAATTTCAACGTTTCCCTATATTGCTCTCATGTTGACTGTTAAATTTCTATTGAGACTGTTTAGATATTTTTAATTCACGTCTGTAGCCTAGCTAGAAATGTTATTCGTTGTATTTTTTGTGGAAAACTGGTTAGCCAAATCTATATGGAGTTTTGTGCCAAAAAGTATTAATCAAAATTTTGAAAACCGCAAGAGAATCATTAAGAATGGTATTTGAAAATATGTTTTCTAAATATTAAATAAGTTGAATTAAATAAATTTCCCTTCTTTTCCAATTTGTTTTGCATCTGGAATGTTTTTCTTTGGTTTTGAATATATATATTTGTTCTGGTTTTTTTTTTTTTTTTGCTTTTGAAATGCTTTTCTGCTTCTGACTTTTGGCAGTTTTAACGGGTGGGCGGGCCTTAGCAGCTTACACGTCTATTAGTCAGCTGGAATTTGGAGTGAACACGCCTTTAACCATTTGAGCACGCCCACTCCATGACGCTTCAGAACGTCGCAACATGGCGGGAAGCTGCGGAGCCGGTTTACAGCATTGAATTGCATCTTTGTAGTTCTATAATAGTGTACTTTTATTAGGAATCGGTGTATTTTACGTTCATAAAATGTCACCAACCCATCTAGTTAAGTAATTCGCTATTCCACGAGCACGCTGACCAGGGAAGTTTCAAGCTATTGAAAAGAGGAGGGGCTAAGTCAAGTTTACCTGGGGCACCGCGGTTAAGTTAGCATCATATTCAATATTCAGCTGTCTGGCTTTAATAACATTTAACGGAAGGTGGGGCATTTTTAATGACAGAATAGTGATGTCCAGTACACAGACGATGATGCACACCGATTATTTTTGCGCTTTACTTGATTTGTGCAAAATCGTGTTAATAGCTAATATAATAGGTCCTGAGGCTGTTTTTCCTCCAAAGGCCCTGGAAACCTTGGTAGGGTACATGGCATTATGGACTCCATGAAATACCAAGACAGTTTAAATCAAAATTTGGCTGCCTCTGCCAGGAAACTAAAACTGGGCCTTCATTGGATCTTCCAGCAGGACAGTGATCCTAAGCACATGTTCAAAACATGTTCATTAACATAAAAATGGTTCGTTGACCACAGAATCAAGCTTCTGCCATGGTCATCTCAGTCCCCTAACCTGAACCCCACTGAAAACCTGTGGCTGGGCTGAAGAGGAGAGCACACAAGAGATGGTTTAGGATCCTGGATGATCTGGAGAGAATCTGTAAAGAGGAATGGACTCAGATGCCTTGCACTGTATTCTCCAACCTTATAAAATGTTACAGGAGAAGACTCAGTGCTGTTATACTGGCAAAGGGAGGTTGTACAAAGTATTAAAAGCAGGGGTGCCAATTATCGTGGCACGTGTTTTTGATAAAGATAATTATTTCTTGATGAAGGATTTGTTTTTCTTTCAATAAATCTAAGTTAATGAAAGGTTGGATTTTTCTAAACTATTTCACCAAAAGGTGGATTTTTACTAATCCTTTTTACAAATCTTTAGAATGGGTGCTAATAATTGTGGAGGGCATAGTATGTGTAAGATTAAAGACTAAAATGGTTTAATGCCATGAACCAAAACTGGTACAGACAGGAATGTGGCCAAAAGACAGGTGATGCTCAAAACCGGGAGGCAGGAGGGCGAAGCTGCCAGAAAACAGAATATACACACATATTGTCATGACCCGCTTGTCAGAGCCTCCCGTGTGCCACGCCCCCTCGTTGCCTAGTGTCTGCTTCCCAATGGAAACCAGCTGTCGTTGATTGTGTTCATGAGTTTTGGTTTCGTTTCGTCAGTATTTAGTCCGCGTCTCTGTGCTACCTGTCAGTACGGTCATTGTGATGTGTAGTGGTGTCTACCCTGTGTTTCCCTGAGAATAAACCCCGCTTTTGGCTATCCCTGCCTCACGTCCTCTTGCCTGCCCGACGCTGCACACATCCAGGCACGGTCCGAAACCCGGTCGTGACAGAATGACCGGACTCCGCGAAGACGGCTATCCTCCGCGAGCCGACTTGGGTTGGTTCGGCTGGCGATGGGAAGTGTCCCACTGGCTAGAACAACCCGAGGTAAAGGAGGACCCGGTAGCCCTCGAACTAGCCCGACGAGCAGAGGATTGCCTGTTCGAGGAATCCCCAGTCGCTGGTGACAGCGAGTTCGAGACTGTGCGCATCGCACTGAAGGAGCTACACCAGTGGCTGGCTCAGGACGGAGCCCAGCGAGCTGCGCGGCACGTGCAGCCGTAGGGTTGTGAGCCTCTTCCGTCTCGCACCGGGAAGAAGAAAAGGCGCAAGGCGACAAAGTTGGGGGACGAGGGTCCTCTGCCCCTTCGCCTTGGAGCAGGCTGCCTTGTTCCAGCCGCCCTGCCCGTGGACGTCCCCGCGTCCTGCTCGCCTACTCCCGCTGCCCAGCTGTCCTGCCCACCTGCTGAGTTGCCTGCCAGGCGAAAGGGTAAGATGAAACCTCCCCACTCGCCGCCCGCCGTGCCGACGCCCGCTTGCACAACCGCAGAGCCGACGCCCGCACCCCCGGCAGCCACGCCCGCTGCCCCGGCCGCACCCCCGGCAGTGCTTTGCAAAAAGACCACTTTTTAATTCCTGTACCACCCCATCACGAACAATTTGAACATTCATGTAGTAATACATGAAATAAAATTTAAAAATCTAATGTATGGAATTTTAATCCATTTTTTTCTTTTTCTTTTTTAGATTCTTAATTTCCAAATATGAATTTGACATGAATTTGTCAATTGTCTCATTGTTTGTACAAAAAGTAGTAATTCAAATTTTGAAATTAATTTTATTTATTTTATTAGTCCACAGAACAAGAATTTTAGTTGTTATTAATTTATGGAACATTTCATGAAACGTGTTCAAAAAGGCAAAAAAGAGGTTTTAACTCCCTGAAGACTTTAAAGACCAGGAGATGGAAGGGGGAGCATTTCAAATCGGAAATGTAACTATTTATGGCCCTCAAAATATGAATTGTTTTCTAAACGGAGAGGGGGCTCTGATATCCTCAAAAGCAGTAAGAACACATTGATAGTGACTGGGCCATTCATCCCTATGGATTTCAATGTGACAGGATATCACAGGATGTGGTTCTTGAATGATTTGAATGATATCATCAAGAGGTAGCACAGAATGTCATCTCTTGCAGGCCAGAAGAACCTGTTGGCACTGGCATAATTTTCATCTGTATTTAGGAAAATCCCTAGATAAAGGTCATTGTCATATTTAAGCATACACCACTTCCCAATTAGCTCTTCATTTCCCTAAACAACTGCTTTTGTCTGCACCTTTTGGACTGTCTTGTTAAAAGTGAAGTGCTGTGTGATAAAGCACTGACATCTCAGCTGCTTTTGCATGGAGCACATGCAACTGACTTCCCAGTAATGGATCTCTCCTGGAGTGAATGTGACCACTTAGTGAGTTTTCATTGTGAATGGCACTGGGGGAATCTGACCTGGCATCCTTTCCATTGCCTTCTCTACTGCTTTGCCTGATTCATCAAACAACAACAACAATTGTAGATGTTTCTGTGAATGCCTTAAATAGTTAATGGGCACTAGGTTTGTCATGACCATTGGTCAACAGCTTGTCTGCTGTTCTTTCCACCTAACACCATCCAGGGCCCCTTTACGATGGCTGGTTTTGAAAGAATCCCACGTGCCACCTCTAAAACTTCGTCTTGCAGGCTTTGTGTTGAAAAGGGAAGAAATTTCCCTTCTGCTTATATTGTGTGCATGGTCTGTCACTCAGAAAGCTTGGATCAGATACTTGTGTATATGTGGCGTGTCGATAATCCAGCACTGGATTCATGTGTTCCCATACAGTGACAATGGTAGGACCCTCCCCTTCCCTTGCATTCCCTGCTGTGGCCCATTGAGTGAACGTAACCTTTGCCATACACTGTAACTGAAAGACTGAACCATCTTGCTTTCCATCACACATGCACAGCTTGCTGGAGATGTCACAGGTTATCATTTGGGTCAGATTGTTGAGTACTGAGAAACTGTATCTATGGGCCTCAGATGATACAGTTTCTCAATGACAAATGATATTTTCATGGATCTTGCACAGGTAGATGTTGTGGTCAGAGAGAGTATGATGCACAACCCAAAATGGATGAAGCTTACAGAAAAGGGAGTATAATGTCTTATGCGTGTTTTCAGTTTTCAGAAAATTCTTCTTTTTCATCATGTCAACCGGAAACCTTTTTCTATTTCTTTACCTTGTTCCTGGTAATTGTTTATTTTCATCCGATTGTTATGTAACTAACATCATGTTGGGTGAAGAAGGTTTTCACTTTGGATTTGAAAGCAGTGGTGAACATGTTTGTGGAACGTCTCCTGGTGGTACAGAGGTTTTCTTACTGCAATGCTTCACTGAGAATCTGACGGCATTCTCAGCAAATCCTTGAAGCCTTTACTTCTCCACAATCCTTCCCACTGTTACCTTTGTGATTAGTTATTTTTATTTTTTAGTTTTACTGTGATTCTTTACATTGTCAATCAAAGCTTCATGATGGAGTAGTGCTTTTCTGATTTTGGAGTTTCCTCTGCCTATCTTAATTAATTATTTTACTTTTCATTTAAAGTTTTTAATCCAGAGGCCGGAGGAGTGTGGGAAACTGAGGTTGTTTACCCGTCTGTTTGGCACGATTTTGTTGATGGCCGAGATGTTGTCAATGAAGAGAAGTCTGGCATAGCTCCCCTTCTGTTTCAGATGGTTATATGGAGGGTGAGCGAAGAAGCAGTTCAGCTCCTCCACCAATGAAGCATCCCCAACCTCAGCTATGTCTCCGGGTTTGTAGTTGGTAATATGTTGGACCCCCTGCCAGACCTGCTTCGTGTTATTACTATAGGGGTGGTCCTCAATTTTCTTTTTATAGGCAGTCTTAACCTGTCTGATACCTCTTTTCAGGTTAGTCCTGGCCACACTGTCCCACATCACCAGACCTGAAGGTGGTCTCCCTGTCCTTCAACAGGATCCTGAACTCTCTTGTCATCCAGGGCTTTGTCAATGGTGACAGTGTCTGTGCAGTGCTTGATGTAGGACAGTATAGCAGCCATGTACGGCTCCAGGTCCTGAGTTTCAAAAATGCTCTAGTCCATTCTTGCAACTGATAGGAGGCACACCATGTTCTGATGCTCTTTATTGTGGGAGAAGCTTTTTTCCTGAAGGGGGTGTATACCGGTAACAAGAACAGGGATATATGATCTGACTGGCCCAGGTGGGGTGATGGTATATCCGTGTAGCCCTGCTTGATGTTAGAATAGACTTAATCAAGTATTTTTTTTCCCTGATAGAAGTAGCTGATAGAATCTGGATATAGCTGCATATAGCATTGTGCAGGTAGCTAAGAGCTGACACCCTCGGGAGATACAAGGGTCTGCAGTCATACTCCAAATCTGGGAAGCAGTGATTATTTATAATCTTAGTATTAGTACTCCAGCTGTTGTTAACATAGAAGCATAAACCTCAGCTTTTCCAAGAGTCTCCGTTTCTGTCTTGGTGGTGGATGGTGCAGACTGCTAGCTCAATAGCAGTGTTGGGTATGTATAGATGTAGCCAGGACTCTGTGATCAGCAGAACACAGGCGAGTTTGTTGTTGATAGCTGTAGCCTCAGTTACTCCATTTTATCTGAGATCAATCTTGCAATTGTAAGGAATAGGCTGGGGAGCGACAGCTTGTATGAATTCCTCCGTAGCCTCTCCCGCATGCCCACCTGCCAGACATGCTTCTGCTTTCTGTCCCTGCACCGCCTCTGGCTTCTGTTCACCAGGGCAAAAATCCACGGAGAGTTCGATGTCCGCTCTATATCCATTGATATATTGTTGACGCAGAGAAACTCGGTTGTAACAGGCTGTTTGCTCTGTAATCTGAGCCTCAAGAGGTCTCGCAAACTGTGGCTGAAATAAGCAACAGAACATTAAAAAAAAAAATGGAGCACCAACAGGAAGAGCTTGGAGCCGTCGTTTCTACACGTGCCACCATCTTGTGTAGATGTTTCAAACTGATCTTCAAAATGGAATGAGATACATTGCACCTCTACTCTGACCTTGAAAATCCCACCTGCAGCTTTGACTGTTGGACAGAATCTGAACTTTGAGGAGGGGTGTACTGACTGGGCTCCTTAACCTCAGTCATTTTTTCCTTTTCTTGTTTTGCTCCACTTTTTACACAGCTGACAATTCTCTGACTCAGATCACTAATCTTTTTCCCTTGCTCTACTTCCCGTCTCCATCGTTGATGCTCACTCTCTAATTATATTATCCTCCTCTCAGGACCAGCAGTGTATTGTGCACAACATAGCTGTTGCCTTTCAGCAGCCCTTAATGGAGCCATGATGGAGAGAGATCTATATGCAAATGTTATGAAATGTAACATTATTCTTTAAACACCGTGAGTGAATGAGCAAATGAGTATGAAGGAGTGAGTGGTAGAGAAAGTGAGTGAGAATTTAATTTTGACACTTGCTTGGCTCTCAGTGGAGGCAGACACACTTCTCTCCTTCTCCCTCCCCTTATCTTCCCTGCTTGCTCCTCTCGTCTAGTCTACTGTCTCACTGTCTTATACTTGAGAGACTCTCTCGGCCCTGCTCTTAAAAACTAAGAAAATCATGGATTTGATCAACTGGTCTCTCATCGCAATTGACACCATCTTCTCGAAGAGAAGCCCAGGTTCGGGGGAACCTGGCTGTCCTGCAGGAACGTACGCAGCTGGCTACACAATGGACGGATGGGAGAAGTGGAGGGGGTTGTGTGTCTGGCAGCTCTGTCCATGGAACATCGAAGATATCTACCTATTCAGAACCATTATTACAGGTCTGATGCTGATTGGATTAGGCACTGCCCTGGTTTATCGAAAATTGAAGAAAACGGTGACAGTCGGTCAAAGCCCCACTATGCTGGCCGAGATGATTGACGGACTTGGCAGAGCTGTTGGCACTCAGACTGTGGCTATAGATCAAAAATTGGATAACATCACTGTGTCTATTGATCGCAGATTGGATAACATCACCGTGTCTATTGATCGCAGATTGGATAACATCAAGGAGAAGCTCATGGCTCTGCAAAGGATTGTTGATGGCGGAGACCAGCGTGGACATTAGAGTAGCTGCAAAATTACAGCTTCTCGCCCGAAAACCCAAGTAAGCCTATTCTCTGCTTTCGGCTCCCCCCTAATCAGCACTGGCCTTGGCCAAGGCCGCTGCTGAATTAACAACTCCCCCGGAAGAACAAGGCAGTGGGACTCTCTTGCATTCCTCTCCCCCAATCCCATGGGCACCTGGATACACACACACATATACATACGTACAGATACGCACTCACCGCACCCTCCACCCATCCCACGCCTCCGCCGTTTCATACCCCCATCGTAAGCAGGCGGGTCTGTGACCAGCGCCGTCATGGCTGCAGGACCGGATGGCTGTTTGTCTATGCTGGACTACCTCCACCTCCCCATTTCCCTCCCCTGTTGCGAGTCACGATTTATGTTGTAAGGTGTAGTGACCATGTGCTTATGTTGCTGAGGTGTTTTTTCTGTTCCTACATTGTTGCTCCTACTGGAGTAAAGTCTGGAGGCTGTTTTTTTATTCTTCTCCTCTCTAGTCATGTAATCTAGTTTTCTCAGATTTTTCCTATAGTCCCCTGTCTTCCTAACCTATCTACCCCCTATAGTGTGATGTGTGTATAAGTATGGTCGGGTTGATGGCCTGCTTTTTGCTGGTACTTGTGACTAGTGACATGGTGAATTGCAACAGCAATAAAGGGTTTTCATCATCATCATCATCAAACAGGAAGTAGAACTACACCATCACAATGAAACATGTGATGTTATGTGTTATGTAACAGGGTGGTAAATATCATCCTAAAATGGCTGCAGTTCTCCATGTGGTTTAGCATGCATGTGATGTAGCAGTGTGTGGCTCAGTGGGCTAAGCCTGTGTGCTTGTAATCACAAGGTTGCTGGTTTACACCCAGCCTCAGCCTGTCTGTGGGTTCTTGAGCAAGGCCCTTAACCCCCAGCTCCCTGGGCGCCCCAACAGGTGGCTGCGCTTTGCCAAGAGCTTGCTCTACAAAGAGCAAGTTGAGGGAGGCATACTGTAAAAGGAATTTCCCCATGGGGACAATAAAGGATTGATTGTTATATATGCATTCAATTGGAAATATCATTGTCTTCACAGGAATAGCATAAATTTTATTATAAAAACCCACTTTACCTCTCTTTTTTACATGTCAGGGAGGTTTGGTTCAGCTTAAATGACCCCATCTAACATGGAAAAGCAACAAACAAGAAATGTAATAAAATGATAGAACTTGCCTGCTTTTGTTCTTGACTGCTCCAAAGGATCAAATTATGTCTTTTCTTTTTGTCATTTGTTTTGTTTAAAGCACCAGTACAATAGACAAAAGAATTTAGTGTGACAGGACAGCAAATCAAACTCATGAATCCACACCAATATTTTTTTACCAAAAAATGTGACATTTTGAATGAATATCTCACATAAATGGAGACACACATAATGTGAATAATAAAGTTTTCATTAAAAAAAAACAACATTTATTGGTGATTATAGATGCAAATACCACGTTGTTCAATATGGACATGTGAAAATGGCCATGTGTTAAAGAAAAATCATTTTAAATAGTATGTTGTCATATTACGTCTTAACAAGAACTTTTCAACCAATAGCTTAAAGCTTAGGAAACACACTTTGCAACATTTTTTGTGCCTTAGGAATCTCCGTAAATGTTGTGGACCGAAATGGCACCCGTCTCGTAGAATGACAAATACATCCATGCACACACACACACACACACAAGACAAGTAGATTGTGTAGTTGCTTTTCATTATACTGATATTTGAATTGAAAATTAAAATGCTTCATATAAATCTGAGGAGCAGCAAAGGTAGATGAACAGTAAGTCTGTGCTGTTAGATAAGTGAAAATACACTGACAATATTTAAAAAAATTTTTTAAATGATTACCAAATCTTTCAAATAGTTCTCATAATTTTCTGAGGACCAGCCAAGGCCTAACAGTGGTGTACAGGTATACACCTATAACAGAAAGAGACAAGACTGAGTAAATATGTCCACTGATATACTCTGCTACATATACATGTACAGTATACAAATGAAACTCACAGGTTAATACAATGATGACTTTACAGCATTACAAGTTATAATACATCAAGAAAAGAGGAAGTGAAATCAGCATGATGAAAATTACTTATAGAAGTTACATTGTCATGGCATTGTAAGAAATCCCCAGAATTGCAAAATGTTACCAACTAAGATTCAGCATGATTGAGGAACTAAGGAAGACTGGACTTCCCCTAACAAAAAGGTGGAGTATTAAGTGATTCCAGTAGTACAATTAATATTTACTGCAGTCAAGCTATACGCGCTTTGCTGATAAACAATCAAAATCATCCATGCATAAAATGTGTGGTGCACTGATAGACATAACATTACGGTATGAGATTGCTTCTAACTTAAATCGTGACTCTTTGCCATTAGTTCAGGTAACACGAGCAACTATGTGCAAGGAATACAATGACAACAGAATCCAGAACCACACGGAGAAAGCACAGCAGTGCCTGAGATCACTGATTCATAGCTCTGCCCACTGGTCTGTTAAAAATTACATATTTGCATGTTGTGAACTTGAAGATGAGAATGAAGTGGGAAATGAAAACACAAAAAGGGGTTTCATTTTATTTTTTAATTTTTCACAAATAATTTATACCTGAGTGGAAATGCAAAATTGTGGTATTTCATTGTATTAATTCATTTTATTTATAATTTTGGCAGGATCGTTGCTCATAGACTGCAAATACTAAATGGTAAAGTGAAGATTGTATTTTGATTATTTTATTTTGTCTGTTACGTAATTGACAATCACCCAGAAATGACCTATTAGACAATACCATAAAAATATATCTACAATTTGTTGCAAGTTTAAATGTATTGAGCTCCAGTATACTGTAATGTTACATATTATGTGAGGACACATTTATAGATGTGTAGCTTTAGTCTAACATCATTTAACGTTAGGTCAAACGTGGATAAAGTCATTTTCTTTGTGCCAGTAACATTCTTTGTGCCAGTAAATTAGCAGAGATATGGCAAATTATCAGCGATATGGCAAATTATGTTGACAATTGTATCCATCATGGGCTTGGTATAGATTCAAGATTCAAGAGATTTATTTGCCATTTGTAAACGCTACTGATGTAGTCAAGCTCACCCAAACCGAGACCAAGTTATTATCAAGACCAAAGTGTATCGAGACTGAGATAAGACCAAGACAAGACCAATAGCAAGGCAGGGCAAGACCAAGTCAAGATCAGAAATAGACTACATAACACAACACACTGTAAAAGGCACCATCTTGGCACAATGCAGTATGGCCAAAAATTTGCATAACACTATAATTTGAAACTTTTTAAATAATATATATAAATTGAAACGGTTTTTGCTTAAAATTTCAATATAAACGCTTTTGTACAAATGTGACACACCTTATTGGTTGCATTTGAACTTTGAAGTAAGATGTTTTTCACCCAGTCACAAAACTGTGTTAACCCTTTGAACCCTATCCATTTTTGAGAGTTTTTCTATCCCTTTGATATTAGGCTTGTTACCTTGTATGTGCATGAGTTAGCCACACATGCTTTACGGTCTTGTTTTCTGGACATTCTGGGCTACTCAGATATGTCACAATTTGATGTGTAAATGCTGACACAGTATTATCTGTAGCATGTCATTGTGTTTACATGTAGGATATGTTCCAATTTCACGAGGCTCAACATGCATATCAAGTGCTTGTCTTAATAAATAGAATGCTGCATTTTGTTATCTCTAGTAGCACTCCAGCCCATTTTTGAGTGTTTTTCTATCCCTTTATTTACGGGCTTATAAAAAATTTCACCAAAAGGGTAGCACATGGATCATTGTGGAAGCGAATATGCTCTTTGTTCTCCACATGAATGATATTGATGTTTTATAGATTATTAGGGGTGTTTTTTGTGGAAAATGTTTAAAATATATGCCTCATTTCACACAGAATAACTCTGAAATATTTCAGTGCACAACATTGCCCCTTGAACGACCAGATCGAGTAAGTTCTCTTGATTGCAAATACAGTGGTACCTCGGTTCTCGAACTTTATCCATTCCGGACTCCGGATCGAATCCTAAAAGGTTTGAGTTCTGATTAAATTTTTCCCATAAGAAATAATGGAAAACCAATTAAATGGTTCCCGGCCCCCCAAAATTAAACCAAAATACATTGTTGCTTTTTCTTTAAGCATTTAAACACAAAATGAACAGGATAAAACAAAAAGAGAATTTTTTTCTTAATGGCTTCCAAAACGATTAAGATCTTATCCCAACATTACCCCTGTCCTGCCCCAATCATCCACTCCTTCCATGTGCCACGCCCACTCATTAACCTCGTGTGGGATGCCCATGTGATCAGCTGTTTCTGGTTGTTGTCATTACGCCCCTGTATTAAGTCCGTGTTTCAGTTTGTTTTGCCAGTCCGGTTATTGGGTGCGTTCGAGCGTTGGCTTAAAGCAGTGCATTCTGATCCTGACGCATTGCGGTTAGATGCATTGCGACCTCTCACCCAGCTGCACAAACTGGAACCGCCTCCGTGACGACACATCTTTGCCCTTATTGGCTGAAGAGTTTAGTTACACGCATGACGCTTGTATCCCAGGCAGTTCCGATGCTTAATCTGCTATTTCTCCCGAATATCACGTAAAGCAGTGAGAACTGGTCTTCAGTTAATTTACCTGGTAAAATAAAGTTTAAATAAATTACATAAATGCTCTAATAGTAATTATTTGGTTAATCGTCCAGTCTGTGAAGGCATTCAAGTAAGAGTTGCATTGTAGTATTACTCATTTCCTGGCGCATTCAATTTATATTAGGTCAACGTTAACGGTTCGACTTTTGATATTCAGATCGAGTTCTAGGTCAAACTGGTTTGTTCGAATTCAACTGAACTAGAAATTCAAGTTCTAGTGAGTTTGAGAACCGAAGTATTACTGTACTCCAGATCGAATCCTAAAAAGTTGTGATCGAATTTTCCCCATAAGAAATAATGGAAAACCAATTAATTGGTTCCCGGGTGTGAAAAATTACACCTAAATATGTTTTTTTAGCATTTAAACACAAAATGAACCAGATAAAACAAGAAGAGCTTATACTGTACTAAACACATCTGAGCACACTTATCACAACAGTAATTTGTAAAGCAAGAAATTACTGTAAATGTATCCAAACAATGTGTGAACAAACAAACAAACGTCTGCTCCTTCCGTGTACCACATCCCCTCGTTAACCCCGTGTGGATTCCCCATGAGATCAGCTGTTTGTCATTAGTCTTCTGTATTTAGTTGGTGTTTCAGTTTGTTTCCCCAGTTCGGTCATTGTATTGTCCATCTGCGTTTTGCCTGCCTTACCTGTAATTAAACTCCATATTCCCTGATACCCTAACGTCTGCGCTTTTGTCTCCATTCTGTCCCTGCATGGCACAACAATATGATAATTAAATGTATTAATGGCTTATTCTTAATTTTAAAATAAGAAATCTTTTTTAAAAATGCAATTTATTATATAATAATAATTACTGTCACTGTCTATCATTGTCTAAATTTATTTCTACTGTCAAATATATGTATTCAGCTAGTGTAAACGTGCACAATGCTATCACAGCTATTGCGAGGCTGAGACTGAAGCCTTACCCTGTGTTTCCACTGAGAGACGTGCTGCGTGACTCATTTCCCCGCGCGTACAAGTTATCTTAGGTCGGCGTTCACGGTTTGACTTCTGTGATTCGGATCGAGTTCTAGGTAATTTTTTCCCCCAAACTGGTTGGTTGGACTTTTAAGAAATTCGAATTCTAATGAGTTCGAGAACTGAGGTACCACTGTATATGCGATTCATGTCTATACATTATGCCTATCCAAAGTTGTGAGCCAGAGATTAATGGGTGTGAGAATCAAGGCATTTTGCATTTGTCAGGTTCTAAGAGTTAAAACTGATTAATATAAAGCTGTTGTGATAAATATTGAGGCATTTTGATGAGTGGTCTTGACTAGTCTTGAAATAAAACCTCGAGTCCTCTAATGTCCAAGACCGAGACAAGACCGAGTCAAAATAAAGTTGATTCCAAGATGAGATCAAGACTGCAGAAAAATGGTCTTGAGACCAAGACTGGAACACACACAGACAGTATGGGTACATAGGAATTTTTGTGCAAAGCTCTTAGAGTCAGCAGTAAAGAAGAAAAGTAAAAGCCAGGATAGGTATTAAGGGCGAGACTTTGTAGAATACAATAAATGAAAATAAATTTTAAATTAAAAAGCAAAAAAAAAATTTTTTAATTAAAAATTTTAAAGTGTTGCACATCTTAGAATATTGCACCATAATGCTACAGTAAAACAATGTTGAGGACACTGTAAAGCAGTGTTGTAAACCAACACTGCTTTAAGAAATATTGCACATCTGAGGTTATTATGCCTATATAGAATCTACATCTACTTACAGTGCTTGCTATTTGAAAGAACACTGTGACAGATCTTTGTTTTTTTCCAGGTTGCTTTTTCTCTCTGTTGCATACGGCTTTGGTCCATGTGACCAAAACTGCATCTGGTACAATTTAAGATAGGTCAGTTCTCAACTTGTTTAGGACCCAAAACCCACACTAATGGGCACTTTACTCCACTTACCTACAAATTAGATAAAGGAAGACAGTGGGAACACGTGGGTACAGGCACGGTAATGGCATGCATAAGTGGACTCTTACTGTCAAGGACCCCAGGGATCCCCAAGTGATGTCAGGAAGACCATGCCCCAGGGGAAACCCCGACTGGGCTTACCTTCCTGAAAAACAGACTCTGCCTGGGTTATGTGCCTCTCCACAGGGTGTTTCCAGTCTTCCTGGCTCTTGTGCAGCCTTGCCACTTAGCTGATTCCCAGCTGCTCAAATCAGTGGAGCCTATTTTAGTTTGTCTGATCTTGCACTCCGGTGTGAGATCTTTAGGGTTTGTGCTGAGTTCAAGCGTTTTTTTCTGGCTTCCAGATTCTGGAACTCCGAAGTACATTGCTCAACTTTTGCCTGCCCACTGACCACTGAGTACTTGTCTGAGCCCCCTGATCACCGACGTTATCTTGCTGTTTTCTTAAAATATATCCCTGGACTTTTTGTCCTAAGACTTGGGGTTTTTCAACAGCTTTGTGATGTTTTTTATGACCAAATGTGTGGAAAGCTGTAGGCATGGGCGTAAATTTCATTTAACAGTAGGGGGGGACAATAAATATAAAATATCTCATGAGCAATTTTTGAAGGGG
>JABFEB020000001.1:38541074-38558620 GCA_019775895.2 Stomatorhinus ivindoensis | reverse complement strand
TACTGTATATTTAAAAACCCGCGAAGTCGTGAATCCGCGATAAGTGAACCGCGAAGTAGCGAGGGATCACTGTATTACTGTTCTTGCAAAATATTATAATCTGAACCTCTTTGGCTCCCCCTCTCCACTAGCCTCATCCTTTTTCTTCTCTATTAAAAAAATAATCAGCTGTAGACCACTTCCTCATTGTATCATGCTAACAGCTAAAGGGATTCCTCTGAACCTTTCATTATTGGTGCATCTTTACGTACTTTCACAGCCCAACTTGGCACTAAATAAATAAATGGAGACACCGAACTAGGGAAAAAGAAAAAAAATCAGTTGCAACTTAACGTGGTACCCACGCTAGAGCAAAGCCTCCAAACGGTGTGACCAAGTGAAATGTAAAATCACGCACACTCAATAGGTCACACATGCAACCAATCTGGTCACAGTCTTGAAGCCCTGATTTCTCTAAATTGGCAGACAAAAATGTATTTGTAGACTTCTGAATTTTCTGTGCCATCATCATGAGTTACATCTCCAATAAAGATTAGTGAGCCATTTTGAGAAGCAGGTGTACAAGCCTTAACACTGTCTACTGTTCTTCACAGATAGTTTGGATCATGATTCTTCCCCCACACTCTGACATTTTTACAACTTTGGTAGAGGCTAATATTAGACTTATCAATCCATAAAACTTTAGTCTAGTGCTTTTGTGGCTCACCTCTACAGTTTTGCAAATTCCAGTTCTTGCTACCGAAGAGTGGTTTGTTCTTCATGTCTTCTTTGAATGGTGGATTGTCATCCGTGTTGGTGTTGGTGATGATGCTGACACTTTTATTTTTTGGCTTCATTAAGTTCTATGGTGTTTCTCTTAACTGCTGTATTTTTTGGCCAGCCTGTTGGATGTCTGTTGCTCAGTACAGCCATGGCCAAAAGTTTTGAGAGTGATATTGGTCATAAACTGATGTCAGTAAGAGTGTGATAATTTAAAGTATTGGTTTCAAGTTTCAGATGTTTCTGTAGTATACAGAAGTATAATTACAAGCATTTCATAAATGTCAGGCTTTTATTGACGATTGCATTAAGTTTATGCAGAGTCAGTATTTGCACTATTGGCCCTTCTTTTTCAAGACCTCTACAGTTGGTCCTGGTATGCTGTGATTCAACAACTGGGCCAGATCCTGGCAGAAGGCAGGCCATTCTTGCATAATAAATACTTAGTTTGTCAGAATTTGTGGGTTTTTGTTTGTCCACCCGCCTCTTGAAGATTGACCATAAGTTCTCAATCGGATTAAAGCCTGGGGAGTTTCTGGCCATAGACCCAAAATGTAGGTGTTTTTTCCAAACCACTTAGTTATCGCTTTTGCCTTTTGGCACAGTGCTATATCATCCTGGAAGAGGCATTGTCACCAAACTGTTCTTGCATTGTTGGAAGTTGTTCTCGGAGGATATTTTGGTACCATTCTGTATTCATGGCTGTATTCTTAGGCAAAATTGCAAGTCCACTCCCTTGGCTGAGAAGCAACCCCATGCATGAATGGTCTCAGGATGCTTTACTGTTGGCATGACACAAGATTGATGGTAGCACTTACCTTTTCTTCTGATCTCTGGTCTCGTTCATCTTTTGGTCTCAAACTCAAATCATTCCAGTGTATAGCAACAACAAATGAATTGACCTTGCCATTCTAATACTATTGGAGGTGACTGTACATGTATGTATTAGCTGCTGAGAGTTTTGTCATTTAGTTGCATAATATCCGAAATAGGGTTACCGCAATTAGTTGTCAGGCTGTGAAAATGTGTGAACTTCAAAAAAAAAAACTTGTTAGTAATTATTCAAAAACAGGTGGTTTTACACTGCAAAGTTTCGGCACTAGCATTATACACAAGCACCTGAAGAGAACGCACAGGTGCTATTCTGGATGATGGACCGCCAGGAAAGGTAAAGCCACCTTAAATATTCTATATTAAATTAAAATTAGTATGGATGGCTTTTTAATAACTTTTGTTCTTGTAGCTGCTAAATACACTAGTTAACCCTTTGGGGTTGAGTGTGTCGTCAATGATGCAGCATATTTTCCTTGTCTATTTCAGTTTATATCTCGCTGGAATCTTTATGTAGAATCAGGAAAATACATACTGTCTAAATCCATAATCTGTCTTTTCAAAATGTCCGTTGTTGGAAGTATTAAAGTTTTTAAAATTAGCGTAAATCGGCAAAAAAGTAAACCTTGTGACCTTACTTTGTTTTACCTGCATCGGGGGTAGTACCGCGGTCACCCAAAGATTGCCATTCACATTCTAAATAGCTGCATTACCTCGTATTGAAATTGCATTCGCATGGTAATTAGCTGAACAGCACAACAGTGAAACGCAATCCAGATACATCCCCATCAGCACCATAAAAAGGGGGGGGGGGGGGATGTGGCCATGTGTCAATGGCTCATTCATACACATGAAAGTTGCTATATATTCAATGAAAGGAGCCAGAAATAGTGACATGAGTTAGGTTTTTCTTATTTATTTATCCGACTGAATGTTGCAACTACACCATTTAGTCATCTTCATGTAGCCAAGACTTTGGTGATCATGTATCTGGGATCAAAACAAACTGCTGTTTTTGAAACTGCATTTTACATTGTGTATACTTTGATGTAAAATTACAGACTTAACATAAATCTGACATGTTTGCAAAGTACATTAAAATAAAGATGAGTTTAATGCCAACACAAATATATAAGAAATAATTTATTTGCCGTGAATTAAGTTTATGATATTGAAAGAAATGTGTAATCATTCACCAGTCCGTGAATGTGTGTTCCTTACCCCTAGAGCCCAGAGGGTTAATAAAGCCATAAAATTATCTGCCTGCCACCTTAGAATCTCTATTGAATAAGTGAGGAAATGTTTAAGCTAAAATCTGTACATATGCTATGTTGATTGATAGTGCCAGTCTGTGTTTGTGTGCGTTGGGCTTGTAATTGAAAAGTATATTTACCGGGAAACGTTGGACTCGACTGTAAAAAGTACCACCATCTACCAACCTTTTTTATCCACAATATATCCTCTTAAAAGTGTATTGCTTCCATAATATACCAAAACAGCTGCAGCATACTTTTAAGGATGCTTTGAATTTATGCAGATTACTAACTTAGGGGCATCGCAGTATGCCTCTCAATATTTTAGGCGCACTACTAATATACTGATCGAATTGTGGGCATTAATAAGGTCTATTTAGTGCCAAAAAGCCCTGCAATGACAGTTTGTTGTCGAAATAAAATTACCTTAAATGAAACAATTTGATTTTCTGGAGTTTTCCGTTGTTTCAAAATAACCACCCTGCCCCACACTGTCTTGGTGTTGTTGCTTATGGAACTACTGTGATTGTCGAGTATTTTGGGTGTTAACTTGCCTTTTCCACTGAAGAGTTTTAAATTTGTTTAAAAGGAAGTTTAGATTGAATTGACTAGTTTTGAAACTTAATTGTTTATGAAGTGTTTCGTGTTTATCTGTTGCACGCAGAAGGAGTGATGATCGCAAAAAGGATGACCGCTCCCGAAAGCGTGACTATGACCGCGTGCCTCCCAGGCGAGACTCTTACAGGGATCGGTATAACCGGAGAAGGGGCCGCAGTCGGAGCTACAGCCGCAGCAGGAGCAAGGACCGCCCCCGTGAAAGAGAGCGGGATCGTGACCGGGAGAGAGATCGAGACAGGGACCGAGATCGGGATAGGAGCAGGAGCAGGTCCCGAAGCAGAAGTCGTTCCAGGAGCCAGAGCAGGACTAGAAGTCGAGGTCAACAACATGTCTTCTGTTAAGCTGCTGCTCTTCCTTATGAAACATAATGTGTTGAACAGCCACCTTTGGAATTCATTTTTAATCAAAGGTTTAATCTGCCTTTAATCACAGAAAGGGACACTGTCAAATCAAAGTATGACCACGACCGTGTGGAGAGGCTAGAGCCCCCGGAGAGCTACACTCCTGCACCACTGGTGCCTGGCATCTCTTCTGGCCATTTCCCAGTGCCTACTCTCAGCAGCACCATTACGGTCATCGCTCCCACACACCACGGCAACATCACCACGGAAAGCTGGTCGGAATTCCATGAGGAACACACGCTGGACCACAGCTCCTTTGGCCAGGGGGCACCGCAGAGGAAACGTTGCAGGGACTATGATGGTAACGTGTTTGAGAAACAGTATGCGTGTCGCATATTGGCTTTTTATTATGACTTGTTGAATGTAAAAAATATGACATACAGTAATGTGCAAAACTCTCTAACAGTCAAAGAAAATATTAACATGGTCTTCATATTGGTCAAAATCTTGGTCCGTAAGAGTGTGAATTTAAAAACCTATAAAAAACTCACCCCAATATTTGCAGCAATCATCCAGTACACCTGTGCATTGTTTGCCTACTATCAAACTTTGTATGACAAATCAATAACTCGTTGACTTTTTTATATATTATACTCTTGAAATAAATTTCACCATCAGCTGACTTAAACACATGGAAAGTCTGGGGTCCCATAAGGAGAGGTGTCTGAAAGAGGTGTCCTTCTAGCCATCCAACAAGATGTCAGTTACTTTTTGGAGAACACAAGATATCTTTTAGTTTTTGTGGTATTCTTAATTTGCAAATTAGCAATGTTCAATTGTGTTTTTGTTCTGAGCAAATATACACATTTCCTTAAACTTACCAAAACTTTTGCATGGTACTGTACAAGTTTTGTATACAGTAAAATCCAGTTATAACAGACTTAAAGGGACCTGGCAAAACAGTCCATTATATCCAGAGTTGCTGTATGCCCAGAACACAACTACAGGACACCATTTACTCATGCCACACCCCAGCAGATACAGTATAGATTATTATATTATATTGTATATGTAGCAATGCAATTTTACCTGACCAGATGCGTGACTATTAATGATCCTGACTACGTATCTGTGGTGGATATCACCGGCATGCCGCATGCCTTGTAGGCAGAGCCTGTATGTCCGTTATAGCTGATCAAAACTACAGCTAAAAGCAGCCCTGGGGACCAAATCTTGTCCATTATATGCAAAATTCCATTAAATGCGAGTCTGCTTTTTCTGCATGTTCTTAAAGATCCAGCAGATCTCGTCTGTTATAGACAATGTTCCATTATAAATGAGTCCACTGTAACGGGATTTTACTGTACTTGATTCAAGATGATTGGAATTAAATCGTATACAACCCCGTTTCCAAAAAAGTTGGGACGCTGTGTAAAAAGAAAATAAAATTATAATGCAATGATTCTGAAACTTGATAATTGAAAATGGAACAAATAGACCAGCTGCTGGAGTTTTGAAAATGAAATGTCTCATTCTTGCCTGATAGAGGATTTTGACTGCTCAACAGTTTGGGATCTCCTTTGTCGAATTTTTTGTTTCATGATGCACCCAATGTTTTCAGTGCGTGACAGGTCTGGACTGCTGACCGACTAGTCTAGCACCTGGACTCTACTATGCAGCGATGCTGTTATAATATGCACGGAATGTATATATTTCAGCAAGACAATGCTAAATCACACCTCCTCTGAAGTCTGGATGGCAGCTTGTGTTGCTCCAAAACCTGTATATATCGTTTAGCATTAATGGTGCAAGCTGCCCAAGCCATGGGCATTAATGCACCCCCATACCATCATGGATGCTTACTTTTGAACTGTTCTGATAACAAGCTGGGATGATCCCCTCTCCTCTTTAGCTCAGACAATATGGTGTCATCTTCACTCTACAGGCTCTGCCTCTTTTGCTGTCCAGTCATCTTAGATCTGTTGCCAATTAATCTAAAATTACCTGTGAGATTCATCAGATGTTTTGTTTAGCATTACACAACTTCAATTTCAAATTGAGCTCATATTTGTCATAACATTTCAACATTTGATATGTTGTCTTTGTTCTATTTTCAGTTAAATTATGGGTTCATATGATTTGCAAATCATTGCATTTTGTTTTTATTTACATTTTATACAGCATCCCAGTTTTTTGGAAACAGAGTTGTAGTCCTTGAAGTAAGAATCTTTACACGATCAGGTTCATACTATGGCTGCAATGATTAATTGAGTAACTTGAATAACTCTTACAAAAAATCCTTCATCCAAATTCTTTGTTTCAATGCTTCATTTAATCCACAAGACTATATACTGCTCAGTGATCAGTGTTTCACACGAAGGATTATTACTGTCGCACAGAATGCTTATACTGCATTCCGTGTAGCAGACTGGTAGAAAAAAAAGTGGTGACACTCCCATAGGGGCCTATTGTAAAAAAAAAAAGGTGGAGGAATTTTCGGCATGGGGACTGAATGCTAAATGTTTGTGTGTGTGTGTATTTATATGTGTGTATATAAATAAAATGTGTGTGTGCTTGGCATTAACTGTTAATGTTTATCATGATTAGTGGTTATGAAGGTACTATAGAGGCTAACATTCCCATTCAACTGATTTGTCCATTACTGTTGATGCAGGGTAACTTTACATATTAAGTTCTGGTTTATCAACAGCTTCATGGTTACAATTAGCTGCACTGTTACCATGTTAATGCATCTGATCAAAATATCGGCATAAAGCTCTCTGATTGGATGGAGTGCCGGCACTGATGACTCTTTTCCATTCCAGAGAAAGGTTTCTGCATGCGTGGTGACATGTGCCCATTTGACCACGGCAGCGACCCGGTGGTTGTGGAGGACGTGAACCTACCCAGCATTCTTCCATTTCAAGCACAGCCCCTCCCCGTGGTGGAGGCAGCACCTCCTCCAGGTCTCCCACCACCTCCACCCCTCATGACACCACCACCCGTGAACCTGCGGCCGCAAGTGCCTCCACCAGGGGCCTTGCCACCCAGCCTCCCTCCTATAGCAGGTATGTGGTGTGCTGTAGTTGCAAATGTAAAACAAAGGTGGCCAATAGTCTTTGTCATAGGTGCTTCTGAACATGGTGATCTTCATGTAGGTCCGCCACCGCCACTCCCCCCTCTTCAACCCTCCGGAATGGATGCCCCCCCGAACTCCATCACCAGCTCTGTACCCACTATTGTCACATCAGGGATCCGCCTCCCCCCACCACAGACCCCAACACCTCTGTTTACATCAGGTATGGCTTCCAAGGAGCTGCTCTGTGTAACAGTAGCTCTATCAATGTTTCCCTGACCCTGACCTCCTTCAGTGTGCACAGAATTTCTGCCTTACTGGGCTTTTAATTGGTCTTTATTTTGTTTTGGAATTAATTTTGCAAGTGTTCTGACTATTGAAAACTATGGTAAATAGCCAAGAGTTCTCTTTAATTTTTATGGTAAAGCAAACTGACAAATCTCTGTAATTGTGAGAATTCACTGCAAGATTTTGAGGCGCAAAATTTAAAATGTAAATTTTCAGTTTATTCAGTATTTCTATTTTGTTGCCCTTGAACAATTAAGAGCTAAATAGAGTACTGCAGTAATTCTAATGTAAATTAGAAGTAACCGTGTAAAGTAGAACATGACTGACTGCATTCGCATGTCATTAATTCACAGTTGAATCTTCTTACAATAATGCATTTCACTATAAATGCAGAACTTGTGATTAAAAGCATATGGAAGTAACCAGTGGTGCATACAGGCAGTTTTATCTTACTGTATCAAACATTAATCCTCAGTCAGGTGAGTTTTTATTTTAGCCAGCTCTTGATTGACACAGCTTTGTATTTTCCATGCTCCCTTGGACACTCAGACACCTTTGAGACAGACATGTACAATCCTGAGGCTCCCAGTATCACCAACTCTTCCAGACCTGTGTATAGGCACAGAGTGCATGCGCAGAGACCAAATCTCATCGGCTTGACTATGGGGGAGGTGGACCTGCCCCCACGGGGTATGCTTATCTCGGTCTACAGGGAAATTCTTGCTTCCACCTCTCTTAATATGTTGCTTTGAATTAGTAAGTTACGCCAGAAATGTTGACACTGAGTTTCCTTTATCACTGCAGAAAAACTTTCAAACAGCAATAGTGTCAGGATTGTTGTTGAGTCAGACTCCAGAAAACGATCAGCGGGCCTAAATGATGGAATTCCAGCAAAGAAGCCATGGTTTGACAAGTAAGTCTGATTTGCCTCTTTTTAAATTTTATTTATTTATTTTTTGGTGTTACTACTTAATTAAAAACATTTATTTTATATGTTAGAAATTGCATGTTTTTCTTTTCCCCCCATTATGTTTGACATGCTGCTTATGGATGTCAGAAATGCATATGGAATAGCAGATTCATATCATAGCATGTATTCAGTGTTTTTGTAAATGTAAAAGTGTTGCACCAGTCAATTTTTGGTGTGCTGTAGTTGCAAAATGTATAATTCAAGTTCCTCAAAAGTCCTCTTGGTGGCAGTGATGTGTAAAATTTAAAAAAACATGTCGGCAAACAGACCTTAAAACTTTTGAGATGTCCTATTTTGTGTATAGTGAATGATTACTTTGATTAAATTTTATATGCTTATCTTATTTTAAGCAGGCACAGTTTTAACAAACCTAATCAGGGGTTTCACAAGATGCCATTTGGCTCACCAAAAGCAAAGCTGGATGTCAGGCAGATTCCTAAAGAGCTTAACAACATCAGCAAACTCAATGAACACTTCAGTAAGTTTGGGACCATTGTTAACTTGCAGGTAAGGCTGGATTTCTTCAGCTTTTATTGTTATATCTAAGACAAAGCAAATAAATATTGTAGTTGATTTGTTGTGATCACTGTCTAATATTCCTATACTTTTTTGCACTAAATTTGTGTGACCCTATCGATATAAGGCATTTTCCTAATGATGTTTAGCAGTGAGTTGTACCAGCTGTACCAAGTGTGAGTTCAATCACAAGGTTGGATGTAAAGTATACATTAAATCATACGTTGAAACTAGCTAGTTTTAAACTAGGGCAGTGTTTGTCGGTTGTACCACTGCTGCTTAAGTTGCGACGTAGTTAGTAGCTACTACATAAAAATATTATCGCACAGAATGACAACATGGACAACCAATCGGTATCATTTCCTGATATAACCATAAGCAGTTCCCTCTTCCATGTTTGTCCAGTTTGGGTTATCTGTGGGTTTCTCTATCTGTGAAGTATTTCACCCACAGCTGTGCTGGAAACCCATAATGTGCCACCAATAGCAGTGTGGTGTAGGAAGTGAGTTCTGTAGGTAGCTTGATAGGTATTGTTTAGGGGTGCAAAAGATCTCAAAACTCTCAGTTCAGCTTGTATCACGGTATTTGAGTGACCAATCACATCTTTTTTCAAATCAGAAAAAAATAGATGAATATAACTTGGCTTGCTATTTATTACTTAAAGAACTTAAACTGAAAGCAAGGAACTTCTAACATGTCTCATTCACGTGAACACACAACTTCTTTGACTCTTTTCACTGTAACTCTGCATTATACGCAAGTCCATAAAGGACATCAATCATCTTTTTCTGTCTTGTGTCTAAACTATGGCTTATTTTTCTGATGATCTCAACTTAGCCAGAATTGTTTTCTCACACGAACAGCATTTGTTATGAGAAGGAGGGAAACAGATTCCACTGAAAATGCCTTGGCTAATGCTACATCTTAATTGGTGTTTATTTCACATAATGATACATTTGTTTATTGCATTCCCACTGAAAATGAAAAAATTTCCCCATGTCCTACACGAAAGGGAGGGATTCTCCCTCGTGATAAATTATTTTAACTTTAAGAACTGACAGTGACAATAAAAGTATTTCACAATATTATGGTTAAACTTTGCAGTGAAAATACAGGTCAAATTGTGTGTCATACTGGTTCAACACCATACACATTTTATTGTAAAATAAGGATGGCAAATCTACACAGAAAAGGTTTCAAAATACTAGCCCGTTGATAGTTTTATACTGCCCACAACATGTTTGTTATTAAATCTGGCTTTTGTTTTCCCCAGGAAAAAACACCCCCCTCCCCAGTATCTGTGATATGGGACATAAATACATTGGTATAGCTCAAAAATTGATTATCGTTGTACTGCTGCTTAGAAAAAAAAGCGAGCCAGAGCACTTTCATGTTGAATTATGGACACTGAATTTTTCAAGATAGAAACATGTAAATGCAAGCAAAAACTGGTATTCATTAATACATTTAATGTAATTGAAATGCAAAAATATTTTTAGATTTTCATCTGCTGTTTTTGCACCATCTTTTTCCCCCACACTTCAATTAGTAGTGTATTGCTGAGTCCAACCCCAGTAGTTGTAACCCATAGTAGTACCTTACCAAGAATAGTAATAGTAAAAAATTTTCAGGCATTACTTCCCAGGAGTTGTAGCCAGGTCAGAACATTTCCTGAATTCCTGAAAAAGTTCCCAGTTCTTGGAAAAAAGTTCCTGTGCTGGGAATGGTCCTAAACAAATTGTGTGAAGGGATGGTAGCTGGTTATATTTTTTATTTTATGTATGGTTTTAAGTCATCTTGGGATAGAATTTGAGGCCATTTACTCTGCCCTTTAGGTTGCCTACCAGAACGACCCTGAAGGAGCACTCATCCAGTTCGCAACACATGAGGAGGCCAAGCGAGCTATTCTGAGTACAGAGGCTGTGCTGAACAACCGCTTTATCAAGGTGTTTTGGCACCGCGAAGATGCTGGTCCCCAGCTTCAGCCACAGCCACAGTCACAGACGGTCAGTGCCCTGGCAGATGACATATTAATGCTTTTCAAAAACTTAAGTCGGAGCCTGAATCACTCACCTGTAACGGTATGGTTCTGTCATTGAATAAGGCTATGCAGGCCTCTCAGCAGCCCCCAGCGATGGCCCTCAAGCAGTCTGTTAAAGATCGCTTGGGCCCCCTTCCAACAGGGAACTTGGAGCCCCCCCAGGAATCAGGCATTGCCTCTCAGGTGGGTTTCAGCCTCACTTCCTGCTTCAGTGTTTAAACCTGTATTTTATGGTTTTGATGTAGTGGTGTTCATTTACCCTTTCCAACAGAACACAGCTAAAGTTCCAGTGAAGGATCGGCTGGGGTTTTCCATAAAACCGGCCATTGCTGAAGGAAAGGTATATTCTGTCAGATTTTATGAAAACGAAATGATCCAGGTTGAAAGTTTTAGATGTTGGAAAACCTGATTATTCATCCATGACCTGCAGGTTCTTTCAACTTCAATGGGATTGACCAAAACGGTGTACAATCCAGCAGCATTAAAAGCTTCTCAGAAGGCTTTGCCTTTCCTGAGCCCAGGTGCTGCCTCAGAGGCTCTTAAAAAGAAGCAGGTACAGCAGTCCATGATGAAAAGCTGCCCTTTGACTTGGGTTGAAATCTGCGGTCCCATCCCTGTGTGAAGGACTAACCATGTTTGCACATGTGGTAATTCTTACAGGAAGCCTTGAAGCTTCAGCAAGATGTCCGGAAGAAGAAGCAGGAGATCCTGGAGAAGCATATTGAAACACAAAAAGTAATTAATCTTCACATTGTTTTTTGCAGAGAAATAGGTCTGATTTCCTTCCATATTAAGCAAAACTAAGAAAATACACTGGCAAAATACCTGTTGCGAAAGATTTCCAAACACTTCTAATGACTTTACTAATGAATGAATCATTTTTCTAACACAGCAATCTGATTTTAATTTTTTATAGCTGTTGATATCAAAGTTGGAGAAAAATAAATCCATCAAACCAGAGGACAAATCTCAAATCATGGAAACACTGACAACACTTACTAAAAATATCACCAAGCTGCAGGCTGAGATCAAAGCCATCTCAAGTGGTAATCCTATGAAGACCGCTAAAAGCAAAGCTCAGGTGAGTTTTGAGGATGCTTTCTGTCTCTAGATTTACAGATGGATTTTGGAAGTGTAGCCAGATTGCGAGCCATGCTTGGTACCATGATGTGGTTTGTAATTGGGTTACAGGCCCAGAAGGAGTTGTTAGACACTGAGCTGGATTTGTACAAGAAGATGCAAGCTGGGGAAGACACTGCACAGCTGAGGAAGAAATACACACAATTACAGCTAGAGGTACCCCCTCAAAAGGCACTATCTAAACTCCACATTCTCTTGTTTCTATAGTTTTTATTTCATGCCACAAGGGGGCTTTCTGCACCCATTGGTGTATAAGAAGACATAAGCATGATGTGACAAGTGTTTGAAATGGAAGACAAGTATTGCTGAAACTAACCTGTAATTGCATATACAGTGGTACCTCAGAACTCAAACTTAATCCCTTTAAAACTCTGGTTTGAATTCTAAAAAGTTCAAGTTCTGATTGATTTTTCCCCATAAGCAATAATGGAAAACCAATTAATTGGTTTCAAACCCCAAAAAATTACACTTAAATATGTTGTTTTTAGCATTTAAACATGAAATGAACAGGATAAAACTGATTTTTTTTTCTTAATGGCTTCCAGAATGATAGAATGTACCTCAACACTACCCCGGTCCTGCCCCGATCGTCCGCTCCTTCCGTGTGCCACGCCCCCTCGTAAACCTCGTGTGGAATCCCCGTGTGATCAGCTGTTTCTGGTTGTTGTCATTAGTCAGTCCTCTGTATTTAGTCTGCATTTCAGTTTGTTTCCCCGGTCCGGTAATTGTTAGTGTGTGTTCTGCCAGTTCTCAATTAAACCCCATGTTTCCTGATCGCTTGAGGTTCTGTCCCTGTTTCCCCGGTCCCGGCTCGACAGATTGTGACAACCCCAAGCCATATCCCAACACTAACAATGGACCGCATGGCAGTCAAATTTTTATTATTTCTATATTTAATTTGTTTGTAAATTGCAAGCATTTGTACGACTATTGCGTATCACCAACAAACGATGCTATCACAGTGAATGTGAGGCTGAGACTGAAGCATTACCCTTTGTTTCTGCTGAGAGACGTGCCGTGTGACTCATTTCCCTGTGCGTACAAGTTCTTAGTTTGACTTCTGAGATACAGATTCAGTTCTAGGTAATTTTTTCTCAAACTGGTTGGTTCGACTTTTAAGAAATTCGAGTTCTAATGAGGTCGAGATCTGAGGTACCACTGTACTGTATTCTTTCAAAAATGTAATAATAGATACTCTTCTGAACTTTGCTGCATTTATGAGAATCCCTCATTCTTGGTGCAACAATTACTGCTGCGGAATCTTTCCCTGTTTTTTTTTTTTTTCTTTTCTTCTGCAGGCTGCCAAAAGAGGTATCTTGGCCTCAGGCCGTGGCCGAGGCGCCCATATCCGTGGTCGTGGGTCCCTGCGGAGCAGGGGACGTGGGATTAGAGGCCGGGGCAGAGGGGTCTTGATCCATGCTGTAGTAGACCATCGCCCACGTGCTCTGGAGATTTCAGGGTTTACAGAACAGGACCGGGTGGACCTTCTCCCCCATTTTGCAGTAAGTCTAACTCTCTCCCCATATTTAGCTATTTTAAAAAAATGGTGTAAATGAACAATCTCTGCTAGATGTTAAATAATGTTCTGAAAGGTACTGGAGCACAGTTGCTCTGTTAAGATTAACATTAGATACTACTGTGAATAAACAGTGCTGAAAGTTAAGGTATACAGTATGTGTTTCACAAAACTTCAATTACAATGCATGGGTGTTTTGCCTAGCAATTTGGTGAAATTGAAGATTGCCAGATCAACGAGACTTCTCAGACTGCCGTAATCACCTACAAGACAAGGGCAGAGGCCGAGACAGTAAGTACTGCATGTAAGGTCTTTTGCATGGCTGGATGTCTCTTGAAGTGAGTGTGGGCAAGTAGATAATATACTTTTATTTCACTTCATCTCTTTAGATCATGGACCCAATAGAACCTGTGGTATATATTAAGGGAACTGAGCATCTGCTGGGTTTTTCAGTCTTAATTGGCACTTTTCAGTATGTTACTCAAAATACATTAATGTATCAATAGACATGCTGTTATCAAGAATTCCTTTGTTTTGCCTATATCCTGTAGCTCATTGTTACAGGATTTTGTACAGAGGTATGAGTGTGAACCCTCACTGAAACTTGATCCATGCCCTTTAATGACTGTTGGACCTGGGTCCATCAGATTGGTAGTTCATTTTGCTACTGCTTGCCTTCACTTTTCAAGTTTTGTTGTAGGCTGCAGTCCATGGGGTGAAGTTCAATAATCAGGACCTGAAGTTGTCCTGGCATAAGCCTTCTACGTCCCTCAATGCTATAGATGCTGAAGACATGGAGCCAGAAGATGAGGAGGTCAGTGGGATCCTGCCTTAGACATTATGGGGTGTTTCTTACCCTGCATTCTTGACCATACTTGTTTTGTGTCTGTTTTACATCATCTTCCACTGCCGAATTCTAGTTCCAATACTAAGTCCAGAAGAACAGAGAATGGTAAAAATCTAGTGAAAAGCACATCTTTAAGATCAAGCAAAGTAATTGAGAGTGCCCACCCCTAGTCCATAGACAGGCATTGACCTTATAATGTACCTGCCACTTAATTTTAATGGACTGTTAGTGCTCTGGGGGCAAAACCAGCTAATCAGATGATTGATAGGTAGTGGGTCTGGACTTTGAGTGGCTGCAGCCTTTTTGTGTCTGAGGGTAATGGTTTATAAAGGCATCTGCCAGTAGTTGTGTGAAGAGGTTTAATAAAATTGTCTTCAACTCTAGTTTTCTACTGCTACAGCAGATTGACTATAATGGTATCTCTGACTCTGTAATAGTTGTGCTATTACTTTATTTGTAGCCTTCTAACTTCATATTAAAAGAATAAATTACAATGTCATTTTAATCTTTGCATGCAGTTTCAGGATACACCACTTGCGGATAATGCATTGCTGCAGGACGATGACGAAGAAGACGATGACAATGAACCTCGATCTTGGAGAAGATGAAGACGTCTGGTTGCCCACTGTGGACAGTCAACGGGAGGCTTATATAAGTTTTCTCTTGAAATGCTTGTTTTTAACAACTAGTTACTTAGAATTTAACATTTAATGCAAATTTTCTTGGAAAATATTTCCAAAAAACAATGTGTTCACTATACTGTAGTAACAACAGGAAGTACAGTTTTTATGTAATGTGAAACTGTTAAACTGAATTGGTACATTTTTTCCATTTTTAATTTGGTCTAAAGAATGACCAGATTTGTTTTCAGTCATGGTTCCATATTATGGAATAGATATGTTGAACTCCTTAATGAATATGAGAAATTGAAAGAACCTTTGGACTTTTTTCTTTTCTTTTTTCCTTTTGCTAAAGTTACTAGAGCTGCGTAAGTAGGCTTTGTGTACTTAGCCTTTGGTAGTTGCTTTTGTGTATATATTTTAAGTATGAATTTTAATGATTTGTATGATGGCATTGATTTAGTCACTTGGCTTTATTTTGAAATGTGAAAATAAAAAAATGAAATGGTCTAACATAACTGCTTAAAAATTAAAAAGGAAAAAAAACATGGCAAAAGAGAAAATATGCATTTAAAAAAAGCAGGAAAAAAAAACATTTGAAAGACCATTTCAAATTCCCCCAATCCCCCCTTCTCACAGAAAGAGCAAAAATCCATTTAAGTCATCAATTTGGATACCCTTTTGCAAGGTAAGAGGTAGTGTTTTTGTCTTGTACGGCGAAGGTAAGTAAATGGAGTTTGACATGCATGTATAGATCAGTTACATTTCAGTATAGTGTGGCAGATAAGGGAGGGCTATAGGTTTCTTAGCTTAAAGCTGAATGTAAATGTGGAAATTTCTTCTAAAATGTAAAGTAATGAATTCTAGTTAATTTTTAGTTTGCAGGGTCACTTTTCACCCTAATTTCTATATTAAATTTTGAAAGTATAAAACTAAGGCATTAACACCTTAAGTTCCATTTCAAAAAGTTAAGTTGTCATTGTTGCTGCAATATTAACCTATTTTCTTCCTCTTTTCAAAGTGTCTTGCCTAATGGGATCCAGGATGGCCACCCCTCCCACTTAATTGTCAATGAAGTGTGTGTGTGTGTGAGAGAGAGAGAGAGACTAGTGCTAATAAAAAGTGGTATTTTAAGTACTGTTGTACTTGAACACTGCATTTGAATTCATCAGTATGTCTAAATATAAATGACTATTCATACCATTTCTGAAAGTTGTATTTTTGCTGTCATGCTGTTTTTAAAGATCTTTGTTTCACCTAAGATTGTTGATTCCTCAATGCAGTATTATGTCATCTAAAACTTATGATTGTATTGTTTTTGGTCAAATGAGTCCTGCAATCTGTACTAGCCTCTGCTTAGGACGTAGTATACATGAATCCAAACTACTTTGATTTTCATCAGTACCTCTGAAGCAAATCTTGGGTCTCAACACAGCATGAAGTTAAACTAAACATGTTTGTCCTCAGCAACATTTCTTGAAGCTCTAGGTTCTTTCACTTGTGTTGACAAGATGAATTGACTCTGAAATTAAAACTTGATGGATATCCCTTTGTTGTCAATGTATAGCTTTTCCCATAACTTTGTATGTATGATTTATTGATATCCAGTGTTGGAGCAACATTAAGCCCTTTGACTGATGTGATTTTATGTGTTTATTTGAAAGTGTGGTTAAATTTAACATGGGAAAATAAGTACCATAATTCATATTAATGGAAAAAAACCTCTTTATATATTTGTCCCTTACAAGGTTTGCACTTCAAATCAGAAGTCAGTTGGTGACAGTTCTCTATGGATGGACATAGTGCTGCTTGGAAGTTTGCGAACCAGTTTAGATTTTCGTATTTTATCATCACCAGTTTATATAAAAAATAATGAAATGTCAGGTTTGTTTATCAATTCCATGTACATGTTTTGAGGGAACTATGTAAGTAGCTAGCAGACTACCTGAAACATGGAATCTGAGTTTTTTCAAAAGTGAAAGCTGCATTGGTGAAGTCAAATAGGTAATAGGTGAAACATATATGGGTCCTTAAGTAGTCAATTAAGCAGATCGTTCAAATGAATCGTCAGGAAAAGGTTATGAACAGCACTGATTAAAAGAGAGGACACCAACCCAACCACTGGCGTAAACCACAAGCCGTAAAGCACACAGATCAACAATGCCAAGAGGAAATGAAACATCCGAGGACATCAGGAAGAAGGTAGTGACAGCCCAGTGTCTGGGGAAAGCTACAAGACTCTCCAAAAGATTCCAGCTCCATCCATCCCCTGGAAGATAAATGATTTACAAATGCAGTGCATTCAGCATCACTGCAACTGTACCCAGAAGTGGACATCCATCAAAACTTGCAGCAGAAAAATAATTCCGATAAAGGGCAAACCCACACATCACTTCCAGAGAGCTGTAGACCTCTCACAGCATCTGGGATAAATGCATGCTCCTACAATCGGGTAAAAAATGAATAGACATGGCATTCATTGGAGAGTTGCTAGAATAAAGCCTCTCATGAACAAAGTTGGCCGTTTAGAAACCTGGATATCCCCAGAGAACTCAGCTACACCAGCAGCTCTCTCTTCTGCCCATGCTTTCTCTCACTCCACGCCAGACTGGCAGGGGTGTTGGCACAGGTCTGTTACTACCTCAGAACTCGTACTTCACACCCATCTCTCTCCCCCAGCTCAACATTTCATCCTTCGAATTCCATGGTGTTACAGTGTCCTCTCCATTC
>JABFEB020000001.1:38477437-38494794 GCA_019775895.2 Stomatorhinus ivindoensis | reverse complement strand
CATTTTGGAATAAGGCTGTAACATAGCAAAATGTGGAAAAAGTGATGCGCTGTGAATACTTTCCGGATGCACTGTAAGTAATCTAAATCAGCTTATGAGCCAGTCTTCATCATGGGCCAAAAAATCTTCATGGTCCCTGAACACCCGTTCTCTTCTAATTCTGCCATTGGCTTAATCTTCTCACAATGCCAGTGAATCCATTATGTTATGTTGCGCATGAATGTGATTGTGATATTTATGTGTTTTCAGCAATGAGACTGATTGTTTCACACCATGCCCAATACATATAAACGATACATTTATATTACACCATTTACATTTCATCAGCTGCGGCACATTAAAAGTGTGGATTAAGTTAAGATTTGAGTCGGATTTTACATTTTACTTATATATTTATTCACTATTATAAATATGTGACTGAATAAGTGAAATTAAATGTACGTTGTATGACTCACTAGCACAAGGAATTATTATTTATGTACTGATAAACTTTTAGTTTTTTGTTTTTGCTCACCTTCTTCTCCCAAGGCCATATTTTCTCCAAAATGCCTACACACATGGGTCAGAGTTGGTGTACATATGCGCACATTCTGCCGTCAAGTTTGTTTCTATGGATCACAACGTTTGCATAGAAAGAGGCGTACGCATCTTTTCGGTTCCGTTTTGTGCATATGCAACGGTTATAAATGAGACCCTTGGTGTTTTTAATAAAGAGAATGACAAATACGTTTTACACTTGTAGACTTGCATACAGTCTACAGTTTTTGCATAATAAACAGAATCAAAAGAAAACAATGTGAAACAAAAAATCTCAAGCAAGGTTAAGGATTTGAAGACTTTCACATAATCAATAAATGAGCTGCACAGTGACCTCACATTAGAGTAGAACTCACCATAATCAATTAACTACTTGAAGTAAATAGATCTTCCCCTTCAGATGCCCAGTAACCTAAGAGGGTCATCTATTCCCTATTGGCTGAAAGAAAAAAAAAATTAAATGCTCTCATATTACAACATGGCAGACTGACATATAATAAAGACCTATTACATCACCTGTAGTGGCCTCTGCATTACTGTCTCCTTGTACCAGCCTCAAATCTGCCTGTGGGTCCTTCCTGTAATTTTGCTAAAAAAATCATTACAATTATGACTACTGATAAGAATAATGCACATTACCGTACTCATAGCTGGGCACTCTCTTCGTAATGTCACGTTACATGGGCAGAAAAAAATCAGGAAATCAAGAAGGCATTATTCATTGACTACAGCTTATAAATGTTATAATAAAGCTATCAATTGCAGTCATCATTCATTTCAATATAAAAGTGACCTGATACACTCGGCCATTCAGATTTCTGAAGCCCTAATTCTTCTGCAGAACACATGAAAAACTTTCAATCATCTTCTTAAATAATTTCTTCCATTTTTTTATTTAAAGGACATATATTTTTTATTGGACATATGTGCTAGTATTCTTTGCAGCACAGTACAGGCAATAGATATCCTAAAATCTCTTTCATGGTATAATCCTGTACAAATCCTATCTGCAAAAGAAACGGATGCTAATTTATGAAAATGCATAACATCTAACCCATTGCAACATTTCAATATGTAATCAGGTTTTAACAGGAACTAATGGCCTTTCAAATAAATATTGTTCTCAGATGTATCTGTTTTAGTTTAAGACCACAATTAAATTGAAGTCATAATCCAAGAGATACTCCTGAAATAATGTAACATGATAAATGTCAGGACACTGGAATATAAATTACCATCTGTTTAACTGTTCTAAACAGGTAAAGGTAACAAATAAGATTGTTTAAAAAAATAGAGAGGAATGATATATATATAAGTCTAATAATTAAGAAGATTTACTTTTCCCAAAGTGTCCTGACATATCAATATCCTTATATCCTTCTATAGTACAAGCCTTACCAAACTAATTTATTGACATGACAGTCACAAATAGCAAACCACATAAAAGCTTACAGAGGCACACATATATCTAGATATGTAGGAATTCATTCAGTTAGCAGTGTGCTTCCTAAAATAAAGATCAAGGTAACCAAAGGTAGTCAATGTTAACGGGAAAATAAATTTCCATCAGAAGTCCTAAGAATACATTTCACTCCCTGAGCTGAAGTGACATTTGACAGTTCATATTTGGAAACATACCATCATATGCAAATTCCATTCTACCTTATTAGTAGATGGTTCCAGTTCTGCATGTGCAAGCTTGTTGTAAACTAATATTAAATTGCTGAGAATATAAATAATTTTATTCTGACCTTGTTTTCCCATTTTGGATGAAAAATTATTATGTTATTTAGTTACAATATTATCCACCCATTCCCACACCCAAGTTCATGCTAGACAGGACAAGGCTCTTGTTACCAGAAGAAAAGGATTTTGAATGCCCTTGTAAAATGGATAAAAATCTCAAGGGCCTTACTCTGGAACACAAAAATCAATAATTGACAGGAACTGAAATAACCCGTTTGAATAAAATAGAAGTTAAAAAAGTATATGAAGTAAAAATGACAGATTTTGGATGCATGTATTTCGTTCACTGTACACACACATGTAGGTACAAACTTAAAGAATTTGTCAAATGGGGAAAGACTTTATCCATACCCATGCCAGGTTTACAGATGCAGGGTAGCTTGGAGATACTAATTACAAGGTACTTAGCAGTCAGTGATGAATACATACAAGGGCAGGTCGGTCTGCTTTGGCCCCAGGCTTCTTCACTGAAAACAGATGCAGAAAAAGTCCAAATACATAAGGGTACTTCTCAACTGCCATTTTGTGACCACTTTCCAACTGATTTAAAAGCAGGACATTAAAAGCAGCATAGACCACACCATTTTTGCTTTTTTCTCAGATGTTGTACTGCATTGCAGCATAGGGAAACACAGGTTTGAGCTCAATGTAGTGACACGATTCACATCTCATGTTAACATAGTTTATTATACAAGTCAATTATAGATTTTCAAATCAATTATTAAGATTTTTATCAACTATATTCTTGATACTGCTATTTCATCATAAAGTATAACGTATGGCATAAATGTGTTCAATCAGAGAACCATTAATTTCTATGTTCATGTCAATACTGCTATAATCAATATGTTAGATATATGTTTAATGATGAAACATGCAATTTGGCCACAACAGAAACATAAAAATGTAAAATTGGCTACAACTGGACCTTTGGTGTATGACTTGCAGGAGACATTCACTGGAAAAATAAATGATATAAATAATATGCTGCCTAATAATGTAGGCCATTATGCCTGTTTACATATTTACATGTAGAAAAAACATATAATTAAAAAAAATGCTGATATTCTCAAAAGAGACATGCTGCTGAAAAGGTTTACTTTAGGGGAAAAAATAAAATGTAACTCATTAATACACTTCAGCATCCTTGAAAGGAGGTTATTTGAACCTAACTTCAGAGACTAGGGGTACAATTTTTTTTTAAAGTCTTAGGCCTTTTAGTCCACTATGGATTATTACTTGATCCCCACTAAGCATTTTCATACAAGAGTGCATTATCCTTGGAGCCACCCTGGACCCAGTGTCTCATTAACCTGTGTGTTAGATAAATCAAAGACAGGCACAGCTAGAGATAAGCAAACTGCAGGCCAGGAAGACAGTGACGTATGGATCTGAAGGGCTAATAGGACTGTATTGACAGGAAAATGGTGTGCTTATCCTGCCATGACTGCATTTTACGAGAAGAAATCCCCAAAGCACATGGCTGAGGGGTGGTACCCATGAAAGAAGATGATCTTGGGTGAGAGGTCTAGTCATGCTGTTTCATATGCTTAGGGTGGCTTTGCTGAAAAACTAGGTCCATACATTTGGTGGTTCAGAACCAGGGGTTAAAATTACAGGTTATTAAAAACTGTGACACATTCACATTTATTCAGTGATACACATAATTAATGTGGGGTTTACTGTTCAAATGTAAAAGTAGCAATACCGTCATACCTCTCCTTCTCTGCAACCAATGATAGGAAGACCTGTTATAAGCTGAGCTTTATGGTGTCTTATTTACATGTAATTTCAATCAGTGGACCACTGTGTGACAAGCCAAGCTATAATTCATCTACATGCATTTCCTCCAAAACCAACACGTATCCAACTAACTGCCTCAGACTACTTCTTAAACATTTTTAAGTGAGGAGGGCTTGGAGTTGTCATTCTTGTCAGCAGCTCACAGTCCTCTATTCCAGGTGGCTCCCATGCTTTTAACGGCACTACCTTTATCAGCTTGTCCCTTCAAGCTCTCAGCCAAGGTCCCTGGTTACTCATATACCCAATGTCCCCTAATATAGGGGATGGAGCTTCATGACTCTTCATTGACAATGACCAATAGATCAAGATTTAGGGCTCAATTTCATCTTAAAGACCTATAATATTGAAGTCACTATGTTATCACTGAGGTCTCTGCACCTTGCACCATGCTCTCCTTATTGGGAATTCCATTTTTTTTCCTTTTTTCCACTGTTGGTCCAGAGCTAGGGGACAAGGAATGCCAGATATAGTTTTTATTTTGTCCTTAACTGTGAGTGCTCTAGCAATTCATTACGGTAGGGCTGGTACCAAAAAAGGATATTCCATTGTTAATATCCAGCAGCATATAAAATGAAGCCAAAGATTTTTATCAATAAATGTATAAAGCAAATGCTGTTTATTTTATAACCCAATTTTTCTGGAAACTAATGTGAAGCAATTACTTAACTGCAATAATTGCTTTCCTGTCACGGCACCATCCATTACCCATCATTACACTGAAATTGTTGCTTTTGTACGTCTGTGCCAAGAAAGCTCTTACTCCTTCCCTAGAACGTAACAAAGTCTTCCAAAGAGCACTATGATAACAAATATAGGACAGTAGGTCTAGCATCCACAGTAGGTCCACTGAGAGCTAAGTACTAATCTACCTCTACATAAATACTGTGTATCACACAATGTGTATCTCCAGACATACATAATAGAATATACCATACCCTGAAAAAGAAGGAAGCAGCTGACAGACTGTCCGCTGGTGTGGGTCTGCGGAAAATGGAGTAAAATCACTTGAACTGACTGTCATTGGTTCATAGTGCCGCTAAGACCTGATAAGAACAAGGTCTTTAAGCAACCAACCTTCCAGTATATCTTTTAACCTTGATCAATTATTATGCTGACATAATTTTTTCTAACATTTTAGATGCTAGCTTTAAAATTTTCCATATAAATAATGTGTTGCTAGCATATGGTTACCACAAAATTAATGACACATATCCTTTAGTATCCATCTATCCATCTTCCAATCCAATTATCCAATCCAGGCCTGTGGTGACATTTCCTTGGTAATGTTGATTCAGAAACAAAAAATGTTTGTAATATCAAATATATGAAGGACCCACAGCCTCAGCCTGTCTGTGGGTCCTTGAGCAAGGCCCTTAACCCCCAGCTCCCTGGGCGCCGCTACAGGTGGCTGCCCCTTGCGGACAGCTTGCTCTAGAAGAGAAAGTTGAGGGAGGCATAAAAGTAATTTCCCCACGGGGACAATAAAGGATTGATTATTATTATTATTATTATTATGAACAGATAAATAAAGAACCTATATACAACCAAAATATAATTTTACAACTCAAATAAAATACATTAGTATACCTACGTATCAGTTTATTACAAGAGTATATGGCTAAATAATATTTAACATTTATCTTACACAGGGTTAGAAAGACAAAGCCATTTCAGTCAACCTAATGAAAGCTAATGTTCTTTCAAATGGTAAATGACAAAACTGCACACTGATTCCATAAATATCACAGGAAGAATACCAGATATCCCATGGTAGTGCATTTCAGTTATTCCTTCAATTATTTTAAGTGCTAGAAGAAAAGTTCACACTGCAGAAACTTTATTCTAAGAAACAGTGAAATCGCCTACACTCGGGTGGGTTATCATAGCTTTGTGCTAGAATAGTTGCCCTACTAAACAGACTATCTGGGTTATCATAGCTGGCTACCAAGATGCCACTTGAGTACAGCAGGCAAAAAGCAAAGCAGCAGTGACATGGTTCCACTTATGTGACATTTTCCCTGTATTACAGTGGAGGGGTCAAAATGGTCATTACTCTGCCTTAACATTCATTAACCATATCACTTACCTATGATTTAGAAGGCACTTTTTAGTGTTGGAAAAGTAGTCCATAGCAGGTTTTATATATAGTTTGCTAGATTTGTATATCAAGCACAGATGAAAATGGCCCTTTAAATGATCCATATCATTTTTTTCCTACCATTGGAAACATGGGCCAAAATTAGGATTCCCTTATGACTCCACTGTACACTATCCCATGATAGCAGTTTACCTTATAAAAGCAAAAAATATTTATAGGAATCTTTTTTTTAGAAAAAATCCAATTCTGTAGTATAGCTACTCATAGTGCTTGCTTTTATTAAGCTTAAATTTGTTTTATCTGATGTTTACATTGTTCCAATTCCAGTATTTCAAGATTAATTAAATTATTTATTTACAACAGTGCCATATGTTTAACTGAGCACATGAGCATGCGAAAACATTCTTCTAAGCAATTTATTAAAAACCCTGCAAAATGGACAGTAGTATTTAATCTATATCTACTATATGTACAGTAAATAAATGTAAAATAGTCATGTCCTTTTAAAAGAAATACATGATTGTAATTTTATTTTACATTGGTCTTACATATATTCAGTTTTTTTATTACTATTAGCTTTTATCTGCTGCCCAAACATTCACTAATGACAATTAGTGAATGTTACTGAGGATTGGAAATGATAATTCAATGTTAGGATCAGTTAATGAAGTAAAACTTCCTGAGTTGGCATTGTTCGGTTGTCACTCCCTGAGGGACTAGAAACTATATCTCCTCCTCAGAAACATCCTCCTTGGTAAGCAGTTCTTATCTCTGCTATCATGGCAGGCTGATAGCAAGGGTAATATCCAGTAACAGCGGCTTTATACGCGATCCAATACCTGGATCAATCCCGAGCCAGACAAATTCCATTAACCCTTCCCCAGCAAGGCTTCCAGTTCACAACTTCTGAGATTTATGCAGTTTTATGAAGTGCCAAGTTACACAACAGAATTGCTTAACAAAACTCAGACTGAGTTTGTAGCACCTCTGGAAAGCTCTGTTCAAATCTCTCATTATTTATCTCTATTATTTGTTACATTATTACAATATTAGATATCAAGTCTTTTGTTAATTTAGAATTTACATTTTACATGTTAATTTACATTTTAAGTGACATTATTATCATTTTGGAATATTCCAGAACCAAAACATAATGGAAATTAAATTACTTTATTTTAAGTAAATGCAATGGGTTAGCGCCCCATCCTGGGTTGCTCCCCGACCTGTACGCATAGCCTCCTGGATAGGTTCTGGACCCCCCATGACCCTAAATGGGAAAAGCAGTTACAGAAAATGGATGGATGGATATTTGTATTAATATAATGATCAGCAAAAACATTAAGCTTTCATGTAGATCTGAACAAAGTATTCAAGTTAATATTTTTCAATTATTATTATTAGTATTGTTCCTTTTGTTGTTTGGTTGTTTGTTGTTCCTCTCAATTTTCTTGTTACAGAAATATAGTTAATCTGAGATTTTTTCTGTAAAACCTATTCTGCATTAATGTCCAGTATTTATTAAGAAGAAATTTCGTGTTTTTCACATAAGATTTATGTGGTTTAGAGGTATTAATTGCATTGAATGATTTAAAAATGTTTAATAACATACTTAATGTATCATGAACAACATTGTAGTAATTATATCTAGTGTTAGTGAACATTCTGTTCTGCTGCCAGTTGCAAGAATGCTATATGCAACATATGAATCTTGTATAACCATTTACTTGTGCATATTAGTGATAATTTGTGACGTAAACAATGCCTTAACCAACTGTGTTTTATGTACAATTTATAGGGACTTGATAACAGAACAACACATACTTTAAGATGCCATCTCTATCTATCTATCTATCTATCTATCTATCTATCTATCTATCTATCTATCTATCTATCTACAGTCAGAAAAGTCTGACAAAGCTTGTAACCGGTGCACTGCAATGCTGATTTAAAATTACAGCATTACTCTACTCATAAAAATCTTGGCTTGTCTTACACTACAGCTTATACATGATAGTCATAGACTTAGTCTTGTCCAGAAAAAGAAAATCACAATATGACTGTGACATCCAGTACCTCCAGTCAAGTCAGGCATGCTAATTTGAATTCCAAACTATACAACTCACCTTCAAGCATGGTTTTCAGAGAAGGAGGATTCCCACCAGGACATGAATATGATGGTTGTCTCTGCACATCCATGGATATGATGGAGCACTGCAGGCCAGTCTCACAAAACAAACCATGCAGAGTTTGAAAAGAACGCAAATAGCTGACTTTAAAATGTATAAAATGATACTTGGACCCACAGCAAAAACACCAGAACAATATCATACAGAAGAGCAAAATGCAAAAGTGGTACTGCTGAAAGCCTTTTCCCTTCCCTGAATGAAAGCAATCCCTAAGACTGAATGGGTAATGAGACCCTGGCTCCAGAGATTTTAGCTTTCTTAATCATGTTCATAATTAATTCAAGAACATTGATAATTTCATTACATTCTTTTTGTCTTATCAATAAATCATGTGCCTGAACTGTTGGTTCTGTATACGGGGAAGGAAAGGAGATGCTGTTGGTAATATGGCACTAAGAAGAGGACAGATAAATACGATACAAACAGTAAAGCGGTAATTATAGTCCTTGACCAGGCCACTAGCATCACAATATAAATTAATATGGTCACAAATATTTAATAAGCTTGTATGCTGAGAGAAACAAAACCTTGCAAAAACTGCTTCTCTGGATTTTTTAACTATTGCATCTAACTTTGCTTAAAACAAGAACTTGCAATACATATTTTTAATCTGACATACTTTATTTCTGGTATATATTATCTAAATATATGAATATATCTGAAGAAAAATCTATGTTTTAGGTAAAAACAGCGATATAATTTCCCATTAAAAATGTGTATGATAATAATAATAGAATGTATTATAATTAAACACAAAGCAATATCCCGTTGATATATTAATTTCCATCTTCTAACAACCAGGAGTGTGGAAAACCGCAATGTAAATTATTCCACAAAACAAGTAAAAATTAGTAACTGATCCAATGACTTACAATAACCAACAACCAGTAGGCCACTGTGGCAATATGTTATGAATTAACAAAAAATATGTACTATAATTGAGATGCATTGAGACCTCACTATTCTACAACATAGTTAAATGTCTAACTTAAAATTACATTTGACAAAAATCAGGTTTTACAGCTTGTTAATCACAGACATATACTTAAACATTTCATAGCTGATACTGTATGAATATAAAACTTAATAACCTTTGTACTTTATAACATTCCGTAGCTTAAATGGAAAATAAATCACTATTTGAGCAGAATAGAACATTTATATGTTTTCAGTGCTTTTTTCTTCCATACAATTAAATATAGTATATTATACTGTCATCTTTTCAACACCTATTCTGTATTTTCATTTTGAATTCCCTACTTTAATTTATTATTGTAGGGCCAAGCCAGCTATACTGTTAGAAAAGGCCTCTGGCTGTAGCATTACCATCAAAATTTAACAATGTTTCTGGAAGCTTTCTAGTAACATATGGCCACGTTCAAGACTGAACACCTTCCTGTAGATAGCAGCAAACCTGCTCCCATTGACTGTGTGTGGGGGGGAGGGGGGTAGGGGTGCAGTCCATCTTGTGCCTTTGTAATATTTGGAGCATCATTATGAATGCAGTGATGAGCAATCACAAAAATACCTAGAGATATTTTAATGGAAACTTTATTAGCAAAATCCTCATGACTGCATCAAACTCCATAACTGCAAAACACTAGTAAATTGTATAATGAGGTAGACTGGCATTGGCAAGGGTGCCAGTGCATGCAGTTATGGAGTCTCCCTCTTAAATTATAATATCTAATTATTAAAAACACACATACTATATAAGTGCTAGACTAGGTTCAAGTACAGTTAGTGTGGATGGAGACAGGATAGACAGGAAAAAAGAATTCTCTAAAAGAATCAGAACTCTTGCATATTTTCTGGAAACACTAGAATTTCCATTCAAAGAACAAAATAACTGCAAATAACCATAGAATTTTTACAAAAATGATCATAGATCAAATTGCCATGGTAAGATGATATTTGGGGTGACACATGTCAAAATCAATTAAAACTAAACTTTATCTTTTTTTTCTAAGAGTAGAATTTCATATAAGATACAGGGAAAACAATGAAGAAAAAAGATGCAATACCTACAAATAGTCCAGATGAGAAGAACTGCCACGATATGGTTATCCTATAAAACAGACCTATGCTTTCATTTTTATTGGACTTAAACACAAGTAGTAGTAAATAAGATTGCCGCTTGCCTGAACAGGGTCGCGGGGGTCGGTAGTCTATCCCGGAAGCTACGGGTACAAGGCAGAGAATAACCCAGGATGGTCTACAAAATATTTACTTCAAATATATTCAGCTTTTTTTGTAAATATATTTTTAATAATATTGAATGGAATAGTGTCAGATTTGACCAAAACTTGACAACCCTGCATGAACCAAAAGATAGCTGCCCATTGCTCCGCTAAGCATCACAGCTTTGGAATACGTAAAAACAACCCAATGTCTTTTAATTGTACACTTAAATGGTTATTATAATACATAACAATATTAACTGAATTGTAATCCCCAGACTCCGGTTTTGGTGCAGGTTTCGGACAGCATGATAAATATGTCGTCTTACATATACCAAATTGTTATGCTTTCATAGAGCTCATCTTTCAACAGACGTAAATTTGTTCATTTGAGTTTATTATATTTCGGAATATATAATTATCACAAGTTTTTCGAAAATTATATTTCTCGAAGCACTATCAAGGAAGTGAAACACACTCATTCTATTTTAATCCACTCGCTTGCCGTAGTTGAAAAGAATCGCGAAATGAATGATACACATTACGGATGCGTTTAAACTGCGTCCAAGCTGGTGTATCTGTGCAGTTGCTGCGCAATCACGTTTCGGGGGGGGGGGGGCAATTGGTTAAAAGGGGTGGTTGTTATAGCATTTTTATTTTACTGCGGTGTGAAACACATTTGCGTTATGGCTCAGAGTGTTCAAAATGTCAGTATATGTTTAACTTTGCCGATATCTTGCCAAATCTGTCTCGGAAAGGTATATCTATTTCGCAACACCATGTATGGAGCTAATCTGTGATAGCGTTAGGGCAACATTGTTTTGTAGTTATGTTTCATTATCTGTGTTCCTGTATCTACTTAACTGAGTGTTGCCTGTTTATATTTCATGTTGCAAACATGTTTCGGTCGATAAGTCTGTTAACTAGTGAAGTGACTGACTTATGTTTTTCTTTCGTCCTAGGTTCGGAAGCCCGTAATTTGTGGCAATTACCATGTGTTCTGTTCTGCTTGTATTGAACTGTGGCTGACGAAGTCGAATCACTGTCCAACCTGCCGAATCCTTATCACCCCTGAAAACCCATGCCGAGAGATCATAGGTATAATAATAATGCTGATGATTGCTTTAATGTAGTATTTTTCTCTGGTATAATGGAGATATAATAATGGAGCTCTACCCATTGTCTTAGCTACTCACTAAAAGCTGATCATTCAATAGCCATTTAAGAGTCTAAGATAAGGCATGAAATTTATAACCTTGGATTGCTGTTGTTTATTGGTTTAAATGTGTTTATTATGAATTTCATATCAATCCAGGGGCAACAAATGAAACTGAATGTAATGACAGTGCTTCATTTAAAAATAAATTAAGGAAGACCAGATTTGAGTTATTACTGCAGGATTATGAGGTAATGTTAATCAAATATTGTTTTTATTTTTCTTATAGCATTACAATTCTAATATTTTAACATAAAGTTGTTAAAGGAATAACTAGCATGGTTTGTGCGCTTGTAATTTAGGAGGAAATCAAGACTCTGCATAAGGAAAATGAAGAACTCAGAAAGAAAAACATGAGCACAGAAGAACAGCTTAAAATTTGTCAGCAAGCCTGTCCCATCACCACCTCAGATGCAAGTGAAGATTGTAAAGAAAGTTCACTGGAAAAGAGGATTGACTCTAATGTTCTAGAGGAATGGGAAGAAAAGCTTGGAGCTGCCACTGCAACTTATGAGAAGGTACAGCTGGATTTAGAGAAAATGAAAGAGGTAATTTATTTTTATTGTATTCCCCAGATTTGGAATTAATATGATTTTGGGATTGGGTTTCTTCAGACACTTATTTCATTACTTTTTAAGTTATCATACTAATTGACAAATCCTTTTCAAACTTTGCAGACAAGTTGTAAGGGTGACCAAATCTGGAACAAATCAGTGCCACATAGTTGTAGCAAAGAGAAGGATTATAGCAAAGATAACTTGTTAGTAGGACTGGGCAATATGATGATATGTATCAGATGAAAAATAAAATGTCTGTCATTTCATATTATGCTCTTTCATTTATTTAGTGGTGTCACAAAATACACTTACGGCAACATTTTTTTCATCTTTTGGTTAACAGTTTGCAAGGTTACTCCTGTCTGTTTGTGGACCAAGTTACAAATGTGTCTTCCCTGCTATTTATTTATGGATTTTTGTCCAGTTCATATTGCTAATGAGCCCCTAGGAGGTCTGGGTGGGAAAATATATTTTTAAATAGTTTTATGTTTACTCGCAATAGTTTTGTGAACATGGCAGCATGGATGAACTAATAATTCAGACATATCCTGTAAAGTGTGCTTTAAGCATTAAACTATGTACACAATGTAGCTTTAATATTACGTGTTTTATACATATTTATCAATAATTGCACTGTGTCTATTCACCGTCAGTAGTAAGTCAGCTTGGCAATTGAATGTGTAGTGTACACATACAAACAAATACAATACCTGAAATATATTACAAACATTGAAAGATATTACAACCAGAAAACTGCATATAAAACTTTACTTTGGTTTTGGAGTTAAGGTTTAAACTCAAATCCGCTTTCTGGAATATTTCAGTGTAGATCTGCAAATCCCCACATACATCACTCTCAATCTCTTGGTACCTCTTAACCAAGTTTGATGTGTGAAAGCTGTGTTCCCGCGTTTTGGTGTGTTTTTATTTTTTGTACTTTATCTACAGTACATTTAGTGATACAGTAATCATAGTCAATAAGAAAGTAAGTAGTGAGAGCAGCAAACCAGACAGTTAAAGTACTGAGAGTAACTGTAGAACTTAAAAAGGATATTATAGTGAGACTTGAAGGTGGTGCTTGTGTTTGCTCTTGCTTCAAAGTATGGGATTGTCATTTATCTCATGTTTGCATTTGTATGTGCACTTTTCATGTGTGTATTACTTTTGCATTGATTTGTTATTTATCTGTGTCATTAGTTAGGTAGGCAGATTAGTTCAAATTGGCAATCATTTGGGTGTCTGCAATGGATTCAATTCATTTACATTATTTCTTATGGGGAAATTTAACTTGGACCTCAACCAAATCGCAACTCGACCAGCCTTCTGGGACTAATTAAGTTTGTGTTCCAAGGTACCACTGTTTTCAGTTTTCTGGCTGTAATATCTTTCAACAAAAGCAAGCGACACCCCTTATTTTTCTGGATTCCTTTATGGGTGAGTCTTAATTAGCATTTCAATGTTTGTGTGTGCACTAAACCTTCTTTAGCCAAGCTGTCTTGTTTACAGTTACTGACGGTGAATGGACATAGTGCAATTATTAATAAATACAAATAGACATATGATAGACAAATAAATGCATATATGAAAGTTACATGGTGTGCATTGTCACCCAAAGTTTAATGCTTAAAGTGCACTTAACTGGACATGTCCGTATCATTTGGGTTTATGCTTATTAGTCCATTAATTCTATCTTTTGTACTTTAAATGAACACATTACAGTTATTATTAGTAATGGAAACGTATTGTGAGTTTAAATGGACACATTACACTTATTATTAGCTACGGAGAAGTATTGCGAGGGAACACAAAACAATTAAAAAATATATATTTTCCCACCCAGAACTCTTGCGGGCCCTCGTATACCGCAGCTGATCTGTAGAAAAAAAACAAATACCTCACTATCCACAATTATGTATTTTTAAATTTGTGTTCTGTAAAATCATATCCCAAAAAATATGGAGTGATTTATATACGTGGAAAGGGTTTTGCACATTTGTGGATCACTTACTGTCTATTTGTGGATTGTTACATTTATGACCTTGCTCCTTTTTATTTGTGGATTTTTTTCCAATTCCTACCGCAGCTGACCTGTAGAAAAAAATCCATACATATGAGGTGCAGTCGTGATATATATATATAATACATCGTTATTGAGATATGAGATATTGGTCATATTGCACAGCCCTACAGAAAATATTTCTTTTTTTTTCTTTTGGAACATCACAGAAACTTTGTATAGGAGAAGGTATGGAACTGTTTTAATTTTGAAATTAATCACACCATAATTGAAACATTTTCACACAGTGGCTGCACATGACAGACAACCACAGATGCAGATCCAGTGAACCTGATTACATGAGACAAGCCACAAAAGTTGATATAAAGATTTTTTGGGGATATGGGAGAGCGTGTAGGGAGGCTAGAGATTCTAACATTCCATTGACACCTAGTATAACAGATCTGATGTTGATAGAATGATGATGAAAGTTTGCTTATCCTAAACTTGACACAGTATAAATGTTAGATTGAGCTATTTACAATGTTTGATTGAACCATATCCAAATATGTTTTACCTTTAAAGGCAAACAGGACTCTTCGTGCTCAAAATGTCGATTTCGTTCGAGAAAACTTGTGGCTAAAAGCTGAAGTGGACAGTAGGTCACCTCAAAAGTATGTATTCTTTCAAGATTTGTGCTAGTGTGTGTTTGTCAAAGCTACATGAAAATTATGCAAATGTTTCTTACTCCTTGAAGAAATTATTCAAATCCCTGCCAAGTCTTCATCTGAGGTCCAGATGAATGATTTTCAGATTTGAATATAGAGATGGACTGCAACATGATGAAATCTGTCACAGTTTGATTTAATGGTTCTTTGTCTCGGTAGGTTTGGCAGGTACACTGTGGCTGCACTGGAGGCAAAGATCAGCCAGTATGAGCGGGATGTGGACCACTTGAGAAAAGCTCTGGAGCGCAGCGATAAATACATTGAAGAGCTAGAGTCCCGGGTCTCTGAAAATGAGAGCAAGGGTGACAAGAGGGTAGCCATTAAGAGCACTGATGATATATGTCACCAGAGCATGACTGATGTTCTGGCTGACAAGGGGAGAGCCGACCAAGCTTGCCATGTGAAGGGAGGACACACACGGATTGTGACAATGAGAAAAAGCCTGAGTGAAATGGGAAATTCTATAGTCTGCACAAAACCTGACAGCGAGTTGGTTGATTCGTCAGGTCCTTGTGGATTTCACTTGACAGCTGCTGTAAAACAAACTGTACCCACAGTTTACAAAGATCAGATTTTTACTCCAGATATTTTGTATCTGGGTAATTCTGTTTCTTCAGTACCATTGGCATCTATGAGTCTAAAGAGTCCAAATGTTCATATTGACAAAGGGACTCAATGTAAGCCCTTGTCCTATCTGAGAAAGCTCAGCTTTGATGATTGCTGCAGTAGCACATCTCTGTCAGAAAACAAACATTCAGACACATCTAACATCAATCACAGAATGGCCATTAATCATAAAGTTAACCTGAAATCCTCCAGCCCAGTATTCTGGGGAACATGCAGCCTAAACCCAGACTCTCCTAGGACGACCTCTCTAACTAAAGTTGATGAGGAACAGAAAGACTCTGAAGAAGAGCATGCCAAAGCCAGCACTTTACAGTGTAGGAATGACTGCAAAATGGAAAGTCTTAAAATGTCAAGTGAGGTTTCCATGGACGCCGCATACTTTGACAAAGTTTCTGAACTGGATTCAATGATATCAGAGTGTGAAAACTATAAGGTCCCTCATTACTCTTCTGATTCCACACAGTACTCTGAATTTGATATTTCTTTGGTGCAAGAGCTTGATGCCAGCACAAATCTCATAAAGCCAGTGAAATTTAATGTTTCAGCTAGCACTGCCCACTGTGGTATAAGGGCACAGATTGGTGGGACTCTCTCGAACCCCAGCATGGAAGACATTTCTTGTGCTGTAATCAAAGATCCGGTCATCATGGAACCCCTGACTGACATTTCCTCAACAAGCAATTTTGCACTTAAGCCTCATGAAAGGTCTGAGACAAGGACCACATACTTACTTCTGTCCAGTCAACCAAGTTCTCACCTCACCCAGGTTGATGATCATAATTTAGTGGAAAATGAAGATAAAGTACAAAACGATCATATAACTAAAAGAAAAACTGCTGAATGTCATGACGTGTCAAGTCCCTCTAAAGTTTCGAAGTTGCTTTGAGGCTAACATTTTGTATTAAGACTATACTTTTCAGCTTTCAGATTCTTAATGTTAGGTAATGCAGGCATGCACTGTGTATGTTAAAATTTTACTTTTGCATATCCCTGTCCCTACCTGCCCACCCAAGCAGAAATGGTTGTAAGATGGGAGTTTTACAACTTCAGTTCGTAATGAAGATTAATATTGGTTATTAAACCTTGCTCATGTGCAAAATAAACATTTTTCATCAATACAACAAAATAAACTCATGTCCAGCAAATGCATAATTTGTTCCAAAAGTGATTAGTGGATTATGCAGATGATTTAAATACATTTCTTACATAGCCCCGCCAACTTCACTGTATTTCTATTTTTATTTTAAAAATGTATTACATACATAGGTTATATTACAATGACTTAAAAAGGTGTAAAATTGTGTTTGGTTCATACTAGTTGTACCTTTTATTCTTTTGCTTACTTTGTCTACCAAATATTAAAGCAAGCCCAGATAGCTTTTATCCATCAGAAAAAAGATCATTGTGACATTATGCTACTGCATTAAACTACAAGAAAATCTAAATATGCATAACTTCAATTTTGTCAAAAGTTATGAAAATGCTAGATGGTACACTCTGTGAATTCATTAAATATCTTAAATGCATGATTAAATTAGCTTCTGTCATATGTCAAACTGAGGGGGCGGCATGGTGGTGCAGTGGTTAGCACTGTTGTCTCACACTGCTGGGACCTGGGTTCAAGTCCCCGCCTAGGTTCCATGTGTGTGGAGTTTGCATGTTCTCCCTGTGCCGTCATGGGGT
>JABFEB020000001.1:38438367-38449183 GCA_019775895.2 Stomatorhinus ivindoensis | reverse complement strand
CGTCTGCCCCCCACCCACCTTGATCATTGATGATGTACCAGATGTTTTCGCATTTAATGTAATATTTTCACGTTATAATTTTGATAGTGAGAATATTTTTTTAATTATGTCGTGGCAGTAATACGCTTCTGTAGAGAATGACACCGATGAACAACTTAGCTACTACTCTTAATCTGAAGGTATATGTCAGAATGTAGTTGGGCCTACTCATACCTGTAATGATACCCTGGATTTGATTCTTAGCCATGGTGTTTTGGTGGAGCCCGTATATTATCCCTCAGAATTCTCCACTTTCAAAACATTATTTGTTAACATTTGAAATACAATGTCAGGCAAAAAATTTCTTACAATAAATTCGAACAGGTAATTGAACATGGAGAAATCGCTTCACAGTACTGGAAGCTGAGGTCTTGTAGCTGTATATAATAAAATAAATCATCGAGATAAGCAGCCTGCACCTTGGTACTCTGATCATATGCATGAATTTATATAGCCTTTACGCAAGCTAGAGCAAATAGTGCTCAACTAAACTAGAATTTTTCATATCAGCCTGGAAAGAGAGCCTCTCTATAAGTATAGGTAAGCACAAGTGACTGCTAGGTATGTGTATCTCTCCAGACTAATAGAACAACAAAAACAATCCTAAATTCCTGTTTGAATCTGTGTTTTGGTTAACACAGAATTCTTCAACTCAACAGTCTCTTAGGAGTGATGACTTTATAACATTTTAATGTTAAAACCATAAAGATTAGACACACCATCCAGAGCATGTCAGTAGCTACATACAGCTACCAGCCTTCTGCTAATCCTATTCATACTGATAATGGGGAAACATAAGTGAGAACATCAATGGGACACAGGGAGCAGCAACTGCACAAAGGACAAAAAAGCCTGGAAACCTGACAAAAATTGCACAAATGCAGACACAAAGTGGGACACCAAGAATGGGAACGTAGAGCCGAACACCAAGGAAGAGGACAACGGATGAACAACACCAGGGGGCACAACCACAGGAGGCACATAGGGATCAGCAGGGAATGAAGGCACAGTGAGACAGAGAGGAAACACAGGGGGCACAAAGAGACTAGAAGGGAACAAAGACACAGAAGGATGGGGAGGAAACACAGGGGGCACAGGATCGACGGCCAATCAGGAGCTGGAGGACCCACAGGTGACCGAAGCCTGGGTGAGTGTAGGCGAGCCAGGGAGTTGGATGAGTGGTGGTCAACCCCAGCGCTGGTGTCCTCTCCCTCTCCGTGAGACCGAAAGATGGGGACCTGGCCAGGATCCACCACGATGAGGCGGTGGTTGAGGTGACTCACCGAAGGGGTGTTGAGGTACAGTCAGGATGATTCTCGAGGGGTCCCATACAAGCTCCTCCTCCAGCTCTACTAAGGAGGGAGGAGCGGTGGTCAGGCCATCAGGGACTGGAGCCATGGAAGTCGAGAGCAGGGGAGCAGGGTCAGAAACCAGGGAGACAGAAACCAGAAGGTCAGGAACTGGGGGACTGGAACAGGAGGGTCATAAACAAGAGGGGCTGCGACCGGAAGGTCAGGATCTGCATCAGCTGGAAGTTCAGGAACCAGGGAGGCTGCAGCCAGAGGGTCAGAAAGCAGGTGGGCTGCAGACCGAGGGATCAGGGAAGACAGAGCAGGAACCTCCCCAAGGTCTCGAGCACACTTTCTGGAGGAGGGGCTGCTGTGTAGGCATCAGGTGAAGAGGCAGTAATGCAGGCTTTGGGGGAGTACTTGGGTGTGGGTATGGCTGGGAGATGCTCCTTGGGAGACCTTTGAATGCCAGCATGGGTGGATTGGTGGCTGGTCGAGCACCATGAGGCAAGACTCACATTTCCTACTTTTCTTCTTGCATGTTGTCTTTGTCGGAGCCAGTTCAGGCAGTTCCAAAGGGAAACAGGGCAAGCCGCAGTCCAGGGAAACCTGCCTGATCATCTTCTCCTCGCCTGTGCTTCTCAGCTGTAGGAGGTATTGACGTACCTCCTCCACAAGAGGCAAGTCTTCGGCTAGGGAAAGCCCCTGCAAAATATCCCTTGACTGAGTCACAAGGACGCGAACAGCAGGGTCCTCCTGAATCTCAGGCTGTCGCAGCCAGTACAAGATCTTGTTGGTTAAGACAAGGTATTCCTCCTCAGTGAGGGGAGGCGTCTTCTTTGGGAGTCCGGTCATTCTGTCATGTTTCAGACCGGGAATGCAGGAGCAGGGAGACAGAGAATTGGGGAACGAGGGATATATTATAGAAAATTCCAGGAACATGTAAGGCAAAGCACAAGACAGACATCAGACATCAATGAGCGGACAGGGGAAAACATACCTAATGCAGACTTACTGTAAATACATAAGACTAATGACTGCAACAAGAAAATGACAGCTGGTAAACACAGGGAATCTACATGAGGTTAATGAGGGGGTGTGGTACACGGAAGGATCGGACGATCGGGGTAGGACAGCATCAATATTATAACTCTTTTGTGGATTTTATTTAAACCTGAATATTTAGCAAAGTTCATAGAAAATATTGTGCATGGGTTTTCCCCATTATCCAAATGTAGTGTTCCTATGAAACCTTTCATATGCCGAAATGGCATAAAGAAGCTATTACAAAAAATTTATATGGAAATTTTTTTTTCTCCAGACCAAAAAAAAACCTACTATATCATACCAAATAGCACATAAAACTTAAAATAACACTACCATATAACAAAAGCAGGAGTGATATGGTAAAGTAGAAGTAATGTATATAGTGTAGTTTCACTTATCAGACTCGATGGTCATACATCGCTTAACAACAAGGATGCCTTCTAAAATAGGCAATTTTGCTGTTGTGAGAACATCATTGATGGCATAACCTACTACACACCCAGGCTACATGGTTTAGCCTAAGTAACATATAGTAAATGCATAAACAAGTAAGTACGTTCTCATTATCCAGTACCATTACTGTACATAATTGTATGTGGAATACTTTTATTCAACTGGCAACACAGTAGGTTCATTTATACCAGTATCACCAAAACACGTAAAGAAAGCATTGCACTATGGCATTATGGTGGCTATGACATGCAAAAATACAAAATGCAAATGCAAAAATCCTCTTTGGCTTTCTTTTGGTTTGCGAAAACAGATGCTAATTTAAATCTTTTGTATAAGCAAAGTGGGCTAAAGTGAATATTTGTAAAACCCTAACCCTAACCCTACGTGTTTGTTAATTAAAGATAGGTTATGCAATTTTAATCCAATTTACTTTTTGACAAATTCAGCCAACTGATGCTCACACTCCCTAGCTGACTGTTCTATATGTGCACTGAAAAATAACTTGTTTTTTCTATGCAGGCTCAGCTCCGTAATTAGGAAAAAACAAAGCAGCTCGGACCAAGCCACATAACACTGTTCTAACCAATCAACGACAGGGAGCATTCATGCTCATGCACTGGAAAGGCAGGGGAGATGGAAGATGTTAGACTGGGGAAGTGGAAAGGAGAAGGAAGAGTGGCTTCAGAGGGATGCCTGAAGTGTGGGAGTGTAATTGAGTTGTGTAACTTGGTCTGAACCACTTTTTTCCCCCCATTTACAGACACAGTTGAAACACAGTTTAAAAAAAAATAAAATCGAGTGCACACACAAAACAGATAGCTAGTGGTCTGGACAGAGAATTTGACAAAAAGTGTATCGAATTAAAATCGCATGCCATACCTTTAAATTATGCAAAAGTATGTTGAATGATAAACTTTGTTCAAAGTTACATTTACTAAAATTATATTTATTCATAAAATGTAAAACATATTTTGAAAATGGCTCTTAAAACAGAAGCCACATCCATAGAAAGTGTGCTTAATATCTAGAAAGATCTAGAAAGTTTTTGGCCCTCAACAACATAAAACAAACATTGCAAATTACAATATTTTGTTAACATGTGAGTATTTGGTAGTGATTTAAAGAGAAATTAACCAAGTAACAATGATTAATCACCTTCCCCCTCCATAGAATTACCAGCACTAACTAAATTGTTTGATTTTTAGCTGTGAATACTGGGATTCTGTGCAATGTTATAACTGCAGCTCTCTTGTGTTTTATAACTAGGAAGGATTGCTCTTCGTCAAAATGTTTAATAGAGTGCTAATTTTAGTGCATGTTTGCACCTTGGTCATCATTCTATATCTCTATTTGGAAATATATCGATCATTGATTCCCAGAAACTTCCATTGTGTTGTGGCTAATTTCTGTTGTGTTGTGAGCTGATTTGCAGTTAAAGATACACCCCATTCAAACCAAAATAAGAAAGGCACTTGAAAAAGCAGAATCACCAATGAAAATGAATCAGAAACATTTAGACAATTTAGACAAAAACCTAGTTCAAAATAAATGATTTTTAGTAAGAAAATGTTAGAAGAAAATGTAAATGTTACCTGCCATAAAAATGTATTACCACAAAAAATCAAAAGGGTTTTTCTGTCAGCGATGTTTGCCTCTTATGATCCATCCTGTGACTCCAAGTCAAGCACAGAAACATCCACAGAAGCACAGTAAGTTGACCTACAGTTGTGTGAGAAGAGGGTTCGCATTGCAGCTTGGTGTCAAACACGATGATGACCTCACAGTCCAGTGACACAGAATGTTGAGTAACGTTTGAGTAATGTTTCCAGTCCCTAAAACCACACAAAACTGATGAACTACATGAGCACTCATGGGAAAATATCAGAATAATACTCTGATACAGAAATAAATGTCTCATCAGTATTCTTTCAAGAGAGATCGTATTTATTTTTTCATTTGTTTCATCTCAAGTGAGACAATGGGACTATTTGTCAAGATTACAACAATGACATGTTTCCGCAGTTCTGTATGAGTGTGGCTATTGGAAGAGAGGACAGGAATGCTGGTGGTTTCAGATAATCTGTGAATAATGTCATGGGGGAGAGTGCTGGCCACTCATGTATTTTTTATTTACCACTCAGACAAATGAAATATGAGCTATCCAGAGCAAGGGGATCTTTTGACAGTTCAAAGGAACCCCCTATGGGTGATTCTCTCTTGAAGCCAAACAGAACCAATCCCCTATCCTTCACCATCTTTCCAGAGGAAACTGAAAGGGCTCATTAACCCCTAAACAGACCGAGCACTGACCTGAGCTGACTCTAATTATGCTGCTGTATCCTGTAATGCACAAATGTTACATGAGCAGCTTAAGGTTGTTGTTTCACATTGATTATTTCAGGCACACACTTAATTGGATGCTAGATAAGATGTTTAGTTTTAATTAACATGTGGAGACCACCCGAACATGGGTTCTCTGATGGTGTTGTTACGTAACTAGAGGAGAGGGAGACATTCCTTAAACAGAGCGGGGGTTTAAGTAAATTCACCTGCAAATTTGGATTAAATGGTCTAATTAAAGGCTATATTGCTCCTAATTCCTCTGAAATTATTTATGTTGCACATTATTTGCAATCAGGATCTAGTTAAAGAAGATATAAAAATTTAATTGCCGTTGCAGTATATGTGTATATCTGTTACATTCTGGTTAGAAGTTATGTTAAAACTACAGTGCATAAGTTGGACACATAAAAAATACTGAAAATCTAAACGTATGCATGTGTAATTTCTTTGGGGGAAAATGGTTAACTATATTTTATACTGTCTGAAACATATTTCATTGAACTATAGCTTAGAGCTTCCACTGGGACTCCATCTGACGTTTCCTTCTTGAGGCCATCAACAAGCACGACCACTTAATTTATTAACCTGCTGATCTACATCAAACAGCTGACAAATGCTTGTATTCTTGTTATAATCCTCACCTAAGGCAAAACTGCCACCTGTGTATCATAGGCACATGACAAAGCATTTGGCAAAACACATGTTCTACCTATTTGTCGCTTTTATATTGGGGAAGCTATTTTTTGAAGCTTTTGACAGTACCTATCAGCTGCTGCTGTTGCCACAAAAACTGAAAGTTGAAAGGATGACCAGTGCCTGCATTCAATCAATGCATGTGTCAGACCACATTCTCTTCTGTTACTATGGGTAACATATCAAACTTGTTTCTGTTATAGATAAGTATAAAGACTTATTGTAATGGTAGACGCGGATGACAGAGAAAGCATTTAGACAGGATCAGAATTGGAAGGCAAAATACAGTCACCGTTGCAGAGCAGATTGGTCTGGAAGCCGGAAGGGTCAATCCTACAGAGATGAGGACTCGGGACTGGAGTTAACATGGAGCGGGAATTGGGGACACACAGGGTAGGTTGGATCATATCTAGGTTTTTTATTGAAAGCTCATGAGGGAGAGGTGTGAGATCCCCCCCCCCCCCGAAGGCCACCTCCTGCAGGCCGAAAAGGGCGGCATGGATGGTTTTGGGTAAGGGGAGCAGGCCACCATGGCCGGATCCAGGATGTCAGCTGCCGGGACCCAGCTCTGTTCCTATGGGCTATACCCTTCCTAGTCTACCACGTACTGCAATTTCCCCTATTGTTGCAGGGAATTGAACAGAGTATGTGCTGAATATGCTGGTACTAATGCAGTACCAGTCCTCCACTGCCGGGACTGCACTTCAGGAGTTCCTGGGTAACACGAGGGGCTGATATCCCAGGACACACTGGAATGGAGAAATATCCACATCAGCACGTGGATGAGAGTTCAGTACTCTACCCATGGGTGGTGAATGAGCCCAGTGGACTAGGACATCAGCGAACATCAGATGGAGGAGCTTCGTAACTTCCTGTTTTGTTCTCTCTATCACTCTGGTGGTTTGGGGATGATGACTGGTGGAGAAGCTCAGGGAGATGTTGATTCAAGAACAGAAAGCCCAGAAGACTATAGCTGAGGATTTGGTACCTCGATTGGATACAATGTCCTCTGGAAAGTCTTAGTACTGTAAGAGCAATGCGAGGATGATGTCAGCAAACTCTGTGCCAGTTGGAAACTTGGGAAGAGGCATTAGTTGGCACATTTTAGAAAACTTAGCTACAATCATTAAGATGATGGAGTTGCCCTGGGAACACAGTAAGTCTGTACATCTTACTGGCGGGACAGTTGGGGAAGATTCATCATGTTGGGTCTTCTGTATTGCGTTGGTGAGGCCCCATGTTACCAGATGAAGGAAGCATGAAGGGGATAGGATCAGGATCCACTTGGTCTGTTGGTGGGGCAAATTGGTGAGAGAGGGCGTCAATCTTAACTTTCTTCACCTTGGGCACATAGAACACCTTGAAATCAAAATGTGTGAAAAAGAGGGCCCATCTGGCTTGTCAAGGGTTCAGTCGTTTGGCAGACCTCAGATTATATAAGTTATGGTGGTCTGTCACAATTTCAGTGGGATCTGAGCTCCCCGCCCCCCCTCAAACTAGTGGCTCCATTCTTCTACATCTAATCAGGTGGCCAACAACTCCTGATTACCAGCATCGTAGTTGTATTCCGTTTTCCTTCTTTTCCTTGAAAAGAAATCACATAGGTGGATGTCATAAAGGAGGTCTTCCACTTACACTTGCTCGGATCCAAATGAGGTTATATGTGCTGCATAGGTCCAGCTTTGTAAACACCCGGGCACATAGCATGTACCTGTTCCAGGGCTGAGGGGATGAGTGGCAGTGGCTCTCTGCATTTGTGGCTGATGGCATTCAGCGGTCAATAATCTATGCATAGTCAGAGACCTCTATCCTTCTTTTTTTACAAAAAAGAAAGCAGATGAGACATAAGAGGCGGACGGAAGGGTAATACCTTGAGCCAAGGACTCCCAAACATAGGCTTGCATTGCTTCTTCTTCTGACTTTGCAAAGAGCCAACATTTATGCAGCATAGCTCCCTCTACCAGCTCAATGGCACAATTGGACTCCCAATGAGACAGCAGACCAAAAGCCTGGGATTTACTGAACACATCAGTGTAGTCTTGATACTCACGGGGAACTGAGAACATGCTTCGGGTGACCCCAATTTGCATTGGCAATAGGTTCGTGCAGTAGGTTACCTTTCTGACTGAGAGGGGAGCCCTTCCAGCCCTTGAACTATTGAACTAAGAGGGAAGCAGGGAGAGGCTCCACGGGAATCGCATACTGTTGGGCCAGCTGATGGTCAATAAAACTTCCCATGGCATCAGAGGCAATTAGAACCCACTCTGTCAAGCACCCCTGTGCTTAGGACAAGGAAACAAGAACAGATCTGAGCTTTGAAAATGTCAACTGAATGTAGGACCTCTACATTATTATTAATGCATAACATCTAAAGTTGTTACAATTGTAATTTCATTTCCTTGTATTATGTATTTTTCTGTTGCATTAGCCATTAACTGTAAATAATTATGAAGATTATGTAACCCTGGCAAAATAAGATAGTTGAACACTTCAGCTCCCAACAAGAGGCACCATTTGAAGTATTCAATATCAAGTAAAGAAATCAACTTTTTTATAAACTTTTCCATGCATTTTTTATACCTGCTTGCCATATGCAGAGACGCAGGGGTCCAGAGCTGAGTTTTGTGGGACAACTCTAAGCTTGCACCATGTAGCAAATGCTTCCTTCCACTTTAATGAAATGATTGTATGAATGAGTAGTAATCAGATACACATTAGAGTCAGAGGCATTATCACTGAGGCCTGAGGGGCAGTGTGATACATGACAGCAGCTCCAGCAGGTGGCCTGGTGCCAGTAACACAAGAAGACCTGTAGGGGGTTACACCCATTACATTTCCAGGTTAGTGTAAGAAGATACTGAGAACCAGGCATCAGCAGAGTTAGAGCTCTTATCCTAAAAATTGGTTGTCTCGTTTGTCATCTTAAATATTTTTATGTTCCATTCCCTTAGATTCAGATGTGTATTGTTTCTTATGGTTCCTTGTGTTCTTGTATGGTTCTGTGTTTTGTACCTTGGTCAACTGTATCTGTTTGTATCTAGTTTTGTAATTATGTCTTGGTTCACCTGTATTTCCAGTGAAGCCATAGTCCCTAGTGTTTGATTGTGACTACCTTCACCTGTGTCTCCCTCACATTTCATAATTATTTGTTTGGATCCCCCCACATTTAACATAAAATATTGGTTTAGTGCCAATGTGCCCTCCCCACATTCAAAATGCTTCTGATACCCCTGCATTAATGTTGTGACTAGATGGCCTGGCTCAATCCTTGATTTTTTCATTCTCAGAAACAGTGGTCTTGGAAATAAACTTGAAAATGGGGTGGTATATGAGGCCTGGCTGCTTGGTAAGATGCCCAATATTGTAAGCTTTTTTATTTAACCATTTATTTAACAACTCCTTAGGGGACAGTGGGTACCCTCTAATGTCGTGGGTTCTCATGCCGCTCGCAAACCCACAGAATGAAGAAGAGCAGCGTTATAATGATGCCCATTCTCAGGCTCGGGCGGTGGTAGAGTGCACTGTAGGGCAGCTTAAAGGCTGCTGGCACTGCCTGGACCAGACCACTGGGGTGCTGCTGTACAGTCTGCAAAAAGTGTGTCACATTGTACATGCCTGTAGCATGTTGCATAATCTGGCTGAAGAGCTTAGGCATGATGAACCTGACCCTGAGCCACCAAATTTTCCAGCAAATGGAACAGCATTACATCTTCAATATCACACAGCGTATGATTTAGATGTTTTAATTCATTGGCAACATCTTACAGCACTCATGATTTCTTTTTGTGACTGCAACACAGCTTCAGTCAGCACACGGCCAGATGTGCTGACTGATATAATATAAAAGGATGACAGATATAATATAATTATGGGCGGGTCAGGGGGCTCATTCACGTATGTAAGATTTCATGCTCATTGGGATTTATAAAGGGAATGTGCATTGATCTGTGCTTTCGCACAGTTTTGTGCATCTGGATTTTTTTCTTGCTTACACACATTTATAGTTTTGTCTGTATGCCATGTTTTAATGTGAATTCTACACACGTCACAATACATGAGTCCCCAGGTCATTGTGTTTGCTCCTTGAACCTGCTCCCTGCACCTGCTCCATGTGTGTCTTTCTTGAACCTGTTTGGTGTTAGTCACTCCTTGAGTTCTTTCCGAGCCAGTTGAAGTCTTTTTTTTAATGCCTATGTTAGACCCATTGTGGTCTTTTGTTAATCTTTTTTGAGTTCATTTAAGTTCCTTGTTTTTGTTAGCTGCTGTGTGGATTTTCCCTTGGTCTTTCCACCATGTCCATCCATAACATAGATTTCCCAAAGATTTTTATGAGACTAATCCTTTGTAGGATGCCTTTGACATTTATTTTCGCCCTTCATAAACTGTACTATGTAACAATATTTTTCCATAATTCTGCAGTCTGTGCACTCCCTGCGTAAGACATCAGGCCTGAGCAGAGCAAGTGTTTGAATATTGGATGAGTTGGTCTAATATAAATATCCATTAAGGACATCTACATCATTGATAGGATAAAGAGATGAGGATCCTGTGGAATTTAAAGTGCTAATAGTTTTCTATTGAAATATGACTGATTAAAGATATTCCTTTCACATTTTGAGAGTTCATTACAGGGTTTATTCCACTGGCCTGAACAAACTTAAAACAATATCAGTCCATGGGCTCTATTTTGATGATCTAAAGTAAAGTACAACTAACATTGATGGGCATGTCCAAATTCATTTACCTATTTTGTTGCAGAAAATACCAGACTTTGTGCCAGTGCAAGATGCAAATTGGTTGTCCTAACTCTTATTTATTCAGAGGTATGTTTTGGGTGTAGCTTGCAATATACCAATCAGAATGGTATGTTACCTCACATTGCGGCCTTAGAAAAGGTGCAGCGTAGGGCCACAAGAATGATTCCTGGTCTTAGAGGAATGTCATACGAGGAA
>JABFEB020000001.1:38327670-38342343 GCA_019775895.2 Stomatorhinus ivindoensis | reverse complement strand
TTTTTCAGATAGAAATGAATGAGCGGTCCCCATAAGGATATGTTTACCCTACATGTGTGTGTGTGTGTGTGTGTGAGTGAGAGAGAGGGAGAGAGATCGAGATCAGATATTACTGTATAATTTGAAAAGTAATACAAACTTCCATTACTTCCATGAGTAAATCAAAATTATAGAGCTCTTATTGTGAGATTAACATTTTTGTGTCAAGCAGTTTTCTGTTCAGCAGTGATTAATGATAAGATAACACTTTCTTCCAAATTGTGTCAGTGACAACTAAGAGCTAGAACCAATCGCGCAGTAGGAATTTGACCCAAGGCAGCATAACAAGTTTCCATTTGCCAGTAATACTCAGGTTAAGTGCACAGTTCAGTGGCATGAGAACAAAGCTGGATGTACCGTAGTTTAACTTGTAACATATGTTTGCTGGCCTGAGTAAGAGAGTGTCACTGTCCAGAGTGCTTATCCCTTTTTGTCTTGGATGGGGTTGAAAAGACAGCTGAACAATTCATTCATTGCTGTCTCACATCAGCACACATTTAATTTGAACCAGGCCATGTCACAAAGAAATGCTATTATGCGCAAATGCTTGAAAGCAGCTAACTTGCAGTTGAAAAAGTATCATGGCCATGTGCAATATGTTGCGTGTTTCCACCATTCATCTTTCTGCCAGCCATAGAAAATTCCTTGGGCAGCAGCTTGCACGGCTGATATAAAAACTATCCAAAAGTAATTTAATTGTTTTTCTTAAAAATAATTCACTTATTTTTTGTTATTTTTAATCAAGAAGCCAAGACATTTAAAGTCTTAGAATATTATTGGCATGGTTGGCATGTGTGGGTGACTTTCAGAATGTTAATGATAACTGTGTATCTTGTTCTGTTTCTAAGCCTTTTCAGTCCTCCCCTTTTTACTTTTTACTAATATTATTGTTGAGAAACATGTAATGGTCAGTTCAGTGTGATATTTCCCAAATAAAGCATTCACATTTTGGTAATATTTGTCCAAATGCTTAGGGAATGTGATACCGCATTAAGTCTTAAATATATTTTCCATTAACCAGCCTCAAGGTACAACCGTCCCATGCACTGTTTGGAATTAATTACAAATTGATCTGCATCTTATAAAAAAAAGTGTTCAGATTCAAAAAGTATCGATGTTAGGCCCAGGTTGTGGCCACTAGCATAAGCTTAAATAAGGATATCATAAATCTGCTTTGGGGAACAGGCAGACATTGAGGTGCAACACAAAGGATAGTTTAGTACTTGCATTATATATGACTTGTCTATTGCTTTGTTGCCAGGGGTATAACACATTATACAGTTTTAAAATTCCCCAGCAGGCTATTTCTGAAATATAGGGTGTTGTTTTTGTCGCAATAATAATAATAATAATAATAATAAGAAGAAGAAATTGTTATTATTGTTGTTGTTTGTGATAGCAGTAAACATGCTTACATGCTTGTTTTTTGCCTTTTTTGCACCCTTCCCTCCTAGCTGATACTCAGAATCTATAGACAGGGAACCAAAAAAAGTGAATTGTTTTGCTTGCAGAAAGGGCAGCCAAACAACCCACAACATGGTCTCTACTTTCATCTTACTTACCTAACGGAAAGACAGTTTATGGAAATGTATGGGTGATCAGTAAGTCTATTAGATGAAAAACACAGCATTTTATGTAATCTAAATCCAGAAATGTGGAATTTGAAAGTAACCCCTGGCAAAAAGACAGATATGTGGCCTGAAAAAGCAGCTTCAATGCAACAGCGATTGGCTGTTACCTGATGACCCCTTTTTACAAAGCTGGCCTTTTGATACATTTGACCCCCCTCATTCGAACTGCATTCTCTTTAGTGAGTACATCTTTAAAGGAGCATTTGTGTGTAAAAATAAGACCGTGAGGTAAATGGTGGCATGAGTGTTTGACCAAACCAACATCTACCCTTATATATGTTTGGGTGTGTATAATTTGTAACTATCACATGTTACTATGGATGAAACAGTAAATTGGAGCTGTCAAAGAAGTTATTTTCATTTTGACAATTAACTAAACAAGAGTGTTCCATGCTTTCTGTGATAAGCTAGGTTAATTGGGATACACTACAACAGAGCTAATGGAAATTACCTGTAATGTCCTAATTAAAGCACTGAAACAGTTGAAGAGCTTTTTTGGTTAAATAACAGTTTTCACATTAAGCTTTAGATGTTGAACTTGCGGGAGATCTGTCCCAAAACAATAAACATCACACTTCTCTATGCTCTTTCTTCTTCAGCTTGTATTGCATCTCATCGTCGTGTGGTTTGATGAATTCACACCTCACAGATCAGACCACAAGTACTCTGCCAAAGGAAAAGGTTCTGTCAACTTGAGCAATTGAAAAGACATTGTGAATGACATGATAAAACAGAATAACCGAAACCCATCTTAAAGTGGCTGGAAAGATCATTCCTGAGACTGAAACAAAGTGTCAGTTTTACAAGTCAGAAGGTCTAAATTTAGCTTTAGCTTGTGAAATGGAGGTTGTGTCGAGCATGGTGACATCTAACATGAGAAAGTAATATTGAGTGATCTCTGAGCCTTAATTGACTTGGAAGGGACATTAAGAGAAAGGCGTTTCATCACAGTGGCATCCCTTTATTGGAAACATAAGGGGAGACTTGCCAAGAGGTCGCCACTCTACCTAGTCAATGTACAAGACATTAAAGTGAATTACCGGCCCCGTGAATGATGTACGTGCAGCCTCCAGCACAGATGTCTCCATGTGGGGCGTCTCGCATGAGGATGACAGGGATAGGGTGACGCTATCAACGACACTTGGTATAGGCTAGGTCTTGCCTGCTAAGCAGATCACAGTGCGGTGAGGTTTCTATTTCTTTTTTTTTTTGCATTCAAATCGAGGGGAAAAGGAGGTTCATGTAGCCTGACATGGCAAGTATGGAACTGAGCCCAGTTCCTGGGTGGACCTAAGCCTTAGCTAACCTTAATCTGCCTTGTGTTTATTTGTTCTGTTAAGGAACAGAATGCACCTGTCAAACCATACGTTTCTGTCTAGAGATTCAGTGACAAATATGTCGAGCTTTCATTGTCATTAATACATTTATTCATCTAATGATTTACTAAACAGACTTATCATAAGCAACTTATACAGTTTAGTCAAGTTGGTATTTACCAAAGTGATACGGATTAAGGTTGGAACCTTTCTTCTTCACCGTGACTTGAGACTTCAACCTGTAGGTCACAGGTCCAATTACTTAGCCAGTGCTCCATACTTCTGCCACTGCTTCATGTAATTTAGCCACCTCACCTCAGAATACAGACATGTGTCAGTATGTCAGATTGCCACAATGTGTCAGAGTCCTGAGCAAAAGGCTTCTTTTCCCTCTCAATAATTCACCACCGTGGCATGCAGGTTCTCAACCTCAATGTCTCTCTGTCAAACTTCCTCACCTTCCACATTTCTAGTTTGAGTGGGGGACATTTAAAAGAAGCGCTGTGTCTCATTTTGTCTGTTCAGGTTTAACAGTGGCACATTAGCCTTGTATTGGAGAGACTTGTGGGTGAGCAGATGGTCAGTGGAAATGACGAAAGTGGTGGAGGCATCCCTCCCTGTGGAGACGCTGTCTCGACGGCTGTTGCTAGTCAAAATTCTACATGCTGCCTGTTTTCCTAGACACACAACCAAGTGTCTACAATAACCAGTTGCTCTCATATGTTTATTTTAAAATTGCTACAGTTGCTTTATATCTTAGCTTTTTATTTTATATAGCTTAGTTTTTCAGAGATATTTCAACTGTCAAAAATGTTCCTCTACTGAACATTTATATAAAACTGCACATTTTGATGCATCCCTTGTGATACATTATTGTTTGGCTTGTTTTTTCATATCAATTATAAGCTCTCCATCTGAAGTATCACTACAAAGGACCGCTTTATTACTTTTTAAAATATGTGCTAGGTGCTGCTCTAGCTGATACGAAAAGCTACAGTATATTTGAAGGTCCTATTTGGAGTGCTAATTATATTCATCTACCTTCCAACTGCATATAATTCTCTGGGTGATGGGGGACCTAGAGAAGCAGTAGCAGCAAAGGACAGAAGGCTAGGGTACATTTTGGATGGATCCATCTAGTGGTCATTTTTTAGAAAAAGAACGTTTAAACATTTACTCATCTTTTTATGCCTGCTGGCTACTTGAGTACGAGACTGTATAATATTGATTTATTTTCTTTTTAAATCCAACATTTTAACATCTGTTTCTGTTCATGTATTGACTTGATAAATGGGTAACCCTTTACTTGACAGGGAACAAATGATCATGATATTACTTATGTATTAATTAACCACAAACTAAGTCTTAGTTACATCATCAATGAATCATGATGCATGTTTTATCTCAAGCAGTTACTAAATTTATTATTATATCTATTAATACTGTAAACCTTTGTAAACTACCAAAAAAAAAAAACTACTGAAGGAACAAGTCATGAATAATACAAGTTACATACTGATATCATAATTGTTCAGCATTAGTGAATGCATTAGTGTCATTTCACATTTCATTTTGAAAAAGTAACATTACAATAAAACCTACTTGTTCGGATATTGAGGTTAGAATACCAATCTTTAGACAGTAATTGCATAGTATAATACGACAATATAGTATGAGGTTTTCAGTAAATTGTGCATTTTTCACTTAGGTTGTATTTTCTGGATAATCACCCAGTCCTCAGTCAGTAGAACATGACTCTGGAGAATTCCAGAATCTAATCATTAGCATTATCAGCATCTAATTCCTAATTAATGTATTACGGTTTGGGACCTAATTTAAAGTTGCACCTTGACTGAGTCCTAGATGCAGATGTCATGGTCCATAACCATTAAAGCAGAATGCTTTGGAAAGAAGCATTGTCCTTCCTGGAATCAGAAATCTCAGGAGTTAAGCACATAAAAAAATATGTTCGTAAACATGATGCAAATTTCTTGTTATTCTTTGAGAAGACGAAAAAAGAAAAACAACAACTACAAAAAACACATTTCCAACAAAGAGGCAATAATCTTAAAGCACTTTATGAGACATTTTATCTCAGGTGGTGTAAGGTTTTCAGATAATTTAATATTACATGCGATCAGGAATAACTTGATGGGAAAAGTATATTCTTTGCTGGTATCATTTTCTGGGTGAGTGTCATATATTAGCTCGATAGCATAGCTAGATTCATTGTACATAAAAATCCAACATATCTTATGCTAATTTAGTCATTCAGCAATTTTGCATGTCAATTTTGTCTTTTGCTCCTATTTACAAATATGTGTGTTAATGCATTTGGTATATAGTATATCATTGTGACATATAATGACATATTTCAGTACTAACACATAATTTTTGAAAATGGTGTCCAATAAATGGATATGCTATATTCTTTGAGTAGCCACTTCCATTCTTCATACAGATACATTTTAAAGTGTTTCCATGTCACCATGACCACCACCAAATAATTTAATCTTCCACCTCATTTTCCACAATTCAAGCTTATTTCAATGTTGCATTTGACACCTGATGCTGTATAAAAACCAATTGCTGATCTGCATTTGTCAGAAATTGAAAAGCAATTGAAAAGATTTGGCCTGTGTGTTTTATTGACATGAAATATGACTTTCTATGCAATAAGATATTTCAATTATTTATTTAATATTTTTGTATGTGTTCTATGGGTTTCTAGAGCCTTTACGAGATGTGCAGTAAATGTGTTATAGGACATTGTGATGCAGAGGAAGAGAGAGAAATTCATAATATGATCATTCATAAGGGGATGTGGAAAAATTACAAACTTGCACATGCAAAATGCAAACTGAATAACTGGTTGTAATTGCACAGATATCTAGACACTTGTACCAAATTGAGATTTGAAAAGCATTTTTGTACAGTTTTGACAGTAGCACAAGGTAATATATTTCACACAGTTCTAGCTGCATGTGTACTGTATATCTAATGATTTGCAGCTGTCACATCTACTTCTGTAACTAGGGATCATTAAGTTTGAGTCTGTTGATGAGGGTGTGAACCTGTGTCCAGTGGAGGGTGCAAAGAAAGAAAACAACGAAAAGCCAGTGGAGGTTTGGCTTCATTACAAAATGAAGACCTTACTTGTCAAGTTGAACTGCTTATTGTAGTGAGTTTTCACTTCTCCTTATTGTCCATATTGTTTGTGCAAAAATAACATCTTTGGCAGTGCTTCAAACTACACATATAATTATTATATGTACACACTGACCACACCATGCCAGGTCAGATGGCTTGCTTTCCTTCCTTACTTGAAGTGAAAGGGGCAGCAGTGGAAGTATACAAAACACAGTGCTACTAAGAATTAAGTTTCACATGGATAAGGACAGCACATATCCTCTTGCACTTACCCCTTACTTCCTCATGCTAATGCATGTACAATGGGGTGATGTCATCCCAAAAACAGTGTCTTAAAGCAGCAGTGCAGAATTAAATGTAGCTGTTACAATGTGTTTCAAAGCTGCTTTTCTGTGGATGAGTCATAGCACTTTTTTCCTTGAGTATAACATTGAGTATAAAAGCTTGTTAACACTTAATTCATTGTTCTTTCACCATTCAACACCATCACAGAAGACCCATGAACATAGGATAATTATTTCTGGGTGATTTTAAGTTGATCTGTTTTCTTTGCATCACGATATCCCTTAATGAAAGCTAAGATTAAAATACAATTAATTAAACTCTGAAAAGACAGCACCATGTTGTCAAGTTATTTGCATTCCCAGGAAGCACTTGTACTGATGAAGTCTAAAGCCAAGCACTTAGAGGTATTCAGCAATTAACAAAACAAATCTGACACCATAGCATTCTATAGGAAATACATTGTTATTTCTGGAATGTTATTGTTCAAAATGTTACCACAGAGAGTTAACCTAAAAATTTGACAAGTAGAAACACATAACAAGTGAATCTGTTTATGTTCTTAACATTAATAGGAGAAAGTATCATAATAATGAGTTTCATTAAATAGTACTGTACAGTACAAGACAGCTAACGGAGGCCCTAATTGTCATTTACACTTAAACTTTAGCTGTGCAGCAGTCAGAGTATCTTTCTGCTTCATTCACCACAGCAGCTCATTAACACCTCTTTCAAGGTTTTCACACTGCACAACATCATCGCAGCAGGTCTGTAAACATCACACTAGGAAAGGTAGGCAAATTATTTGCTGCTATCCAGAATAACAGCAACATTTATGATGATTTGTATGTTAAGGGTAGCCATTCTGTGTTATGTGACAGAATGCAAACAGGATTGTTCATGTGTGATTCCTATCCATTTTGTACTTTAAATAATTTTATAGATGTTTGTGTACATCAAATAATGCTGGAGCTACATGGATTTTTTTTCTTCATTGCTGGTATTTACTGTTTAAGGCACAAAGTATATACAGATAATCTGCACGAGAACTTCATGAAATGGGAAACAATTACAATGATTTAGTTAGGATTCTTCTGAATGCTGCCACAACTGTGTGCTGAAGCAATGGGTTATACGATGGATGCATCGATATTAGGCATAGTTTTAGGTACTCTAGAACAGTGTTTCTCAACCTAGTCCTCAGGGACCCCAGACAGTCCACATTTTTACTCACTCCCAGCTCCCTGCCAGACAGTCCACATTTCTGCTCCTAGAATCAGGAAAAACTTGGACTGTCTGCGGGTCTCTGAGCATTCCATAGGTAATACATTGTTAACCTAAAAATTTGACAAGTAGAAACACATAACCATGGCCGCGGCGCCGGTCGGTCCAGGTGAGCCTGGTGGAATGCAGCCCAGATGTCCAGGTCCGTCACGGCCGAGATGGGCACCCAGACGGAGGCTCCGGGAAGAGAGCCATACCCATTGCCCCGGGTGGTAGTTGGCATTAGGGCAACGGCGATGGTCCGCCTGTCACTTGGTATGCTCTCGTTGAACGTTGAGGGCACTCTGGAGCCGTCGCCAAGCATGCTTGCTCTCGCGTTACCATTCTTCCACGACTGGCAACGTTCCAGGCGGAGAGTCCCAAGGGAAGAGGGGTTGCTGATATCCCAGCACAGCCTGCAATGGGGTTAGCCTGGTGGAAGGACTCACCCGGGAGTTGATCGAATACTCCGCCCACACTAGATGCGATGATCAACTCGTCGGGTTCGTCCGACACATCAGCTGCAGGGCATTGGATACTTCTTGGTTGGTCCTCTCGGCCAACCCATTGGACTATTACTTGTATTGTAGTGGTTTTTCCAAATCTTTCAAGGTTAATTATGGAATTATAATATGGAAAAGTTTTGGAAGAAACACCTGCCTTCACATTACAAGCACTTACAGTACTTGTTAAACAGAGAGAGAAAGAACAGCACCTCAGATTATATAAAACAGCATTTGGCAATTTAATGGATTGAATCTCTGAATTATTTGATGTTGCTTGTTTTACTGGTGTCTCATGAAATTTTAAATTCCATATACCTCATGGTGTCCAGAAACACTGTATGTGTTTGAGATCTTCGATTGAGAACAAAAAAAATCCTATACCCAATAAATACACTATATTTGGTAGACATCCAAAGCATTAGCAAGCCAAATACTACAGCTACTATTACATTCCAACAATGGAGGCAAGAGCAGGCGTAACAACAAAGCAAATGGGGGTTTCAGGAATGGGAACAGTGTAAGTAAAAGCTGATAGCGTGGGGTCAAACAAGTCAAAGTTAGGTAGAAGGGAAACCACTGTAGCACACACTGGGGTGACATCAATGACTCGACTGAGGAAGCATAGGACTAGGAGGCACCCTTATTCACCAACGATGTGGAGAAAACAAGAGGCATCTGGTGCAAATCACACAAGGGTTGAAATCTGAGGTAAGGAGTTAATAACAGGTGTGACTCATTAGAGGCACACTGAGGAAAGTTCAAGGGGACAGGAATGCAGGGCATGACAGATTTATTATAATATACACTCGTAGGCATATTTTACTACACAAAAATATATGTATAAAACACAAATGCAAAATTATGTAAATCCACTATACAGTGGTAGTGCCAAAACCATAGTATCTCCTGAAGATATTGTAGATTTACATATCTCCAATTATTTAGTCAATTTTAACTTGAATCACCACTTGTAAATTAAGGATAAATGGTATGTACCTTCATCTATTGATTCCGTGATGTATTTTTCCTCAGACATTCACGCCACAATTGCCACATCTACTGCTCCACATGAAACATCCTGAAGTTGAGCAGACTGTTTCCACTGAAGCCTCTTCCAGGGGTAGTAGTAACCTAATAATTAGAAATGTGTACTTGTAATTGAAAGATTGTTGGTTTGAATCCCTGATCAGCAAGGTGCTGAATTAGCAGATCCCTGCTATGTTACACATGGGTTAAATGCAAAAGACACATTTCATTCTGGTGTGTCAATACTGATTAACATACTTTACCAAAATCACCATAACCATGACTTTGACCATGTCTAACAATCAGTGAGATGTCTTAGCAAGAATTATGCAGTGGGCCAGGTTTTCAGTTTTATGCATGGCCCATATGATGAGATGTTAATTGCCTAATTGACTCAGGCAGCACACGTTCAATGTATTCATTTGCACATTTCCTTCATTTTGGCCTGCTTGTATATAACAGTTTGTGTCAATGTGCAAGTGTATCAAAATAGTCACTTCTTACACACTTAGATGAGCAGTTTCTGATATGTTTTCTTGGTGTGCTAGGTTAGAGAATTTTTCTGCAGGCCTCTCAATATACGTGTTGTTTATTTGTCACTTTACATTGATATGATGGCCTTTGCAATGGCATGGTAGCAACACTGAATATAAGAGTGTTTAGGATTTTGAAGGCTGAACTAAATAGACACAGTAGAGCAAAGTTGCTTTGTTGAAGATCACTGAGGAAGCCACAGGTGAACAGTACAGCGGCAATGAAAAAGTAAAGGGTGCTGTGAATTGTTCCAAAATGTGGTCTTAGTTGTAAAAGTAGTAATGGAACATGACAAGAAGGAGGACCTGGAAAGATCTGCTGCATTTGCTGCTTCACTCCTTCTTCCACAAATTGCTGTCAATATAATGAATGTGCTAGAAATCATTTGGCTCGTTTGAGCGATAATAACAAATTGAGCATAGTGCTTCTTAGATGTTTTAGTGTTTATGTTAAAAGAGGCTTAGAAACTGTTACAAAAGCTGTAGTCGATCAAGGAATGGCAGTTTAAAGGGGTAATAATACTTTCATAAAATTTATTGCCATATATTCAAATATGAAAATAATAAACATCTAAGTCTTAAAAGGCTAGCCTAAAATCAGTTGCCATAGCACTTCAATTGCTTTATGGGAATGCAAATATATTTTCCATAATTTATCATTTTTTAATTGCAGAGAATTAAGTAATATGTACTTGTTATTATAATAATGTAGACATTTAAAATCACTAGGTATTACATATTACAGAGCTTAATTTAATTAATTTGATAGATATGATCCCTAGGTGTGCCTGTGTGTGTGAATGGTGTGTGAGTGTGCCCTGTGATGGCCTGGCCCCCCTGTCCAGGGTTGTTCCCTGCCTCGTGCCCGTTGCTTCCGGGTAGGCTCCGGATCCCCCGCGACCCAGTAGGATAAGCGGGTATAGAAAATGGATGGATGGATGGATATGATGCCTCAATTATTGTTTGTCTCTGGGTTAAACTTGGAGTACAAGACAATCTGAACTGGGAGGACCCACAAATATAAGACATCTTTGAGTAGGCACAGCTTGATCATCCTTGCTATCTGTACACAGTTAAAGAGAAACAAGCAAGCAAGGAAAGCTTCCAGTTTTGACAATTTTCGTAACATTTCTAAAGACAATAGTTTGTCTACATGTAATTCAAAATACTGCAAGGGGAAAATATTTTTTTTACTACACATGCAGTTACCTCTTATGCTATGATACATCCAAACAGGCTCAGGTGCTGCCGGCTACTGTATAATCTGTATAATCCATGGAGTAATCTCAATAGATTCCATCTGTCTCCAGTAATTTTTGCTTGTATAATTTCATATTAAATACATGTGCTCCTGTGAGAACCTCCAGCTGAGAAGGATATTCAAGGCAAAGATAAAATCTTGAAGGTGAAAACCTTTTTAATATTGGTTTCTAGGGTTTTAAGATCTGGAAGGATAGATATCAAGGGCATCAGGTGTAGCCTTTGTCCTGCCTAGGGTATAGCTAGCCATATGCCCTGTGCTGCTTGGCTTGGGCTACAACACCCCCAACACCATGCCCAGGGTGAGAGGTTGGATGTTGATTGGACAGATGGTTGGAAGAAAGGACATTTTAATACAAATTCTAGGATTTGTTGAAAGGCACAGATTGGAGGGGAGGCAGCACTGAGCACATTCAAATATTCCCTGCTTGCTTCCCAGGGTGTATCCTGCTTTATGCCTAGTGTTTACCAGCATTGTCTCAGGCTCTAGGATGGATGAATATCCCTTGGAGCACAGTCAAGTCAGCCATTTGAAGTGGAAGGCATGTAGGGCCATCTACAATCTGCTGCAGATGGGTGAGAAGAGCATTTGCTACAGAAGCCACCAGAGGCCTGCTGAGACAACACTAAAAGAAAGAGTGTTGTGCCTGGCATGGAAGAGACTGTCCAATGGCCATCAATAGCTCAAATATGAATGGGGTAACCCAGCTAAAGCAACATTTGAATGCCTTGAAATCAAGTACACTCAAAAAAATAATTCATTGGATGAACATAATTTTATCTTGCCACTTATATTCCATCTGAGCAAATCATGTTATTTCAATCCATCTTGATTGTATTGTTTCAACACCACATATGTTTGCAAGTGTAACATAAAATTAACATCTACATTCAATTAATTTGGCTTTTATTAAATTAACATGTCTGTACCAAGTTATTCTAATTAAATGAATTTAAATTCATTTTATATTGATTGAACACTATGGCACCACAAAAGTCAGCCTTGTTATATTAAGTAAAAAATGTTTTGTCTTTTATAACAATGTTAATCTTCTAGAATGAATTGATGTAGCTTTTATCTGTAATTCATCAATCTTGTTTCAATTAGTGTTTTTATTGCTTATGTAAACATTAATTTTAATTCAATTACTGAAACATGCATAAAGGATAGCTTGCAAAACCATCTCTTATTTTGCTCAAACATTCTTAAAACAATTATTAGGATCCCAGTTCAGCCCAGCTTTCTCCCCTTCAACCATCTCATACTAAACTTATTAGCACCAACACATTGGGCTCAATAACTTCCTTCATACGACCCAAGAATGCAAATCAATTGTCCAAACTGCAACCACAGGTGGTTAGGGGTGGTTCAAAGCCAAGAGATCAAGCTGAGTTAATAATGGGAACATTTAGAATCTTTCGTTAACAGCAATGCAGGTGGGAGACTACAGAACTTCCAGAACAATGAAGACATGCTGACTTCCCATGGACTAAACTGTCACGGTGCGTTGCGGACGAGCGGGCAAGCAGGCAAGGGAGGCAGTGATCAGGACGGGAAGCAGGGTTTAATCGAGATAAACGCAGGACAAAACAGGACTTCCGGGTAAAATCATGGGCAACATCAATGACAGATCTGGGGAGACTGACTTAGACGCAGACTAAATACAAAAGACAATCAGGCACTGATAGACAACAAGTGGTTTCAATCGGGATCAGACACGAGCTAACGAGGGGGGCGTGGCACACAGGAGGCTTAGATGGGCGGATCATGACATAACCCCCCCCCCCGAACTCCGGGCGCGCACCAGGGAAGGGACGGACGAGGCAACAGAACCTGGAAAACAAGAGCAAGACAGGTTAATGGGGGACAAGGAACAGAACGGAAACACAAAACAGGCACAGGGGCAACAACCAGGACAAGAGCTGACACAGGACAGGGAAGGCAGACAGACAGACCAGGAACGGGGACAGAGGGGGAACCCCAAGAGGTGGAACAAAAGGACCGGGAGTGAACAGAGGAGCCAGAGGGGAATGAGGAGCGGAAACAGGAGGGACGAAGGGGTGAGGAACAGAGACAGGGGGCCAAACGGGAAAGGACGGGGGACCAAGGGGAGCCCGAGGGACCGAAGGCGGGCGACGGGTGGCAGCCTGAGGGGCCGTGGGACACACGAGGAGGGAACAGGAGGGGACCACAAGGAGGACACGGAACCAGGACGAGGGACAGGCGGAGAAGAAACGGAGGGAGCTAGAGGGGGCACCAGGGGAGAAGACGAGGGAGCTGGAGGGGAAGATGACAAAGGGAAGGAGGGAGGTGAAGCCGCGGCAGGCGGCGGCACAAGCCCAGCCGGCCAAGGAGTAGCCGACCGAGGGACGGCCGGAGGGGGAGCCACAGGCGACCGAGGAGTCGACCTCGGGGAACCCTGCGGTGACTGACGAGACACCGAAGGTGGGACTGAGGCCAGGAGACGGGGCGACACAGGAGGAACCGCAGGCGACCGACGAGGCCGTGACCCTGGACCCGCAGGCGACCCCCGAGCCCCAGCCAGGAGGACCAAGGGCGAACTGGGGGGCAGGGAGGGCGGCAGCTAAACCCCACGTCTGTGCCCCCTCCCCTTGCGGGACACAGATAGGCGGGGCAGCTGTCGGTGCGGCCCTGGCCAAGGCGTGGGTGTATACCCATCAAGGATCATCTCAGACCTCCTCCGGGTCCAGGGCCAGGGCTGGGCATGTCGGAGCAGGAGTCTCTGGGGCGGCCGCGGTCTGTGCAGCCGGAGCAGGGGCCGATGCGACCGCGGGCTGTGCAGGGCGGCGCAGGGGCCAATGCGGCCGCGGGCTTTGCAGGGTGGCGCAGATGCGGCAGTTGCTGGCAGGTCAGGCGGCGCAGATGCGGCCGTTGCATGCAGGTCAGGTGGCGCAGATGCGGCAGTTGTAGGCAGGTAAGGCGGTGCAGGCTCTTCCGGAGCGCAAGCGGGCGGCTGGGGAGTCAGCGGATCGCTCTTACGCTTCTTCTTTTTCTTCCGTCCCGCTCGGATGATGAGCTTGTCCTCCGGATCAGTGATCAGGGCAGGAAGCAGGGTTGAATCGGGATAAACACAGGACAAAACAGGACTTCCGGGTAACATCACGGGCAACATCAAGTTCAAGTATAACGGTTCCACTCAGAAATGATTTTCGAAAACACAAAAAATCTGCATTGCTGAGGTGTGGAAAAATATCTGGCTTCCATGAGTCTGTTTCAAGCTCATTCACCCCATTAGTTTGAATTTAGGAACCATACCTTGGATGACAACCTCTGCCCATCCAGATTCATGATAACTTTTTGCAGGACTTCAAAAGTGCATTTGAGATCCAGTGGGTAGCTTAGGTTCAGACAGTATATCAGTCCAAATAACAGAGCACAAGCAGTCGCTTCTCAAACCAGGGAGAACCTCCACACCTTCAATCAGGACACCAGTGTTCTCTGGGTCATCTCCAGGCTCTGCACCCTCCTGCTGTTTGACATACACTCACAGTTTGCTCCATGGCCTTAGTGTTCTGTGAAGTAAATATATTTATTATCATTTTGTTTTAATCAAGATATGGGAAGAATATGTTGTAGGAAAAATTATTAGCTCAATTAAAAGTTTAATATCTCCACCAATATGTTCAATTAATTAATTTTAATTAA
>JABFEB020000001.1:38204713-38216025 GCA_019775895.2 Stomatorhinus ivindoensis | reverse complement strand
AAGTCAAGCATACTTAAGTAAAACTTTGTTTAGTATATCTCTGTTAGGTACATAAAAAGTTAACTGAAAGTATACTTGCTTAATTTTAGTTTAGAAAAAGTATACTTTTAGCATACTTACAAATACTTCTTTTTCGTAAGGGAAGCTAAGGAGAAATTGCAACGGTATACTTTTGTGAGAATTTAGTATATGGGAGCGGCCACTACAACCCAGTGGAGTGCCCCTACTATCCAGCAAGAGGGTCCCGGGCCAGTGCAAGAAAGTGTCGGCCCACAGGGCATTGCCCAGTACGCCAAATGTTCAGTCCAGCCTTACCCAGAGATTCTTTAACAAGCTTAGTGGGGATTGGTAAAGTGGACAAGTTTTTGGTTTGATCTTAATTATACTTTTTAGCTCTTTTTCATTAATTCAAAAACATTGAAAGTATGTTCACGTTCCTCTTGCACTGAAGTTAATTGTGAGCCATTTGAACATGTTAGAAGCCTGATTTTCGTAAATTTTTCATTAAAGAAGTTCCTAAAATATTGGTGCTGAATTTGCTTGGTGCCATAAGTTTGGGAGGTTACTTGTCAGATTTAAGGTAGTCTGGGCAAAATGTAAGTGAACGAATATTGAGTCCATTTAAACTGTGGTACCTTCAATCCAACAAGTTACCCTAATAAACCAGTAACCCCACTTCGAAGTACAGGTCAGAGGAGGGACAGGAAACTTTTGCTGAAGGCATCAGTGTCTATGTCCACATGTATATTTAAGTATTAGAATTTTTAACAATCAATTCTTCAATCACGAGCACCTTTACTACTTTGGCAGACATAGTGGAGCTTTCTCAAGCTTTACACTCTAGCATTTAATTTTAAATTATGCTTACATCTGTTCAGCTCTGCCAACAGTGGCACTGCATCTTTTTAGAGAAGGAATGACTCCTCTTCTGCTATGATTTGAAGCAATTATCAATGTTATGGGCACTAAAACCACAGGGGAATAAATCAAATAGGAGTTACAGTAGCATTACATTTGATGTGTTGAAATGATCTTCAGTATTCTCATTCAGTGTCACTCTGTTTGTGTATTTTTTTTCTTCAGTCACATTTAAAAAAAGGCTATAAACAGATATTTGATGCTAAACAGAGATTCTTGTCTATGTGTCAAAATTAAAGGAAAGTTTGAGGAAAACCTTACCTTTGAGACACTAGAACATATGCATTGAATAGCGAATATGGTGGTTTAAAAACAATGGAAAAAATGATGTACATATATATTAATGAATAAATCACAGCTAAAAGGGCTGCTAAAGAAGACAGGTGTCATTTTTAGTCATTTGAATCTTATTAGTCAAGTGGCTTTTTATTATCATTTCAACCATATACAGTAATACAGTAAATAGTGAAGCGAGACGGCATTCCTCCAGGATCATGGTGTATGGAAAGCCGTTTGAGCATTTATTCTGATATCCGTGTTATCAAGCCAGCTTTGCTGTACAAGTTCAGACTTTGGCCATACTAGTAAGACATCCTGGCGCACTAGTACGCGACTAGGTTGTACTATTACTGCAAAATTGCTTACTAGTCAAGCTTTTTTAATCAACTAGTTAATGTATGGGCCTGAAAATGCTTACTAGTAGCACTAATATAGGCCAAAGTGTCCACTAGTAACACTAGTAAAGGCCAAAATCTCCACTTGACCCAATTGGGACAATGACCCCAAACACACAGGAAAAGCAACCCAGGAGTTTATTAAAGCAAAGTGGAATATTCTCAAATGGCCAAGACATTCACCTGATCTCACCCCCATTGAGCATACATTTCACTTGCTAAAGACTAAACTACAGTCAAAAAGACCCTCAAGCAAATAGCAACTGAAAGTTGCTGCAGTAAAGGCCTGGCAGAGCACTAAAAAGGAGGAAACCCAGCGTTTGGTCGGAAATATGTATATATGTATGTATTAATCAGGGGTAATAATGGAGACATTTAGCCTACTATGGGTGTCACAGAATGTACAATAACTCAGGGGGATTCAACCTCAGATTCATAACCCCCTGGGGCTAATTTCCACCATTCTATTTCATCAACTGAAATGCTGGAATAATCATTTGTTTCACAAAACACAAAGAACTAAAGGTAACCCCTCCACATGGCACAAGCATTATACCCCCTGGCTCTTAGTTCTTAGTTTCTTATGGTTATGTATTCATATTAGGGGGGTCCTTAGCTTTGATCTGTTTTTGCATGGGGGTCTCTGGTTCAAAAATGCTTGTAAATTCTTGCAGTAACTTGCAGCCAAAAGAATACTTTCTTCTAAAAAAAGGACAATATTAAAGCTTCCACAGTAAAGCGAAAATATTACCTCTTAAGCCTACCTTACACACTGTCCCCACTTCTCCAAAAAATCTTTACCAAAGCTCAGTTCTGTGTCTGTGTCTGTTTTATGAAGTGCCATTACTGACTAGGACTAAGGCAGAATCAGATTTCCCCATGATAAATTTTGCGGGCTATGGGTGGTGGTGGGGTTCACCCACAATTAATTTAACCAAGCAAGAATACTGCAGAATAATGAAAATATGTACCGAAATGTACTCTACACACTCTCCGCGAGTCAAGTTCCTCCACACCAGACTCCCTCATTCAGGTTTATGGACCTTGCTTTGTGCACTGCTGCACAGTCATCTTGGAACAGGTAGGGGCCATCCCCAAACTGTTCCCACAAAGTTTGTTCGGAGGTGCAAGTTACCATGGTAATTCAGCGGGGATTCATTTAAGACACGTTGATGGAACGGAACTCTCACTTAAATAAGACAGACTTATCGAAATAAGCCAGACTTTCCCTTAATCCTGCTTCGTGAAATACCCCCCAGGACATAAACTGAACAATCACAGAAACAAAGAGGGATGCCAAAAACAAACACAAGACCCAAAGACAACAAGGAAGGGGACAACGGAGGGAAAACACCAGGGTGCACAATGACCAAAGGAGGACACAGGGAAATCACCCATAGGGGAATCAAACCAGGGGGCACCAAACCAGGGGGCAAAGGGTGGGGGGACCCAGGGAACCAGAAGGAACCTTGGTGGGCTGAAGCCGGGAGCAGCAGGGGCCACTGGCCACTGCATGGCCAGAGCCAAAGGGACCCTCAGCGGCCATGAAGCAGGAAGTGGATGGGACGCTGAAGGGGGTGAGGATCAAGGTGGAGGGAATGCTGGAGGAGGTGAAGAGGAAGGTGTAGGGAACACTGGAGGAGGCAAGGAGGAAGTAGAAGCCGTGGCAGGCAATGGCAAAGCTACAGCCAGTAAAGGCGCAGGCGACCGACAAAGTGGAGCTGGGGGATCCGCAGGCGACTGATGAGGCATCGAAGACGGGATCCGCAGGCACCCGACATGGCACCACAGGGGGAACTGCAGGTGACTGCTGAGCAGGAGCCAGGGGGACTGCAGGCAACAGCTAAGCAGAAGCAAGGAGGACCAAAGGCGAACCTGGGGGCAAGGTGTGGGACCCAACCCTGGCGCAGGTGTCCTCTCCCTCTGCAGAACACCAAGAGACGTGGTCCTGGTCGGGATCTGCCATGACAAGACGGCAGTCGGAATGACCCTGCAGAGGGCTCCATCTCTGCTGAGGGGGGAGCAGCAGTTCCTAAATGATTGGGAAACTGGAGCCGGGGGCACAGGAACAGGGATTGGAGCCAGGTGCATGGGAACAGGGATTGGAGCCGGGACTGGAGCCAGGGAGACTGGATCCAGGGGCACTGGAGCGAAGAGGTGGGGAGACGGGCTTCAGGCGCAGACAATGCTCTGGGGAGACGGGCTTCAGGCGCAGACAATGCAGTGGGGAGACAGGCTTCAGGCGCAGACAATGCAGTGGGGAGATGGGCTTCAGGCGCAAACAATGCAATGGGGAGACGGGCTTCATGTGCAGGCGAAGTGGCGGGAAGACGAGTCTCAGCTACCAACTCAGGAACTGGCATGGCAGCACAGGCTTTGAGAGCACTGGCGGATTGAGGATCGGAAGGGGATCTTCCCAATTTTGTACTGGGGAGAAAGCAGAGACCGAAATGGACTCCACGGGAACTCCTGGAGTCTCTCTGTAATTGCCACCGGATGTCTCGTACCTCCTTCACCCTCGGCCAGTAAGCGAGGGCTCTAGCTGCTGGGGCCTCTTGAAGTTCAGGCTGCTGCAGCCAGTAAATTAGCTCATCAATTAAACCAAGGTATTCTTCCTCAGTAAGGTTAGGCGTCTTCTTTGTGAGTCGAGTCATTCTGTCATGTACGCTGGGTACGGAGCCGGGAAACAAGGGCAGGAGTTCAAGGAGTCGAGGAAAACATAGAATTTATTCAGGACATGATAAACTAATATTCAGGACAATCGGGGCATGACAATCATGGCTGCAGTGGCCCTGGGGAGAGGTTTTGGAACTGAAGGCATGTTCTAGCCATCAAAAAAAGATATAAAAAACTTTTGAGAACAGAAGAAATTTTTTATTGTTCTACTCATAGTTTATCATACCATTACAATATATACATTGTAATGATAAATTGTGTTTTTTGTTCCGAGAATATATACACCTTCTACCTATATAAATAATTTTGAACATTTCCTTTGACTGCCTATGAGTTTTGCACAGTACATAAAGGACTTCAAAGGGTAATTAAATGTACTGTTTCTCAGGAATAAGATACTTTAACTCCAAATCAGAAAAAGTTGGGATGGTATGTTAAATTAAAATCAAACTGAAAACAGTACTTTGTTAAATTATTTTTGAGCTGTATTACATTGAAAACAATACAACAGCACATTATTTAATGTGTTCCTCATGAATTGTATTGTTTTTCTTGAAATAAACACATTTTCTACTTTTGGGTCTTGCAACACACTTCATAAAAAGTTGGGACGGGAGCAATTTAGGGCTAGTAATCAGGTAAATTGGTTATATGATGTGATTTGAAACAGGTGATGTCAACAGGTGATTTGGTACAAAAGCAGCATGCAAGAAAGGTCTAGTCCTTTAATAGCAAAGATGGGCCGAGGATCGCCAGTTTGCCAACAAATACGTGAGAAAATTACTGAAATGTTTAAAAAAAATGTTCCTCAAAGAAAGATAGGAAGAGATTTGGATATTTCACCTTCAACAGTGCATAATGTCACGTGCGGATTAGCACAGCGTGCCTGGATGCAGGCGGCGTCGGGCAGGGAAGACGATAAGGCAGGAATATCCGGGAAAACTGGGTTTATTAAGACGCAAACGGGGTAAACGCCACAACACATCACAATGACAGATCTCCTGATACGGACTCAGACGCGGACTAAATACAGAGGACTGACAAGGAATTAACAAGGCAACAGGGAAACACAATCAGACTGAAGCACAACAGGTGATTTCCATTGGGAGTTGCACATGAGGAGCAGGGGGGCGTGGCATACATGAGGCTGGAACGGACGGAGCGTGACACATAACATAATTAAAAGATTCAAGGAATCTGGAGGAATTTCAGTGTGTGAAGGGAGAAGGGCGCAAGCCTATGCTGAACAACCGTGAACTCCGATCCCTCAGGCAGCACTGCATGAAGAATCATCATTCATCTATAAGCGACATCACCACATCAGCTCAGGACTACTTTGGCAAACCATTGTGAAGTACCACAATACGTAGTTACATCCACAAATACCAGTTAAAACTGTGCTGTGTCAAAATTCATGAGGAACTCATTAAATAATATGCTGTTGTATTGTTTTCAATGTAATACAGGTCAAAGATAATTTAACAAAGTATTGTTTTCAGTTTGATTTTGATTTATCATACCGTCCCAGCTTTTTCTGATTTGATGGGTTACTTGCATCTACTGTATAATTACAGGATCAAGCATCCGGGGTAGAAAATGAACTACGTAAAAACAGGTTATATAGCAAGAATGAGTTAACAAATGAGACTGAGATGAGGTTAGGCATGATCTCAGCAATAGCCTATTAAATCTGAAAGTCTCCTTGTACACCATATATGTACTGCCTTTGAACTGTTGGACATCCTCAGATGTTAATTGAAAATATATCGTTATCTGAGCTCTTCACCATCTCTCCACAAATCTCATTTGTGAAATTAATTTTGGTGTCACTACTGCATTGTCTTTAATTTATCCCCTACGACTACTCATATTGCTCTCATAATGTAACTCTCATTCAAACTCTTATGAGCCCATTATTGTGAGTCATCAGGATGGACTTCCCCACAAGGAGCAGGTTAGCAGTGCTATAATCAGACAGTCTAAAAGGCCCGCAACAATCATTACATGAAAATGATTTCTGATAATTTAAGCTTGAACTACATTTAAGGCTGAATCTCTTAGGTATAAGGTGGCATGCTCCTCTTAGAGGACAAAACGGTGGCACAATTACATAAATTCACTCTGAAGGTTCTATAATAGGGAACTGAGTGAGAATGTTTGATTCATTTAATTGGCAGAAGTGAGGGTCACAAAAAGTCTGAATATTGTCATTTGTGGACAAAACATAAGATTTAAGGCACTTAGCTTCCTTTGAAAACTTAAATTACACTGTTCTTACTTAGTTTAGTAACTCATAAGTATGATACAACCTGAAACTTGTGAATATTATTGCTGTGACAATAATGGATACCTTGCATATTATATTATATGCGTAACAATGACAAATACAATTAAATGCAAAGAAACAGAGATCATGTTTATAACAGATCATGGCTGCAAGATTCTACACAGCATAATGTAATTACCTGCTCTTAGGGAAAGGAAATATGCAGATTATTACCGATTATGGGCAGCATTTATTGTGCATTGTCATCCAAGATTAATCTTTACAATCTATCATATACTGTATCTATTTCACTCTTGCATTTCAATTTTCTTTTAAGTAAAATACACAGAAGCAGTACTGTACTGGTACCAGTTATCAATTTATCAGCATTGGAATATGTAATTATTTGAAGTCAGATGTGCAAGCTTATTGAATTTCACTTCACCAGATGGTATTTTTGTATATTTCTATGCCTTATACATATTCTCCCTCATGCATTCAAATGCAAACACATAACAGCAAAATCGCAATAGTGACACTTTACCTCACGTTCAGGGATACCGGACACTTACAAGTTATGACATTATTACATTCTTTATCCAGAGAGTGGTTGCATGTCCCATTAACTTACAGCTAGATAACAAATTTGCTCATGGTACATTGCACATCATCTCAGAAGTGTGAGTTTGAAGAAAGTCATTATTTGTGCAAATGTAACAACATTTAGTTACATGGCATCACAGTGGTTTCATATTTTACCCAGGGTCCAATTTTATTTCAGAGGGGTGGAGGAACAATGCCAGAAGTTCACTGGGACAGAAGCCACTTTGGGACAGTTGTGCGGGCAATATAATTCAGTAGTTATTGTATATGAGACATGTCTGATATATAAAGACCAAGTTGTAAAATTGCTATGTATGAGCTGCTAGAACAACTATTTGCACTGCTTAAGTATCACCCGATAAATCAGTGAGAGACATCATCAGCAAAAGATATAATACTGCTTATTGCAGGGTTTTATATTGCAAGTTAACCTCAAGTACAAGGACATAATAATGTATTACCAAATATCCTTAGTTATTCCAATAAATTATTAATGAAATCTGAGCAGGGCATACTACCGAATTATCAACAGTTGCCTTCTGTATGTATGCATAATAGTGTAAGTGCAATTGTAAAAACATTCTCAGTGTGATTACTAATTATGTATCCCTTAGAACTGACTATGTATTTCATTCATAATTCAAAGTGACATGTTGGCATAATAATAATAATAATAATTATTATTATTATTATTATTATTGTTGTTGTTGTTGTTGTTTTTATTATTATTACTATTATTATCATAATATTATTGTTGTTGTTGTTGTTTGATGCTTTCAGATGCCCATTCTTAAAATTGTTGTTTTCTATGTATTTTTTAGATTGCCCACTAGGACGCAGGGGAATTGTTGAAGCTTCAGAGATGTGCACCCAGGAATGTCTGGTGTTAGGTCACTCAGATAACTGTTGGATGCCACCGACTCTGGAATCATATCAGCAGCCTAAATCCCCTCTTTCTGCCTTTGCCAATCAAAAGGATTGGGCCAAAGACAAACTATTGAACGGGCAGTCTCTGACAAGAACCTGGAACAGTGACAACAGCCGAGAGAAGTTTGGTAGTGCTGAAGGACATTTTAGCAATGGAAACCAGATGTCAGACATTCCACTGGCAAGCTTGAAGTCATATAAAGAAACATCAGCTATTGAGAACTCAAAGGAACACCAGCTATAAATACACTGCTGAATATATCTGTTGGGCAGTCTGTCCTTGCCTATTTTAAGTAAACTAATGCTATTGCTGTGTGATAGTTACAGAAATTACCAAGTAGGCCTCTAGACTTGTGCTATTGCGGGATGTAAACTGAACATTCTACTTCTGTTGACCCCACAAATGATATAGTATTTTGTAAAATGTAAGACTCTGATTTTAGATAGTGTTTGTTATTTAACTTTCAAGACAGAAAACCCACAATTATTGGCAGTATGTTTACTAAAAGGCTTTTGTGAACAATAAAAAAACTGTTGACCAATATGCAAATATTGTGTAGTAAATGTTATTGAGCTGGTCTGAGGCATATTAATCAATACCATAAAAGAAAAATAACATTTTGATATTAACACTGTAAGTCAACACTTGTTGAGTTAATTATTGTTGAAGTGCTTGTAAATATAAGAAATACTAATGAATTGTATGTACCTGTAATAGTTACACAGGATAAGAAAGTGTTTCATGGTTGTTGTTAATATTAATTTGTCATTGGTTTTATTGATCTCTCCAACCAAAATGGGATACATATTATTCCTGAAAGACAAAATACATATTCAACTCTCAAAAAAACATATGAACACTAATTTTATGTTCTTTTCCACATATGATTGTATTTATCTCAGCATCAGCAACAAAAACATGGCACTTCTTTTTTCAAACTATTTTTTACTATTAACAAAAGTACAGGTTCTATTAATGAGTAGGTTGTATAGTGGAGAGGGTGGTGGCAGAAAAAGATGTGTAAAATACAATGTTACTGCTATTTAACTTCACCATTGTAAATTACTTTATTGAGGGTAATTGTGCTTAACAATTACCTTAAACATACATTATGTTTTTTAGAAGTGTTATTAATTTGAGTAATATTATGTTCTTTACCTTCAAAATAACGAATATCATACTGATAGAGGTGGTTAAGGGAATTATTAGAAATAGACACTTCAAATAGTTGCAACAGCATTTGTTACCTTAATCATCAAATGTTTGGGTAAAACCATATCAATGTTTAGCAGAGTAAAATGTCATAAATTCAATCAAATATGATCACAGAAGCATGTAGAGGACAAAACATTTAGAAACCTCAATTAGGATATTGTCTTTCTCAATGGCACTTTCATGATGTTTGTATATGGGCAACATGGGATGGAGTGAATTGCTTACTGCAATATGTTTGTTAGTTGTGAGGGTGTTTGACATAAGTATTTAAATGGTTAATCCTTGTTACTGCTATACACATATCCGGTTATTGCAATAAATGTTTTGAATATGGACGTTTGTTTTGTTTTTTTCATGATGGCCATGATGGTCAATACCAACAGAGATATTACCTATAATACAGTAACCCAAGTGTGTGGTACTCATGTTCATACATTAGTTGCCATTAATACAGCTATTTTATACTAATTGTATTGGTTAATATTTTCCCTTTCTTTTAACTACATTTACCATTTATTTTATGTAGCCATCACATGAAACTGTACACAAAGTAAGTGTACTCTCAGCAGGCTGATTAACATTTAACAGCCACAAATAATCAAGGAGGTTGTGCCAGGATTTGCCTCAACTGTAGTACTAGTATTTCCCAAGCACCTGCAACGCGGAAAAAAATATGCATCTAGAAATAAGCATAATATTCCTAAATGGAGTCAAATTATGTTGTATTGAGCAAAAAAATCTGCCAATGGGGTAAGTAAAGATTACTTGGCTAGAATTCTTAAAACTAGAAAAAAAGTCTATCCACTGAAAAATCATAATGTGCCTTTAAACCAGGCAAAATGGTATAATTTAAGCAAGCTGCGTAAGCAATGAAATCACACTTATTTAATTCAGTTTCGTATTGAGCTAACTATAAAAAATACATCTTAAAATAAGATTGACAACTAGCAAAATAATTTTTAAATGAATTTTTTAGTCTCTAGATTTCTAATTTTAAGGATAAATACCTTGACATAAGGTTAATAACTAGCAAATAAAAGTTTCTAAGACAATTTCTTAAAGCAGCATAATTAAAATCAGTGATTTTGTCTCAAATCATGGGACCAGAAGCATTCTTGTTTTTAGCATTTTTTTTATTAAGACAATTTTTAATCAACATCCAACTGTTTCACTGAAAGTTTACAGATTGAATGTGTGATTTACAGTAATTTACAACACATCATCCATCAATGAAAGCCATTTAACATCGTCAATTATCACAAGGCCACCTTCCACAGTCACGCAAAGCAAAGGGTTTACAGATATGCAGCTATTCAACTAACAAAATCATAATAATAATACTAAATTAAACAAAAAACAAAACAAGTCACATTAGCTGCTGGTTTGAACAATCTTCCAGAGAAAGAAATTTGAGATGACACCAACAAACATATGGCTAAATTCTGACAATTTTGTCAGATGGAGAGACTCACTCATTCACTCAGTGAAGGATCTCCACTCTGCAAAGACTTTTTTGTAGGATGAGGTTGAATTTTGGTCATGGATGGAGTCCTGGGGGGTATTCCATGAAAGTAGCTAACAAAAGCCAGACTTACACGAAAAAGTGAGACTCACATGAGCGGCATCTCCAAATTAAGCCTCATGTCGTTCCACGAACGAGGCTCAGCTGTAAGTAATCGAGGCTTAGGCAAGGCGGAGTTGCATAGTCTCACTTTGCGCGCGCGTCCGCGATATTTAAAAAGCCCGAATGAATGGATGAACGAAACATAGATCCGAAATGAGCCAGACTAGGAGAAGTCGTGCAGTTTTGTTCTCCGCTGCTGAGCAAACGCTGCTCATGGAGCTCTACGAGGAATATGCAGGCACGATAAATAGAAAAGGGAACACCATCTACATTAATAAAACCAGGGAAAAGGCGTGGCAAAAGATTGCGGACAGGATTAATGCGTAAGTTATGTATCATGGGTACAGTGGTTAATGTTTCGCACTACTACGGTTGCTGGTTCGATCCCTGTGGCTAACGTGGACCCTT
>JABFEB020000001.1:38142989-38155144 GCA_019775895.2 Stomatorhinus ivindoensis | reverse complement strand
CTCTACAGAAGAAGACCTGGAGACGGAGGTAATTATCGCTATCGGGCTCGCTGATCTCCGCTCCCGGGAAGGCCTGGTGACACAAACGAACGGTTGGTGAACACGGTCGTGAATCCCACGACCCCTTGCGGTGTTTACTGCAGAAATGCAATTATGTTGTTAAAAGGAATAAAATAAACGCAGCTCTTCATCATTTATCACAGTTAATTATTGAATCTCTGTATAATAAAACTATATGTCGATCTTTCATCAAAGAACAAAGAAAAAAGATATTTTTTAACGTATTAACATTTAAATAATAACGTATGCAACTTTACTCATGCTCATTGAGTCAAAAGATGAAAAAAGGTGAATAGAATAGAATCACTCTTAGAATCAATTCATTACAACCGACAGTTCGAAAGAATCGAATCAGTTAATTGAGCCGAACTTTCCATCACTAGAAGGCAAGTTATGTGCAGGCATTCAAATTACCAAAGACCAGCAAGCTTTTTTCCGAAGGGGAGTTTCTCAAAGAGTGCATGGTAGAGACAGCAGTTATCTTACGTCCTGAGATCAAGAACAGATTTGAAAGAAATCTCGCCGTGTGATAATTGACAAAGGCTTGTCTAGCAAGCTAAACAATAAAGCAGAGTCATTTACATTATATTCCTTGGCACTGGATGAAAGTAATAACATAAAGGACATTGCTCATCTTTTAATTTTTATCAGAGAGATTAATGACAATTTTGAGATAATGGAGGAGTTTTTGCCCATGGAATCCCTAAAGGGGAAAATGCGGGGAGCGGACTTGAATGACAGCGTGTCTTCAAAAGGCACTAGCTAACTTGGAGTACATTTGCCAACGTTACTAAAGATGGATCGCCAAATCTAACTGGAAAAAATGTCGGGTTGCTCAAAAGAACCCAGGAGAGGGTGAAGGAGGAAGAACCCTGCGCAGGAGGTAATTTTCTTACATTGCCTACAGGGTATTCGTGGTCATGGAAAACCTGAATAAGTTTTGGAATTCTTGGATAGAGATAAAAGTTTTGGAAATTAACCTTGTTCATTTTTGTTTCCTGCTTAGTTCTGCAACGCGCTAATGGAAATGTATGAGCGGAAGTCAATAGTTACCCAGCAAACATGCTGTCACGACGCGGGTTAGCGCAGCGTGCCTGGATGTGAGCGGCGCCGGGGAATCAATGAAACGGAGCCGGGAATCCAGGGAAACGGGGTTTATTCGCGGAAGACACGGGGAATAGCCACAAGACATCACAATGACCGAGCTGACGATACGAACTCAGACGCGGACTAAATACTAACGATGAATAAGACACAGCGAAATACAATCAAACGGAAGTACAACAGGTGGGAACAATCAGGATAAGACAGTAGGTAACGAGGGGGGCGTGGCAACCACATGAGGCTGGAACGGACGGAGCGTGACATATGCCCATTTGGGCCCCGCATGGGCAGGGGTGGGTTTACTGTGGATCAGTGTGGGCAGGGCAAACCCACACTAACCCCACATGGGGCTGCAGCAATTTTGCCCTTTGGACCCCCCATGTGGGTTTTATGTGGGCCAGACCCACACAGCCCCACTGTGAGTAAGCCCATGCAAAGCCTGCAGCAGTTTTGTTTTACAGCCCCTTTTTAATTAGAACTGCACACAGTCACCAAGGCAAGTAATTATTATTAATTATTATTAGTGATTAATGAAATAAATTATTAATAACTTATTATTTTCAACAGCAACATCAATAATAATAATCATGATTATTGTTGTTGATGATAATTATTAATTATTATCAATAATAATAATAATTTATTATTGCTATTATTATTACTATTATTATTATATTATATTTGAAGCTGTGTGCCTCATTTTGGCTGTGGGTTAGAAAACAATCCTGTCATAGAGAGTGTTCTGGCCCTGCCATTTATTTTGTGAGGTCACTGGGGACACATTCCCTGCCCTGTGCCGTAGCTTCCAGCGACCCTGAGGGTACAACTGGATGGATGGATGAGGGACACGCGCTGGGCGTTTGAGTGCAGCAGGAAGCTCGCGATCGCCATACAGGTGTTTCGAATCAGAAAGACCGTTCGGAAACAAAGCAACAGTGACAGTGAAAGTTAATTAAATCAATTATTGATCATTTCTTGATAGCCCCATTTAAAGGCTCTCCCTGTAAGTACACGTTAATATACATGTTTAACCGCATTCAGCTTAACTGCATTTTGAGTTGTTGAAAACCACAATGAATGTTAAAATGCTCCGTTCTTGTCAGTTCAATACGTATCCGCTTGATAAGTTATACTTAAATATAAGGTAAGATGTAATATTAAAAGTTTCTTTATATATGCACATGCATATTGATGCGCAGAGGTAATGATTGAGGCTACCTGAAGTATAGGCCTATATGTTCCTGTACATTTATTGGAAAGACATTAAGACTAAAATTAAACTAAACTAATCAATTTCCGCACAAGCAGTTTGTCTCACCAGTAAATCGTTATGAACTTCTTTCACATTATGTTTTTATTTGATGTGTAGTGTTGGTCATACGTATAACATACGTTTTCATGTATTCATGGTGTTCATGTGTTTCTTTTAATGACAGCAGTCAATATAACATCTGAACTAAACATCAGAACATTTCTTTTTATGACAATTATCCACAAAGTGTGCAGCTTTTGTCACTGCAGTATATTTTTGTCTGCTTTTCAGGTGGTTGACGCGACACATTTTCCGACGCATGCCCTCTGTCCGTTGGTGAGAGAGTTGGGCTCACCTGTGTATGTGCGCACATGTCTGTGCACGCACATCAGGGAGGACCTCCGCCATGCACGATACAGAGAGCAGAAGAGAATTATAAATGTGTGACCGTGTAGAGACAAAAATGACAAGCAGTTGTGTAAATAACATAAACAACATAAGGCTATTTAGTTTGTTCAATAAAAGGACAATGTATAGACCTGTCCCATAGGAAAGGTAACCTTAAATGACTTCTGTTGTGATCTGGCGCCATAAAATTAAATAAAATTAACTTGACCTTCAAGGGGGGGAGGTGCCATTGGGGGGGGGGGATGCGCCCCCCTAATATAATGGTAGGGGAAACACTGATCTACATACAGTGTTTCGTATCATATAAAACATCCTGTAAATAGACAATAAAAACAGTATCTGTACAGTACTTTCTCTTATGTTTTTCTTAGCATTTTCTTTTCTCTAGATAACTTTATTGTACAGTAAACCTATATATATTCTATGCCATGTTCTATGACTAACTTATTACATTTTCCATTATAGTTTGCTGCCGTCTTGTGAATACACTAATATATTATTACCTCAATTTAGGTAAAGTATCTGGCAACAATTGGTAGACTTGTAGTCAAGATACCTAAACTGAGACCAAGACACTACCAAGACCAGAGAGTATCGAGACCAAGACAAGATCAAGACTAAGACCAAGACAGACCAAATCAAGACCAAGACAAAGTCGAGACAAGACTAAGACCGAGACCGAAAAAAAGACTTCCTTAACTTTTGTGTGCTGTTGAGAAATGACATGATGGGTACTGACTGGTCCCAAAGTCATCTGACAAAACAGCTAACACCTCCAACAACTGTCTAAAGAATGGGAAATATGTAACTGATTTCAACTATACTTAATTTGTAGATGAACTTGTAACAAAATTGAAGACACACAATTATAAACTTGAAATTGCATCCTGTCCCATTGTAGCAGTACTAGCCAAATGACATTGCATGATATCAACTTCCCTGAAATGGATTAGGCCTGATAAGTCAACACAACGTGATATGCAGATGTTATTTGAAATCCAGTAGTAACATTTATTTAGTCAACACCATTCTAAGTAAAATACTGTAATCAAAAAATATAAAGACATGTGCACACATCACATGAATGAAATGCAAACTACAAATACTATATACCAATACAAAGTGCACATCAAACTGTGCATTAATAAAAAGAAGGACAAGTGCTTTAAAGATTCTGACATCTTGATGTCTGCAGTGTCATGTGATTACAACACACTGGCAGCAGGGCAAGAACAATAGAACACAGACATTATGGACAAATAAGAGATTGATAAACTAATACAGTTAAATGAAACACTCAAAAACAGAGAGAGAGAGAATGAGAGCATCACTATTAACAGGCATATTTTCAGAGAGGAGGGAGAGAGAGAAAATAGTTCATATTTTAAAATAGTGGTTGATTGTAGCTCTTGGAAACTAAAGATATTATAGCCTGTGATATTGGATCTAATGTTTAACTAGCGCTACACTTATTTTGCACATATAACGCGTATTTTGATTGGATGAACGCCAAATGTCTAAATCACAACATAATGCATGTATATCATTGATTGGTTGCATTTGAAGGGCGCGAAAGACAAAATAATAATAATGTTGCATTATCGAACATTACGTTGTGTGTCATGGATACTTTTCGCTCCAGATCTCCCGACCACTATGTCAATCTGAGACAGCAAGACCAAGACCAAGACCAAGGGATCCAAGACAAGACTAAGACCAAAGACCGTCGAGACTGTGACAAGACCAAGACCACGTAAAAGTGGTCTCGAGACTGGTCTCTAGACATCCAACTCTAACAACTGGGGGTCCCAACCCATCTGCCAACACAAGATGCATCCTTGCGTATGCTAACGGCCCCTCTGGCTCAGCAGTTGTGCTGGTGGGGCTCTGGCCAGAAGATGGCCTTTGGGGTGATGCTGGTCTACAGAGCAGTCCTATGTACAGTATGTAATGTTCATATGAAATTAGACCCTAAGAAGGAGAACAAAATCAAATCTTGAATTTAATTGTAAAGACCAAATTACAGAATATTTTGTGACTAGGAAATACAAGATACAAGTTTCGTGTTTCAGATTTCACTAGAAAATAAAGGCATGGCAGTATTTCATAAAAACAGATCAGCCTGGAAAGTTGACTTAATTTAACTTCTAGCTTGATCTTAAGTTCTGTTCCAAAGCTACTTTAAAGGCTCCACCTGTGACTCAACTAGACTAGACCTTTCGCAACTGACATTTTAACTTACTGTAAAGCCCTTTTTGTCCAAAAAGTTCCAAGAACTATGGAACCAACAAAGCCCTGGGAAACTACCTAATAGTAGGGGAAACAAGTATATACTTTGCATTTGGACAACCTCATTTTTTTTTACATTAGCATTCCAGTTGTTCTTTTTTTGTCAATTAGATGGTGTGACAAAAAGTATCTGGGCCACAGCCTCAGAGGTGGAATCTTCAGTTAAAACATGACTGCGGAATGCTGGAGAGCGGGATGGCGGAAGGAGCCAAAGGATACTGAGGGGATTGATTTAATATTGATTATTTATGTATGTAATACTATGTGCTCATTGTTATGTTTAATAAAAATATATATTTAGTACTTAGTATAGTATTTAGTAAAATGCAAAGCACATACAGTATATGTAGGCCAGCCCAAAGTGTGGGCAAACTGTGGGCCCAATATGGGCCCCAATGGGGCCCACTCTGCTTAGTGTGAGCAGCCCACAATGGCCCCACAAGGACCCCACAGTACGGGGCCCACATGTGCCCTGCACTTCACGCCGGTAATGGGGCCCACAGCAGGCTGCCCACACTGGCCCCACATGGCCTCCAAAGGGGCATGTTTGGTGGGTAACTCCTTGATAAACATGAATTTCCGGCATGCAAATTTGACATATTTGAGATCGCTGCTTCTTTGCTTGCAATTCCAGTTTTAACTGTTTTATTTATTTTGCACATATTTGAATTTTATTGATCACAGTTTCTGTTTGCCTCTACTTATCATAAGGTATGTATAATAATTTTCATATTGTGATTTTCTTAATAATTAAACGCTATTTGCACATTGGCGAAGGTTGTTTATTTGGTAAACAGACTGGCTATTATCATACTGAAAATTGTAGTATTACTATCTGAAACTGCATGATCATCAAATCAAAGCAAACTTGTGGGTTTTGGAAGATTTTCTTATGGTACTGCAAACATTTTGGAAAATTCATGAAAATTTATTCTGCCAGAATTGAGGGAAACCGGTGCTTAGTAGGTTTATATGTATTTATTCAGAATTGTCATCATTTTTCCTTCCCATGACAGTTACATTGAAAGTACACATATGTTGGAAATGAAATGTGTTAGGCTGTTTGTAAAGGAAGTGGCCCGCCTTATAATTGAAAAATTTTATGTGGCCCTTGGGATAAAAAGTTTGTACACCCCTCCACTAGGGCTTCACAAAACCCACCCCAGTATTTCATCAGCCCATGGAACACTGGGGGTTTTGCAAAGTGTTTGGTTAATTTTCAAAAATAAAACTGTGTTTTACAACCCCTTACATTTGCACATTCAGTTCACATCTGATAAAAATGTAAACTATTAGGAAATGGATGAGTAAGCTTTACAGTAAAACCTGCCCTATTTTCTTAATGATTGCCATTAAAATACCTCGCCCACTCAAGGAGGTGGCTATGCAAATGAAATACAGGTTGTACTCGACTTATGACCTTGGTGACTTACAACTGATTGAATTTACAACCCTTCTGAGACCCAAAATATGTGGCCATGACTGCAGCGCGTCCAGCAGTGCTAGTGTTGCCCAGCCTGTGTATGACAGTTTTCCACCCCAACTGCCAGCAGCAATGAACTAAGAAATTGGTGATAAAAAGGTAAAAAAAAAACACCAAACGATATAACTTAAATTATACATAATTTTTGCATATAAAAGAAAGGTATGATTTACAACCAAATCGACTTATGACCAGTCAGTTTGAACCGATTGAGGTTGTAAGTCGCTGATGACCTATAATTTGAGTGCTGCACTGCCACGCATGGATAGCTTCAGCAGCAATAGACACAGAATTGTGTTAAATAGTGGAGACAATGATTCAGAAAATGAAATGTAATGAACGAATAAACACACAAACACTGACATATTTATGCTATTGTTTTTTATTTCTGAAACCTTAATGTACAGAAAATAAAATATAACCTATAACACAAAAGGGGAGAATTTTTAGAACTCTGCCTAAACAGTGTCAATGCCAGTGGTCGTACTGAAGTCACCCATGAGCAAAAAAATGTCACCTAGTGGGCACCCATCAACTACCAAGTGAAGTCATGAATAAACTGCCTCCTTCACAGAGATATCACTCACTGCCATTGGAGCATACATTTAGAGCACAGACAAGACACCTAGAGAGTGCCTTAATCTGAGTCTCACAATATGCTTGTTGAAAGGTCATATCGGATACCATCGGGAGGAGCTGATCCTATTCTCTAAGTATGGCAGCCATCAGAGCGAACAGACCAATAATTGGTCTACCCACCTACATAGATCTGGCCATTTCCTGGTCTGCATACCTCAGAGCGTGCCACCACCAAAATGCGGAGTTTACAGTGCTCCTCCAACAGCAGAAGATGGTCATCATGCTGGAGAGTCAGGATGTTCCACATCTAGATGGATGAGCCGCCTCAGACTGGATCCTGAGTGCTGCTGTGCAGCGCGCAATGCCTCAGCACCACACCAGTTCTGATCCTCAAAAGGGCAGACCCCATTGGCTCTCTGGTGGTGGTTTTGACTCCTCTGGGGATGTGGCTCCTGATTGCCCTCCCCCATCCCCTTTATGATACGTGCAGCCATCCTGTGGGTTGTTACAGCAGAGCTACACCTGTGGAAAGCAGAAAAGAATCCTGCCTGCCATTTTGCAGCTGGTTGAAGTCTTACCAACCCCCAATTTTCCGCGTGAGTTGGAGGCCCTAATTGTACAGAAGGATTGTGTACAATTTTCAGGAGTCACATGAATTTTCATTTTTATTTCTATGCTATATGCATGCCTTTTGAGGTGAAAGACAGTCAGGTCCTCATTAAAATCCGTATTGCGCAGTAACACCTCATTCAAATCCACCCAAAATCTACACAACTGGTCACTGGTTGCTGTCACTCGCAGGATGGACAAGCTCCATCCATGTCTGTAGGTGTCCTGGACAGTGCTCTTGGATAGCTGTCACCTGCAGTGGTTCCGCTGTTCCTTGTCACCCGGGGGAAGCTAGTAACGTCTCCGATGCCCTCTAGACATGGTCAGTGGCAGTGTGACTGAGGAGAGTGAGGACACTTCCCAGTACAAGCTACGGGACAGGAAGAGTCTATAGAGGATGACCACCGCAGCGGTCTGGCAAAGTATGATGCCAATGGTGATGACCTGGGGCAGGGAGTGCAGACCAGATTAGCAAGCTCAGTACACAGAGAGATGGACAGTCTTTCTCTCTGCCCATAGTGATGGTACCCTCTTACCTTCTCTCTTTGGTGCTCATGGAATGCAACAGAGATCAGGACGAGGATCGGGTGACACAGAAACCACAGGAAACAACCCTGAAATGCACCAACACATCCATTAGATGTTTGGGCATCTTTCAACCAAACCAAGTTCACAAACCTTCTATGTGGACACCAGAGAACAATTTAAAATACTGAAAAAAAGTTGCGCAAAAGCTATCCTTTACAACACAGGTGTCAAACTCCAGTCCTGGAGGACCGGAGCCCTACACGTTTTTGGGTTTCCCCTCATTTAACACACCTGATTCAACTTTTCACACCTCCTTGTGCTAATTACCACACAGTTCTTTAGGTGAATCATTTGTGTTGGAACAGGGAAACACCTAAGCTATGCAAGGCTCCAGCCCTATGGGACTGGAGTTTGACACACTTTCTTTGCAATTACAATAACTAAAGCCGAATCTGCATTTTCCCCATGACCATACATTGTATGGAAGGGATATGACTGTCCCGTGGAAATCTGGGAATGGTCTGTTTAAGGTTTGTCCCCCACAATGGCGCCCATGGTACCTTTGCGAAGCAGAGGTAGAAGTCTCGTTTAAGAGTACTCCTCTCTGCCATGATGATCTGGTAGAGGATGGAGGCAAGCAGCAGGGCTAGGACAATGCGCAGGCCAATGAGAAGCAGGCCCGGTACGCTGCTGTGGGCATGGTAGCTATGGTGCTCGGTGTCCTCGAATTGCTCCCAGATTAACAGTGCTCCCTACAGGTTCAGAACAGTATGGAAATGGAAAGACTGACCGTGTCCATCCATGGTTGAATCAGCGCGTACACCAGTCTGATTGGCTATCATGCATAATGCAATGTACAGAAACTATTATTTGAATATAATTTATATCTAGACTCAGTATCTATCATACGTGCTCCACTGAATGCCACAGGAAATCCTTCTGATCCCCAGAGGCACCAGACTCCATAATTCTCCCAATACCACTCATTGACAAAATAGGCCATTTCCCTCCCTCCATTACCATGTCTTTTGGTATATTTTTTATATACTTCTAGGTTGTACAATAACTGGTCTGCTGCTACTTATTTGTGCAATAACCTTTTCAGGGAACCAGTCATGTCAAGCTTTGGGGCTGCAGGGCTCTGCATAAATGACCGGCCCCAATCCCCCGCGGATGAGTATCCTCATAGATAGATATTATTACTATAGACAGATATTATTATTATTATTATTATTATTACACCACTCCCACTACAGTTATTATTACTATTAGTATTATTAGGGCTTATGCCTATGTAAGAACAATATTAAACATGACCTAACAGGAGTGCTTTGGCTAAACTTGAGATTTAAATATACAGATATATAGTAATTAGGCTGTTGTTGTTATTATTGTTATTATTATTACGTGTATTATTATCGTGTTTTCTTTTGAAGAGGTCATCTGATTTATCTTTTACATGTGCATGTTTTGTTTCCAAATCCTGGTGTAATTTTGATGGTTTCAGAGCCTCGTTACTTGGCATAGCTTGGCAGATGACACAGATTGGGTTTGGGCAGGAACTATCACTAGAAATAAAATTTTATGTAAGAAATGTCGTAATTTCGAGTAAATGGGCGATGCTTTTTGCCTCTGGCTCATCCTGTAAGTCTGCATCATTTGATGGATGCTTCCGAAAGCTAGAATCCAGACTCTCTTGCTTTGAACACGCCATGATTTATTGACAGCTCTCGTAACACGTATGTCTGTAAAAAGTTTGGAGTAAATGAGACAAAGGGCGGGAACGCTGAACATTCTAGAATGCTGAAAAAAGGGGCGGGCCATGAAGTCGGGGAGGGGCACGCAGTGACAGCAGCGCTGAGATCAGACCTGATGTGACTGAATTTTGATTGGTGCAGAAGCGAGAATCCGCAGACCGGCAGGAAACCTCTCATGGATCGGCACCGGTCCGCGGTCCATAGTTTGAGAAACGCTTACATATTACTTTCTTCATTTTGTTATATGGTGTTCATTGTGTCCAGTGGTGTCTCTGTCTAGCAGTGTAGTTGTAGCAGAAAGAAATTTCTCCCCTGGGTTCAATACATTTTTTTCTGATTCTGATTTCAGATTCTAAATTAATTAGAAAAACAAAACAAGTGAATATGAAGAGCCAGTCATTTATCTAGGAGCTGCAGAAAAGTGACAGAGGAAGTGTGTCTTGGTGAGAGGGGCTTACCTGGGTGCCCACACCCCCAAGGGCAAGCGTAGTGGAGGTGGGCGAGGTGTCCCACTGCAGGGGCTTGCTCTGGAACCTGTGTGTCCGGCTCAGCATCCAGCCCATGCACAGGCTTAGCAGCAGGTAGAGCATCTGGATTTGGGACACCATGTCGCAGACTGCAGTTCACAACAAACAGATGTCACACTGAGGGGGTCATACATTGGGGGGGCAAGATGCGAGAGCCATCCTGCGGTCTGTCATTATCAACTACAATCATAATTTAAATGGGGGGTGTCCAAAAAACACTGACAGGCAACTGAGTGTCCCTGATTCATCTGTAGCTTGTGACTGTGTCACTGACCATCCCTTCCAGCATGTACCCTGCCTTCTTGGGACAGGCTCCAGGCTTGGCTGTTATAGAACATGGATGAATGGATTACCCATTTTTTAAACCTGCTTGTTCTTTGCAAGGTCAAGGGGGTCCAGAGCCTACCCCAGAAGATACAGGCTCAAGACAGGAATTAACCCAGAATGAGGCACCAGATCATTGCAGGGAAATCACACCATTCACACATTCCTACCATTCATTCCTGTGGATAATTTGGCAACTCCAGTTCACCTTGGCACTGGATCGAAACAGTAAATATTTATATGTGTACCATATGTTTCTGTCCTAAGCAGTTTGCACTCCCACCTCCCTATACACAATTATACATAATTGATACATATAAATAATCCATCTTATAAACTAGTGTGATTCAGATTACAGGTTTTTCTGAAGCTGATGACACAACAAGGTCAAGGTTTGGCATTGTAGTCATGCCAATGCCAGCAGCACATCATTACACAATACGATAACAAATGCATGGGCAAAATCTGGGAGAGGTGGAAACTCACATTCTGCCAAGTTGCCAATCATGGGAGCTCCAACGCCATCCCTGGCGTATCTGAGAAATGGTAGGGTGGGGGTCATCATCACCAGGAACAGAACGGTGTCAAGAGGGTTGCATCACAATTAAATACAAGTTTGTGTATTTCAGCTTCCAGAAAACATCATTTTATTCTTGGGATATTAAAAATTTCCACATGTTTATGACATGAAAACACACCCAGAAAAAAGCACAATGACAAGTTGTCAGCAATCAACACCCTAAGATGAATGAATGATATGCATGTTAAATGGTCAGTGTGGATGTATACATGTATTGGGACATGTCAGTTCATTGGTATGCATGCTGAAAACTCCTCCTTGTCATTATTTATACTTTATTCACACTTTATTTGATCTGCATTGCACATCTCTGTTCTTTTTATTTTACAGTTTAACTTTCCTATTTATGACATTTATTATATTTTTACTTACAATATCTTTATTTTGATTTAAATCTTTTACTATTTGACTACCTTTCATTTCACTTCATTTCACTTTAGGTTACACTCCGACTGTATACCTTGTGTAGGATCACACATGCACATATTACAGAACTTAAATTCCAGGCGGCCTGAGACAAGGCCAGCCTGATAAGAGAGGTAGACAATGGCCTAGGCACCAAAGGGGGGTTTGTAACTCCACACACATACACACACACACACACACACACAGTCAACACGAGAGGCCAACACTTCAACTTTTATTACCCAAAGAT
>JABFEB020000001.1:38060941-38071910 GCA_019775895.2 Stomatorhinus ivindoensis | reverse complement strand
CACCTTGGTGTCGTCTGCAAATTTAACTAGTTTACTGTATGTATTGGTGTCAATGTCATTTATGTAAATTAGGAACATGACATGACATGACTTACATGACTATAACACCCACTTTTTTATGAATTGCCTATCTTACAGACTGTTTTGGGTTCTTCAGATATTTCAATGTCAAAAGCACATTGTAATGTACCTGAACAATGGAAACATTACCAATAGACTGCATACATAAAATGACGTTCACTATATGTGTGTATTATAGCAACAAATATTGTGTTTAATTAGAAAGAACACAAATGCATTATGCTTCATCATGTTCAGTACTTCTCCAGTTATTTCTTTATATTTTAGACCTTTTATAATATGCAATGGCTGTAATATGCATAGTAGGCTGCGAATACTGTAATGGTCATTGCAAAGCAGTTTTATTTTGTTTAAATAATCTTCTTTTGAATGCAGTGAAATTAAAAATGTTCTGAATCAGAGCATTAATTAATGACACTGCCATCATTAGCAGAGCTCTCTTCCTGTTGCTATAATGATGATATAACAATATCAATCATCAAACTGATACTGCAGACAAGTAACAGTGCAATGAGCTTAAAGTGAAGTAAGAGTGCCCACTAGTGTTTGCTTTTTAATACAGAGGTATTATTGAAAAGGTAATCTCTGGAAATGTTATGGTATATGGTGTATTTTATATCTTTTACAAGTAAAAGTATGTGTATATGTATGTGAATGTGCATGTTAACATACACACAGATCTGAAGGAGTGTCATCAAAAGTCTGACATGACCTATTTATTTATTTGTTTCTGTGTTTCTTTGTTTGCTTGATTATGGACAGAGTGATAAGTTGCCCAGTTATAAGTAACTTTTGTCCTTCTTTCTGAAGCAAACTAGATATCTTGACAAAATAACTCCAGATGATGCTGGCTAGCCTTGGAGTTTCTAGCCGTAAAGAAAGATCAGTTGTGTTGGATTGCCTGCTGCTCTTTTTGCCTAGAAAGGAAGCAGTCAGCTAGTGCTTCAGTCTGAGGCTCGAGGTCTTTACCTGACTTGCTACTGTGGAAAGCCACAGATTTCAATTTCAATAACTGCAACGAGACAGGACACGAACACAAGAGGGAAGGGGAGACGAACACAGCCGGGGCAGGCGGAGGAGGCAGCTCAAGGATGGGATCTGGGCTGGGGAGGTAAAGGAGAAGATTAGGGAAGGCATGAGAGGCAGACGGAAAAGGTACGGGTAAGCGGGTAGACAAGAGACAAGAAAGTGCTTGGTAATGGTCATAATAATGAGCGCAATACTTCGCATCGGTTCGGCTTCGCTGCAAGGTTTATATATGTTGTCCTATCATTTCGGTCTTCGTTGCACCTGTCCGGTTATGCCCCCGAGGGCATTACCAATGCTGTGGATATTAAAATACTTTTCAACAGTTTAGTTTTGCACCGAAACATTATTACAAAACCGTTGGGATTAATATGAGCCATTTCTTGTAAAAATAATTTGATTAGTTATATATTTGAGGGCACTTCAGGTTAATTTGTACCCAAGCGACAAGACTTTTTTCAGGGACTGTACTGTTCTTTTATGGCATCATATATGAATCTAGCTACTAATGTAAAATTTAGCTTTCTTAAATCCCATATTTTGGGAGTACAGAGTCTTAGGGAAGGAGCTGGGGCTGGGAGAGGATTTTTTTCTCCCTCAAATTGCTTGACATTATATTCGTGATTGACTTGATTTATCAGCAACAGAGCTCCCACAGGTGCACAGCATGACAAGTAATTTGACATATTGGAGGAAATAATTTACCAAACAAAGAAAAAAAATGTACCAGAAATATAACCACTATTAAAAATAAGGGAAATCTGAGTTTATTTACTTTTCTGTTTATACATCTCTTCTTACATAATGCAAACGACAAACTTTACTTCTAACTGGATGGGATTTTTCCTGTAACTAGCATTTCCCTGCTATAATGGCAGATTGGCCTTGATGACATGTGAACAGGCAGAAGGGTTAAAGACTTATAATTGGCATTTTAAAGTTGTTCATTTTGAATGTGTAAAAGGAAATAAAGCATCAAACGTGTGCCATGCTTTGCCAAAAATGTAGATTAAACCATGGGCATGATCAAGGTCATTGTTTTTTAAATAAGCTCTTCATGTCTATCCCATATTTCTTACTGGCTAACTTTCACTTGAAAAGACTATGAGACTGTTTTTTTAGAATCATTATGACCCAATACAGATGTTAACTTGTTAGTATTAAGGCCATATCATTTTAACTTAATTATTTTAAACAAATGGGGTAAAGGAATCATCCTAATGTTTTGATTTGATGAAACAATTTAACACTGTTTAATCTGAATTACCATCAATATTTCCAAATACCCTTGATTGCTGTGCGCATGCTGATTAATATGGAATTATGCATGGTTAAATGACACATGATCAAAATATTGTGTGTTAATAGAGGCAATTTGAGTTGAAGAGAGAGAAGTCTAGAAGTCCCACTTCTGTCAAGACAATGCTACACATGCCGCTGAATTTATCATGGTTATTTAATGGGTTATACCATTGTTTGTTGATGGTTTCCAACTGACTGAAAAATAGCTCAACAAGTAATGTATTTTTAAATCAATTACTTTGTGTTATATTTGTGTTATAAAGATTCACAGCCATTTTTTTAGAAAGGAAAGCTATGTTATGCATGATGATTATGATTAGTATTATTATTAATAATAATAATGTACACATTGCTAATTCATTTTCTAAAAAATGTGTTCCATTTTATGTTCTATATCACAGTTGTATATCTAAGGTATGTAGACCTTTTATTCAGTTGCCTCTGAGATTAGTGCTTAGGTGCTCCGAGTCTGAATCCTTGCATGCTAAGAAAGAATCTCAAACAATGTAAAATTATCCTTCTGAAATAGAAGTTCAGGCTGAGATAAAATGCTGTGATATATATAATATAACTGTACGGTCTTACACAACTTACCTTCTTAGTGACCTTCTCACGTGGTGACCTTTTGCAGTGAACTTCTGACTATCTACTTATAATGCGACATGACATGAATTCTGGTTCCTTGTCTATGGAGTCAGTTGACAGAATTATTCAAATACCACTGCGATGACAGCAAGGGCTTTTGAACAAGAATCGTATGTAAGTCATTCTGCTTTCAGTTATGTATGTGAGTATGTTGTACATTATTACTATAATGTATTACTCGATTTTTTTAGTAATCTTTATCTTCTGTAGCCTGAGTGTTAAAATTGAATCAATTAATTAGGACTTATACTATAATAAGCTGCTTATATACAACTCATGTTCCTGCAACCTGCATGCAAGCTTTTGTTCTAAAAGGTGGGCCCCAGTGAATTTAAAAGACATTGGAAAAAAAACATAAACATAAAAATGCTTCTAATGATCAAGAGATTATCAGAAGTGGTTAGAATTTAAATATAAAATAAAATATAAATTAAATTCTTAATGGTGTCTTACACAAAAATCCATCCTATGATTTGTACTTTCACTCGTTATTTTTACCATATGCTGTATAGTTGCCTATGAAATCACAGATATTACAAAGAATAATCATTTATATAGAAATAATGCTGCTGAGTAAGAGACTGCATATCAGCAGTAAGAACTGCCTAATTAATGCTTACCTGTGAGAGATATATATAACCACTTGCATTAATGTTAAGTAAAGCAATCGTGTAGATAAATCGGTTGTGGCATTTTGGGGTTCACAGGTCTTAACAGTGTTTGTGTACTTTCTTTACTTTAAATGCACTCTAGATATCCTTCTGCTGAGATGATATTTATGCCCATGATTTAAATTACATTCAGCTCTATTTTAAAAATTTCATGTGAAATAGATGAGCAAGCCTCAGGTGGAATTCTTGGTCAGATTAATATTCGTCATCTTGAGTCAGCACTTTGCAATCTACAGTAATTGTAGCTTTGAACATCTGGATAGTTCAAAATTCGAGTGTTCTTGGCAAAAACATTCATCCCCTGTCAAGCTGTAATGGAGATAGCAGCTGATTAGCAGTCTTCATTTAGTTTTGCTACAAATTTACAGTTGGCTTAAAGTCAGGTCTCTGAAACTCTAATAGCCCTTTCACACCAGAGCCGGTGCTCACAGCTAGTCTAAATTCCAGTTGTTGCATTCACACCAAAAATAACAGGGGTGTGGGGCCAATATATACAGACCGGAGCTTTATACTCAGTCTTGATAAGCTTTTCACTGGCTGTTAAGGAAAATAATCCTTGTTTCATTACACCCCTACTACCATGCACACAGAAGGGTAACATTACATTAGATATTATGCTGTTTTTCAGTTTTTATTAAGGGTCCAAAGCCTGTAGTGCTATGGAACCTTATTGTTTTTGTTAGGATTTTTTAAGGGTCCAAAGCACGTAGTGGTATGGAACCTTATTGTTATTCCTTGGGACTTTTCTCTTTTATTAAAGGTCCAAAGCACGTAGTGCTATAGAACCTTATTATTATTGTTATTTTCTGATTATAATTTTTTTATCATTATCTTTATTCCCTAAAACTGAATGCCCAGCCTGAACCGTTGCCCAGCCTAAACTAGGCTGACCAAATTTGGCAGCAAGATACCTATTCCTATCCACTACTCAGTCCCTCTGACCCATCCCAGTCAGTCGGATGGGTGTGCTGTAGCGCCCCCGCAACACGTTTCGATTGATATCTCCTGTCCTATAAATCCTACAATCGAAGTTCTTTTTTCTGCTGATACAGACAGCCATGTCATACCAAATTTACATTTGGACTACGAACCTCCGCAAACTTAGATTTTTTTGCTAATTTGCATAATCTGCAAATCCTAATTATCCCTTAAAGTCCTATCTTGTCCTACCAAATCAGACAAATGAGATGTCAAATGAATCAGAACTCTCAGCTGATCAATACTTACTCAAAAAATTCCAACATTTCTCTAACCTAAAGACCATTAGTCATGCCCAAACAGAGCCCAAAATTTGGCTCGTTTTGGTCAAACTGCTATCACGTAGTCATTAGTCCTAAAAGAGTGGCTGCAATCAGCCAATCAAAATCAAGTAGCCATCTGACAGGCTTATCAATGACCAATCGAAACCAAATTTGATTGGTACATTTGTCCTCTGACCCTCAGCCCACTCTGTAAAGAACACCTTACTCGGCCAGATGGCACTCCCATTTACATTTCAACCTATTTCTCCAGAACCACCAAGCCTACAGTTGAAATTCATTGCCAGTTCAATTCACTGTCATGACGAATCCAACAACATATAGAACTTGGTTCTGCATCTTTGTGCTTCTGCATGATTATATGATCGTTTTTTTCATTAACCTCCTAGAATTTTCACCAAAGCTACATAAATCTGGTGTCATTCAAATCAGGAGACGAAAGATTTAGAAAAATTTTTTTTACTTTCGGTAAGGTATGGCCACCAGCCACACCCTGACTGTACTGCTGCCTCGCCCATTTCAATCAGACAGCTATATCTCAGGCATGCTTCAGCTAATCATTACCACTTATGTAGGGCTGTACCTCAGGGAGATCCTCCAAATTGTGTGTCTATCGGGAGTGCTACTGCCATTGTTTATATATGTCTAAGACCCACTTAGGCTAATTGAGTTACCAGATCAGGTAGGAAGGTGTCTACTGATCTCACCCATTATACCCACAGCAGCAGGTGGCTCAGTGGGCTAAGCCTGTGTGCTTGTAATTGAAATGGTTGCCGGTTTGAACTCAGCTTTGGTGGGTACTTGAGCTAGGCAGCCCAATGTGCACAGTGTACTCTCCGTAAAGCACGTCGAGGGAGATGTAAAGGCAGTTTACGCATGAGGATCAATGAAGGTTCTATTATTACTAAACCAGACATTCATACTGTCATGGTCCACCTGTCAGAGCCTCCTGTGTGCCACGCCCCCTCAGTACCTCGTGTCTCTACCCTAATGGATTCCAGCTGTCGCCAATTGTGATCATCGGTTTTTGGTTTCAGTCTTGTCAGTTTTCAGTATTTAGTCAGTGTCTCTATACTGGCTGTCAGAACCGTCATTGTGGTGTTTCGTGGTGTTTACCCGTTTGTCTGCGCAATAAACCCCGTGTTTCCCTGAACCTACTGGTTTTGCATCATGCCTGCATCATGCCGCAAGCACAAGGGCACCACTTCCCCAGCGAACGGTGACAGAATGACGGATCTCCGTAAAGACGCTTCTCCCCAGCGCGCTGGGAATTACCGAGCCAGCTTGCTCCGGGAGGTACGGGGCTGGCTGGAGCTGCCCGAGATCCATGCTGCTCGTCTGCCGGAGTCGGGACCTCATTCTCGGGGTCGCCCAGTCCAGCGGAGGGTGTCCACTTCGGGAGGCGGACGAGACCCTCCGCGACTTGGAGGAATGGGTGACGGTGGGACCGCGGCGCGTGCCGGACAAGCCGGAAGAGCGAGAGACGGCACTCTCTGTCCCGGTCGGGTGCGCCTGCTTCGGTCCCCTGGAGTCGCCCGAGGATGACCCAGAGAGAGAGAGGATCATCAGAGGGTAAGGACAAGGCTCCCCGTTCGACGAAGGAGTTGCCCGCCGGCTCACCTGCAGAGCCGATGCCCCCCCGTACGTCCGCTGAGCTGACGCCTGCTACCACGCCCACCTGCACACTCGTAGAGTCGACGCCCCCCAGGCGAAAGGGTGAAGCTGTACCTCCCCGCTCGACGGTGCCATCGCCCGCTGCCGCCCCAGCAGCATCTCCGGCAGTCACGTTGGAGGAGGAGCTCGAGTGGGACCCCTCGGGGATATCCCTGCTGGGGCCACCCCGAACTCGACCCGGCCCATGCCGTAAACTCCCCCGCTTGTCAGTATACCGTAAGGGGAGAGGGCACAGGCGTGGGGTCCGGGTCCCGCCCACCCTGCCCCTTGGCTCGCCCTCGGTTGCCCTGGTGGGGGCTCCGGGGCCTCTGTCATCGCCAGGGGCTCCAGCCCTTCGGTCGCCTGCGGGTCCCCCAGGGGTGTCCAGTCACCTGTCCATCAGCATTGATGGTGCCATCGCAGAAATGAAAGTTACCTTTGCCGAAGGCACTGACACAACCCCATACCATGACAGACCCTGGCTTTTCGACTTGTATCTGGTAAGTCTGGATGGTGGTCCTTTTCCTCTTTGATCCGTAGCACACGGTGTCCATTTCTTCCAAAAAAGATGTGAAAAACTGATTTTTCTGACCACAATACACGTTTCCACTGCACAATGGACCATCCCAGATGCCTCCGACCCCAGAGAAGTCGACGGCGCTTCTGGACACTATTTATGTAGGGCTTCCTTTTGGCACAGCACAGTTTTAGCTGGCATTTCCTAATGTAACTACGTACTGTAGTGCTTGAGAGTGACTTCCTGGAGTAGTCCTGAGCCCACGTAGTTATATCATTTATTGATGAATGAAGGTTTTTAATGCAGTGCTGTCTGAGGGCTCGGAGATCATGGCCATTCAGTTTAGGCTTGAGTCCTTGGCCTTTGTGCATGGTAATTTCTCCAGATTCCCTGATTATTTTCATTATTTTATACACTGTAGAGGGGGATATGCCCAAATCTCTTCCTATCCTTCTTTGAGAAACGTTTTTCTTCATCATTTCAAAGATTTTTGCCCGCACTTGGTGGCAAACTGGTGATCCTCTGCTCATCTTTGCTCCTAAAGGAGTAGGTCTTACTCAAAGATTAAGTCATTTTTGTGTCACCACAGGTTACCCACCTAATGTGCTTCATGATTTACTTGAGGGTATTGTATCTGTAGAATTGACATTGTGTTTAGATATCTTGATAAAGAAAAAATATTTCTGTCTTGAAGAGCTTAATGGAATCATTAAATCTTTCTCATATAAGTGGAAAGACAAGACAAATTGTCCCCAAACTATACCACCAATAATTTGTAAAACCATTGGTGGTAACACACATGAAAATTGGTGCCTACTGAGGCTGTTTCCACTTATGGTGGGCCCCAAAGTTCCCCAAAGGCATGGTAGTTGATGATACTTAAAGATGTTGTTGAATTGGTAATGTGTCCTGTCCTCACAGATGAAAGTATTGGATACCTAGGTAGCCTGATTGCTGAGCATAGATATAGATTTAGCAGTGTTTTTCCAGCAGAGAAATAGATTCTAAAATACCATTTTATAGAGCATTACCCATGGCTCATTAAAGCATTTGGCTGACTAGTGTCCTTATGGACAATGAGGTTTGAAGCCAAGCACTGCTTCTTTAAGAAGATAGTGAGACAGACTGGTTGCTATCATAACATTTTTCAGTCAAACACCAGTCAAAAAACACCAGTTCATGATAGCATACCATCTCCATGGTTCAAATGTCAAAAAACCTGCTGTCTCTATATTGAAGATTAAGAGTTCCATGTTAGATGTTGTAAATGAGAGTTAGATGTTGTAAATGAGACCAGGATCTTTTTTTTTCACAGAAATTTCCGTGTTCCGTTTCTCAGTTGACAAAGAAGGCACAATTTCATGGCACCAGTTACAGTAACGTTAAACACTCCTTTTTACTCCAGTGTGAGATCTAAAGATTGATTTTGGTTTTTATACCATATTTTTTGGACCATAAGACGCACCGGACCACGAGATGCGAGGAGGGAAATGAAGAAAAAAAAGATTCTGAACCAAATATTGTCCTAAAATATTTTAGGCTGATCATGCCTTTATTTTTCATGGTCTCCCATGAAAGGTGCATTTTAATGTTATTATATGAATCATTTTGGTATGGATTTTCATAAAATTGATTATTGTAATTACCACTGGTGTTATGATCCCCAGTCTAGGGTTGGGGATCGCAAGAAAGGGAAAGGAAAGGGGAAGGGGAAGACAACTAGGGAATGGGAAAAAGGAGCACAGGAAACAAAGGGATTTTTTTTTGTAGTTTTTATATTTTTTTACAGACACATTAACAAACACAAGGTGCAACAAACTTTGGGAGTGACCCACACCAAAACAACCAACGCACATGTCCCATACTAAACTAACTCTAAGGGTAACAAAAACAAGTGGAAACAAAATGACAAAGACTAAGTCTAATTCCCTAACCAAAACAACAGTAAACACCACATTCACAGAAACAAAAAGGCAGTCACTCCTTACGCACCTAACAGAGACGTACAGAGAACACACAGTCCAAAAGCACGGTATCCAAAGGGGCGAGCAAAGACAGTAGTCAGGAGCTAAGCATGAATTCAAACCAGAAGACAAACAAACCAAAGGCAAAGGTACAAAGAGGGCGAAGAAGAAACCAAGAAAAACAAAACAGTTATACACAGTAGTCAATCAGAAAACAGCAAACCAACACAGCAATAGCAAAAGACAAAGCTTGAGCAAGAGCTCCAGCTAGATGTGACCAGCAAGTTTTATCCTCATCGACCGGAAAACAGGGCCAGGTTCAGAGGTCAGAGGGTGGAAGGGGCGTGGCCGGAAACTGGGAGGCAGCTGAAGCAGAAACTGGTGAATGGACCTTGGGGCAGAAGACTGAGGTGTCCTGTAGACATATCCAAAACACTTACAGCCCATAACACCTGTATGTATCATTAATATATATTATAATAGTTCTAATATTACTGTGGTCTACTTATGCAATTACCGGTAAGTGGAAGCTGTCTTCCACAAAGCACTCAGCAATGACCCTGGCACCACGTCCCTGTAATGAAGGGGCAGGATATGGGTGGACGCGATTTCGGCATGCTGCATGTGTCCCTCCCTCCTATCTTCCTGATGGAGCTGCCTGTCAGGAAGATTGGAGGGAGAGTGGGCATGGCTATGTGATGTGAGAGGGCGCTCTGAGAATTAGCACTCGCAGACTGGGAGTAGGAAGGACCGGGAAGAGCACCGGAAGCTGTACCCAGCACTGTAGGAATTGAAATGATGGACTTCACCGCAACTGCAAACCTGGAGGACCAAGATGGCGCCAGCAAGCCACAGTGTGGAGCACACATGAGGTCCCCACTGAGCACTAGGAGGAGGAAAGAATTATGAATGAAACGGAGAATATGCATGCACATAAAAGGTGGGTTTGCCCTAACATAGGGACCAGCACTTTATTGCATATCTTCTGCTTTAAAACATGAGAGTAGAGCAATATTCAGACATAAGATGTTATTCCTGTCTATTCCTATGCTAGATTCCAGAAACAGCTTCAGTGAAGCTAGTCTCGCGCAAGAAGATGGACATTATTTTATTCATTTATTTTATTTTAATTTTTGTGTACTTCTAAGTTCAAACATGTTTGGTTGGCAAAATAAATTTTATAAATTCTAATCAGAGCGTCTTCCATGTCTGGAATAAATATAGAGTATTCTTGAGTCCATCAGATAACAATAATATAATAAGAACCTTGTATTAATTGTGAAATGCGTTTGACTAAAAGAAAATGTTGTTTTGTTGGGGAAGGTGGTGGCGCCGGAGGTAGTACTATTGTTTGGCAACTGGAGAGCTGCAGGTTTGAGCCTTGGTTCTTCCTATCCCCATCAAAGTGTCCTTGAGCAAGATACTGAACCCCAAATTGCAGGTTGGTGCCTTGCACGGCAGCCTCCGCCACCAGTGTGTGAGTGTGAATGGCTGAATTTGAGGCATAAATTGTAAAGCACTCTGGTACTCATAAGAGTAAAAAAAAGTGCTAAATAAATGCAGTCCATTTACCGTTTGTCTATTCTACTACGTACCTGTACTATATTGACTAGGTAAAATAGAATTGCATTACTAAAAGTGTGGCATAGAGCTGTGTTTATTCCAGCTGTGTCTGCGCAGACCTTCCGGGCCCTTTGACCTACAGCAACAGTGTCAGATCTGACGTCATTTCCGTTTGAACCATCTAAACGTAAGTACAACGCCATGTCTCCTATTCCGTGCTCTGAGTGTAATATGTTCAGTTATTCTTCTCCGATCATTAGCGGTACATTTATATGTGAGAAGTGTCAG
>JABFEB020000001.1:38007789-38017808 GCA_019775895.2 Stomatorhinus ivindoensis | reverse complement strand
ACAATGACAAAAATACTTTAGATTTTGGTGGCCTTGGCCAAATTATTGACACAATAACTAGGTTTTGAAGCATGAATGAAATGTTTTGGGTGAGTAACTACATTTTGCAGACATGCTATAAAGTTTTGAAGTTACTGCAAACAGTTGTGACATTTGCACTCACAGTTTAGAGAATGCTAAGACTGTTTCGAAAAATGTGCCAAAGCAATTGAGAAAAACTGTAATTGTAAAAAGGTTATAATGATGGACAACCAGTGACTGACTTACATGAACATACTCATACCGCAGCTCTTTCACTCTATCAGAGTTCCTCTCAAATGGTACCTTGTAAATTTGCTTCATTGCCATCTGATGCTTCTTCAATGTCCGGTCAATGGTGGAGATGCTTATAGAGTTGACATTTTGGAATATGGCATTATCATGTAGGATTGCAGCGCGGATCTGTCTCAATGTGATGGCATTATTTGCCATCACCATGTTACAGATCTCTTGTTCTTCTTCTTCACTGAGAAGTTGTCCTCTGCCACCCATGCAAGGTTGTCGTGCAATCCTAGATATAGAATTCAATGGACACTTAATTCGTACTGTATACCTTATGTATTCCTCACAGAATGAGTTACCTATGTAATTCTATTGTTGTTTTACACACAAGCACACACACAGTGTGCAGTGTCCTGTCATATACAACATATAATGCCATCATTCACTGACTACATACCTGTTTTCCCTGTGAAAGGTTTGGATGATGGAGGAGACTGTAGAGCGAGGCACATTAGGCTGCACTCGGCGACCTGCCTCCGCCATTGTGAGGCCATGGTTGATGACATGGTCTATAACTGTGGACCGAATTTCATCTGGGACAGCACAGTGTCTTCGTGCACCACGGTCTCTTCCACCAATTCTACCACCACGCACCCTTACTCCTCCTCTTCCTCCTCTTCCTCGAGCAGGCAGCTGCCCTTGTTCATTTACTTGGCCAGGTGCCTCCATGTTCAGAAATAGTACTGGTCCTGCATGCTCAAGCTCTTTACATACATGTTTGGCAGCATTCACAGTCATGGGCACTTCCCAGAATTTCCATCTATAGCGCTAATGAATATCACTAAGATATGCTACAAACATAACTTCCATCCATCCATCCATTTTCTATACCCGCTTATCCTACTGCGTCGCGGGGGGTCCGGAGCCTACCCGGAAGCAATGGGCACGAGGCAGGGAACAACCCTGGACGGGGGGCCAGCCCATCGCAGGGCACACTCACACACCAGTCACACACACACAGGCACACCTACAGGCAATTTAGCATCTCCAATCAGCCTCAGCATGTCTTTGGACTGTGGGGGGAAACCGGAGTACCCAGAGTAAACCGCACGACAACACGGGGAGAACACGCAAACTCCACAATCGAAACCAAGGCGAAGACTTGAACCTAGGTCCCAGAGGTGTGAGGCCATGTCAGGTTGGTGCATGCAATCATAATAAAATAAAATACATTTTACATCGACACTTTAGAATATTGAACTTTGTGCTACACATTTCACTTTTATAATGAAATGATTACATTAAAAATATTTCAAAAGAAGTATAAACATACAAAACTTGTACATAGTACTACATTTCCCAGAATTTCCATCTTTAGCGCTAATGAATATCACTAAGATATGCTACAAACATAACTTATTCCCTTATTTATTTCTCATGTAAAAATATACTTTTGTTGTCCAAATGAGTAATTAAGAACTATATGAAATTCCACTTTTTTAACATTAAAATATCTAAATGGCTTTTTATCACCGTGTTGTTTTTATCTGGTACGTTAACAGGCTTTCTCTGTGAAAGGGGCTTCGGTTTTGCATTTTCTGGTTACGTTCCTCTTCTCGTTATTGAACCAACTAACTTGCTAAGCCTTTATTTTGTGGATCATTGCACATCTGTGGTCCGAAAATAGTAAAATAGTTCCTCAGAGTGACCACTATGGAGATGTGAGCAGCAGGGTGAATTCTTATTTTTGTCTTCGTTTAGTGAAAAGTTTTTCATTTAATATGAAATATGCATTTAAATTAATTAATAAAACATTTGGCTCCAAATGCTTGGCCAAGGCAAGGGTGGTGGGTGGGGAGTATAATAACTTTTTGGTCCCCATGACCAATTTAAATTTGAACACATATCATACTGCTGTTACTCCAATTTACACACAAGATGTGAAACCATATTAAAAACATTTAAAGTATGGATTGGTTACACAAAGATGACTCCCACATAGGCAGGTTAAGCCTGTCCTATACAGGATAAAATAAACCCTTTCTGAGAGACAAAATGATTCAACACCAATGACAGCACATATATGATCAATAAACTTTGCCAGGTGTAAGTGCATGCACCAGTCCCCGATACAGGGTTAGTTGTACTTACATGATGTTCCTTTTTGTTGTACTTACATGATTTCTGATGTTCCTTATCCTATCTTGCTTGCCCTGCTGTCACTTCACTTGGTGAATCAGGATTAGTCCACTGATATGCACCCATACCCAACCAACCTGTTACAAGAATTAATCCACACTGAATCCTAACAGTAAAGCTCCGATTTTAGTATCTGTCATTATGGCATCCATATCGAGATTGTGTTTTCTTATTTAATGCACAATTTAGAAAAGACTACTAGATGTAGATTACAAGGCTCTCAAGATCCACTGCAGGCTACAGCAAAGTGAGCGAATAACAGAAATATTTGTGCAGGTCACCCACCAAAACATACCAAATTCGACTGTCTTAATTTAGCAAGGAATGCTGCCATATTTCAAATATATACTTTAGAAATCAAAAACTCTTAAAAACCCCTAATGTAACTTACCACAGTGGTCTAAAAAGTGTAAGCCAGCGTGCCAAAATAAACTTGTTACCACATGACATGACAACTACAGCTAACTTGTTCTCACAAAATAACTTGTGCGAACATAATAATAATGTGTGCAAACAAGATAAATCAAGAAAATTGCTTTTTTTAAAAAAAAAAAAAATCACCTTATGGGACTTCAGGGGCTCCATATAGATTCCATGTTTTGACATAAGGTCATGGACAGGGTCAGTGAGCAATTGCTGGCTGACGTCATAAGAATCCTGAGATGGTTTGCAAGTCCCTGACCATTTTATAGTGAGGAATCATGGTGAAAATGAAATGAAAATGTAATTTTATTAACATTATTATTATAAATACAGATGCTCCACAAGATACGGTGGAGTAACATCCTGATGAATCTATCTATACTATGGTGTCACATTAGAGTAAATGGAAACAAGTTAGATGTAGAAAACTTACTTTATGTCAAGGTACACACACGGGGAATTAAGGAAGACTTCACAACTGTCACGCTCCATCCGTTCGAGCCTCATGTGTGCCACGCCCCCCTTGCTCCTCGTGCGCAAATCCTGATTGAAATCACCTGTTGTGCTTCTGTTTGATTGTGATCCGTTGCTTCCGATTAGTTCCCTGTCAGTCTTCTGTATTTAGTCCGCGTCTGAGTTCGTATCCCCAGATCTGTCATTGTGATGTATTGTAGCGTATACCCCGTGTCGTCTGGTAATAAATCCCGTCTTTTGGAACATTCCTGCCTCCGTTCGCTTGGTTTGCTCCGCTCTGCCTACATCCAGGCATGCTCACCCCAGCTGATCGTGACAGAATGACAGATCTCCCCAGAAGAGCACCGCGGCAAGCCGGTCGGGATCGGATCGGTTTGCTGCAGGAAGTGACTCACCTGCTCCACGAGCCCGGGGTCCGGGAGGACTCCATCGCTGTTAAGATGGGGCAGAATATCAAAAGACTTTTGTTCCGTGTGTCAGTGTTCGGAGAGGCTTACCATCTCCGAACGGTGAACGAGGAGATGCAAAAGCTGCGGCAGCGGATCGCCCAGCATAGAGCCCCGCTGGGCGATCAGCTAGAGGCGGACGCGCCTCTTCCGACACAAGCCAGGCGGAAGAAAAGGCTTAACGTGAGTAAATTGGAGGACGAGGGTGCCCTAACCTTACGCATCGGGCAAGTGTTCCTGGGGCCGGCGCGGCCACCCGCTGGAGGCGGGAAGGAGCTTCCCACGCTGCTGACAACGTGAAGGTCCGCTCCGCCGGCATTGCCGGCTAAGACGCCTGTCAGCACGCCTGCCTCATCTTCCTACCCGCCTGCTGAGTGGCCTGCCAGGCGAAAGGGTAAGGCGAAACCTCCCCGCCTGCCGTGCCAACGCCAGCTTGCACGCCTGCAGAGCCGACGCCCACTGTTGTCCTGACAGCATCCCCGGCAGCCACGCCTGCTGCCGCGCCCGCATCGCTGGCTGCCACGCCGGCCGTCTCGGCCGCAGCCCCGACAGCATCCCCGGCAGCCACGCCCGACGAGTCGACGCCCCCCTGGCGGAAGAGTGAGGCCACGCCTCCCCGCTCGACGGTGCCAACGCCCGCTGCCACGGCCGCCTCTCCGGCAGCCACGGCCACCCCAGTGACTCCTGCCCCGGCCCCCGTGCCGGTGACTCCTGCCCCAGTGACTCTCGCCCCAGTGCCGACGCCCGCTGCCATGCCCGCCGAGTCGACACCCCCCGGGCAGAAGGGTGAGGCCATGCCTCCCCGCTCGACGGTGCCGACGCCCGTGGTCGCCCCGGCAGCATCACCGGCAGCCACGCCCGCTGCCGTTCCAGCCCCAGAGATTCCTGTCCTGGCCCCAGAGACTCCTGTCCCGGCCCCCGTGCCAGTGACTTCTGCCCCTGAGACTCCTGCCCCGGCCCCAGAGACTCCTGCTCCGGCCCCAGTGGCCCCAAAGACTCCTGCCCCGGCCCCAGTGCCCCGTGCCCGTGTCCCAATGACTCTTGCCCCGGTCCCAATGCCCCGTTCCCCTCTCCCAGTGCCTCGTACCCACGCCCCAGTGTCTCCAGCTCTGAACTCAAGCCCCGAGGAGGTCCCTGGTAACATCCTTGCCTCCTCCTCATTGGAGGAGGAGCTCGAGTGGGACCCCTCGGGGATATCCCTGCTGGGGCTGCACCGAGCTCAACCCGGCCCATGCCGTAGACTCCCCTGCCTGTCTGTTTCCCGTAAGGGGAGAGGGCACAGGCGTAGGGTCCGGTCCCGCCCGCCCTGGCTCGCCCTCGGTTGCCCTGGCTGGGGCTCCGGCCCTTCGGTCGCCTGCGGGTCCCCTGGCAGTGTCCAGTCGCCCGTCCTCGGGCCAGCCGCCCTCGGTCCCGCGGTTGCCTCCGGTTGCCCTTAGGTCGGCTCCTCGGGCCCCTGCTCCCTCGAGGCGTCGGTCAGCCGCGCCTTTGTCTGTGGCTTTTGCTCCCTCCTTCCCTGGTCCCTTGTGTCCTCTCGTCCCCTCCCCTGGTTCCCCCTTCGACTCCCTTCGTCCCTTGGTTGTTCGCCCTCCGTGTCCCCCTTGTGGTCCCCTCTGACTCCCTTTGTACCTCCGCCTGCAGCTCCTCCGGCCGCTGCCCGTCGCCCGCCTTGGGGCCCTCGGGCTCCCCCTGCTCCTCCGCCCTTCCCTGTGTGGCCTCCTGTCTCTGCTCCTCGCCCTGTTCCTCCCGTCTCTGCTCCTTGCCCCCCTGTGTCTCCTCCGTTCACCCCTGGCCCGTTTGTCTCGCGTCCCGTTGTTCCGCCTTTGTCTCCTTTCCTGGTTTGCCTGTCTGCGTTCCCTGTCTTGTGTGGTCTTCTGTCCTGGTTGTTGCCCCTCTGCCTGTTCTGTCTCTGTCCTGTTCCCCGTCCAGCGCTGACCTGTTTTTGCTTTTGTCTTCCAGGTCCTGTCTGCCCTTGTCTCGTCCGTCCCTTCCCTGGGGCGCACCCGGAGTTCGCGCCTTAGGGGGGGTTATGTCACGCTCCGTCCATTCGAGCCTCGTGTGTGCCACGCCCCCCTTGCTCCTCATGTGCAAATCCCGATTGAAATCACCTGTTGTGCTTCTGTTTGATTGTGATCCGTTGTTTCCGATTAGTTCCCTGTCAGTCTTCTGTATTTAGTCCGCGTCTGAGTTTGTATACCCAGATCTGTCATTGTGATGTATTGTAGCGTATACCCCGTGTCGTCTGGTAATAAACCCTGTCTTTTGGAACATTCCTGCCTCCGTTCGCCTGGTTTGCTCCGCGCTGCCTACATCCAGGTACGCTCACACCAGCTGATCGTGACAACAACTACATAAACTAAACTTTCTTCAGAAACCAGCATGTCTGTATTGTTTTGTCTCGTTCACAGCTCTGAAGCTCCGCACATCGATTTTCTGAGAGATCGTGCAACCTGCTTTAGTCTGTGAAAATTCTCCCACTCCATCTCTTCTGTACAAAGTCAGTACTAAAAACATTACACTAAAGTCTTTGGACTGCAACTAGTTTATAATACCTGAGACCATGGAGACAACTCAGTGTGTCCCCATGTGAAGATATTCTTTGTAAATCATTTTTTTGGTACTGGAACTCCCAAGTAAACCAAGGCTTAAAGTGTCATGACCTACTCGTACGATCCTCGTGTGTGCGGCGCCCCCTGCTGCGGTGCCCCCTGCAGGCCCAGACTCAGTGGCTGCTGCACTGCTCGCCGCTATGCCCGAGGTACCGGCGCCGCCTCCGCCTGCCAGAATGCCCGCAGCCTGCTTGCTTGCTGCTGCACCAGCCGCACTGCCTGAGCTCGCTGCTGCACCGGCCACACCGCCTGAGCTCGCTGCCGCTGCGCACGATGCCCGCCTGCCTAGCTGCGCCTCCTCTGCCTGCAGCTCTGCCCGAGGCCACGGCCATGTCTTCTGCTCCGCCCGAGGCCCTGGCTCCAGAAGCATCAGTATCAGCGGCAGCAGCAAGGCCCCCCAGGGCCCCAGCTCAGCCTGACCTGCCGGTTTCTATCCCACCTGTTCCAGGCCCACCTGATCCGCTGGAACCAGGGACCGGGGCACTGAGGTTGCTGCGCCCCCACCTACCGCTACCTTACCCGCAGTACCTTCGCCCGCGGCTATGCCTTCGCCTGCCACTGCTTCGCTCACAGTGCCTTCGCCTGTCACTGCTTCGCCCACAGCACCTCTGCCTGCCATGGCTACACCCGAGGCTGCTGCTATGCCTTGGTCTCCGGTGCCGCCTCTGCCCGCTGCTACGCACGGGGCTCCGGCACCACGTCTGCCCGCTGCTACGCCTAGGACTCCAGCGCAGCCTCTACCCGCTGCTATGCACGGGGCTCCAGCGCCGCCTCTGCCCATTGTAGCATCACTCTCCAAGCTTCTAGGCCTCCACTGCCTGCTCTGCCCATCCCAGCTCAGCCTCCTGCTTTAGCCAAGGTCCCTGCTCCTCCTCTAGCTCCAAGGGGGGTCCTGGTTGCACCTCCATTTCCTGCTTCACGTTTCTCCGCTCCTTCCATGCCTGACTTCCCCGTCTCCAGGTCCCGGACTGTGGGATCATCACTCCCCCTCCCTTGTAGAAGGAGTGGAGGAGCTTGAACGGGACCCTTCTGGGATCTCTCTCATGACCCCAATGAACGCCTCCGGAAGGAGTACTCCCTTGCATCACCCCAGCAGGGTCGACCCAGGCCTAAGTCCCAAATTTCAGTGTCCTGTAAAGGGAGGGGACACAGGGGCCGGGTTCCTCCCTTACTGCCTCTTAGTTTGCCCTTGCTCTCCCCGGCTGTATTTCCGGGACTGCCTGCAGGTCCTCTGACTCCGGTTGGGCTTTTGCCTGCGGGTCGCCCTCCGAGGGCTCGTCGGTCGCCTTTAGTCCTGCCTCCGCCGCCTTGTTGGTCGCCTGTGGGTGTCCCCCTGGGGGCTCGTCGTCTGCCGGTGGTCGCTCCTCTGACCCCTCGTCGAAGATCTCTGAGTTCACCTGCCTCGGCTCCTCAGTTGGCTGTGCCTGTCTCCTCACACCCTCCAAGGTCCCCGTTGGCTCTGGCTTCATGGACGTCTGCTCTGGCTGCCACTTCTTGCCCACCAGGGTTCCCATGGGTTCCTCATTGTTCGCCATCTCTTGGTTTTCCACCTTCTCATTTTATTCCCCGTCTCTACTCCTCATCCCTATGTGTCTCCTCCATTCCCTCCTGGTTCCTTTGTCCCTCGTATCTCTGCTCCTCGTCCCTCTGTGCCTCCCATATTCTCCCCTTGTCCTTCTGTTCTTCAGTTCTCTGTTCCCCCTGTCTCCTTTTCTGGTTTGTTTGTCTGCGTTTCTTGTCCTTTGTTGTATTCTGTCTTGGTTTCTGCCCCTGTGCCTGTTCTGTGTTTCGGTTTTATTCTCTGATTTTTGCTCCAGTCTTTCTGGATTTCTGGCTGCCTGTTTGGTGATTCCCCGCTTCCTGCATGCTCGCCCAACAGCGGTTATAGCATACAGGTATGCAAAAATGAATATTAAGACTCCATGGATCAGTAATGGACAAAGCAATTATCAAAGCAACACAAGAATAATTTTACTGGTAATTTTGTCTCCAGTAGGTATCTTTTGAGAATAATTTTCTAAGAAAATTTTTAACAATTTTTCCAGGATTCAACCTGCAGTAATATACCTGTTATATGAGTCTAATATTGAAGCAACTTTCATTTTGTGTGAGTGAAGAGCCAGACTAATCTATGAAAGAGCTAATGTAGCTAATTTGCAATGCCAAGTCTAAAAATAACCTTAGTTGAAAAGGATGACCTTACTGCTTGCAAGTATTGACTGTCCCCAAGATCTGTTGGAAAACCAAACCAGTTCTCCCCAGTCCAAATTGATGCGTAATAAAAATATGTTATATGACTTGTGAAAAATATAGTTATTCCCCTTAAAAATTTAATTAGCTTAATAAATGCAAAATAACTTTCTCTGCTATATCATGCCCTGTGTTACTAAACTTTGCCATAAACTTATGTTATAAGGTAATTTTATTGTATAAATTATTGCAGACAATTGTTTAGACTTTTAGCAGATCCTAATTAAGCAGCAGATAATGTGCAAATACCTGTAATTTAGCACACACTCTTGTGTAAACACACACACAATATTAAACTCTGAAGGTGCTGTGTGGATGTCATGGAGACTGAGTGGTTGCTGCAGTGGGCTTAAGTGTTTGCACACGCCTACTAGGTTTAGGGTTCAGATATTGCCTCTGACTTGGATTGTGTGCAATTCTCATGTTTTTATGTTCCCAGTGGGTTAATTAATGCAGTCACATGACATGTAGTTAGGTTAGTGGGTTATTCTACATTGCCTGCCTTATGGCTTATGCTGACTGGGACAGATTCCAGCCCCCTTGATCAGAACATGGCAGGATGGAAATTGTTGAGTTCTTCTCGTTCTTTCATCTCACATGGAAATCCACTCCAATACTGAGGCAGTGCAAGAAGCGCAATATCTTGAAAATCGACAAATGTTGTGCTGCACATTACATGGGTTAGACAGGTGCAATTTTATTGTATCGCGGTACATTATTGACAAATTTGTCTGCAAAGTTACATTACTTGGCAAAACAATATCATAATTGTGAGAAATAAATGTAGTGTCTGCTGATGCTGAGGACATAAAAGTGGAAGATTATAGAACTGCTTAATAGCAACAGTAAGATATATCTTATGTGTCACAGACTCACATCAGTTTACGGCAGGTGTCTCAAACAGCAGTCCTGGAGAGCCAGAGCCCTGTGTAACGTACTTCTTTCCCTGTTCCACCATAAATGATAAATGATTATAAATGATAATGGTAATTATAACAAGGAGTTGAATCAGGTGTGTTAAATGAAGGGAAACCCAAAATTGTGCAGGACTAGAATCTCCGGGACTACAATTTGAGACCACTAGTATACGGTATAGGTGTTTTGGGCTGCATCTCAACAGATGTTACACTTTGTACAGACGTTACGTGACATATTAATATTCAACCAGCACATCTTACTCTTAAGCGTGGCTGTTAGTTTGTGGTAATAATTTAAATTGCACATCTGGGAACAACATATTTTGGTTGGTGTGTGTTGGAGGGAAACCCTAAGTTTCACCCTTCAACCTTCTGACGAGTTCAGTCACAGACTGTAAACTCTCAGTATACTGCAAGGTACAACAGAGATCATAAATAACTGC
>JABFEB020000001.1:37885303-37923519 GCA_019775895.2 Stomatorhinus ivindoensis | reverse complement strand
ATACTTCGCACCAGCCTGTGACAAGTGCAGCCCCTTTATTCTCGCTCTGATCGTGGGGGAGGTTCCCGACCTCTGTCGGATCCCGCCCCTAGGGTGTGACATATACTTATTACAAAGATATTTGTGGCTAAATCTGTAATGGATGCAGCTGATAGATTGATGTCTGAGTGTTTTCCTCTTTTGTATAACATAACAGCAGGAGTGGGAGTGTGTTCTAACCACAGCATATTGGCTATTGCCAGCAGTGAAGAAATGTCTATTATTCTTATAAGAACCAAAGGGAGACATTGTGAGTATCTTGTGGAACTGAAGAAAAAACACTTCTATTCATATGTTTTGGAGGTTCAGGCAATTTCTGGGGAAACCAGAATAATAATAAATCCTAATTTTTGCAAATTCATTTTATTTAAAATGTCAGGTGAGGCTTTATTGTGAAATGGGAATAAGACTTGGTAGCAATTATGGATCTAACATAGACCACGCTTTGTTCTAAGTTTTATGAAACTTACTCTGCTAAATATTTTAACCCTCACTTTTTGGCAGAATGTTGAGCCCCTTTACAGTGCTAGGTCCCCTGAAAGTACCATGCTATTCATGCCCCTCCAACAACCCTGTTTTTCCTACTTCCTACTTAGAATGAACTCATGATAAAGCAAAATCTTTTAAGTAGATAGTGGTGCTTGCCTATTGTGCATGACCTTTCCTGTATCACACCATTCCTCTTGGTTAATTTCCCAGATATGCTTTGTGGTTTACATTCACAGCTTCCATGCTCTTCTAAGTGTTCCTAAGATTTCACACTATAATCCAATCTTTCCAGTGTTGCAGACATTCTGCACTGAATGGTTTAAGAATCCCGTGGCATGATGAGTAAACTTTCCATGTGTCCTGACCTTCCTTTCAGCTCTTCTCAAAATACATTTGCACAGCTTGGTTTCCCTCCTGGTTCCTCAAAGTCTGCAGGACCGTGACTTCAGACGGAAACAAACCCAAATGAATTTCCTGCTTGTTATTACATTCTGAGCTGATATTAGTAACATTGCCCCACTGGTGGCTTTTCTAATTATCTCCTGCAAAGTGACACGTCCTACAAGACTCTCCTGGATTAAAGAACCAACCTTTGATCCGCATTTTAATTTCCCAAGGAACAGAAAACTTTTACTATTTTTATTAAACGGGGAAATTACTTAGATGTGGTGGTGATTAGCTATTTAATAGGTATGTGTGGGAGGCGAGAGGAGGGAGTAACTGGTGACATGAAAAAAAAACAAGAAAACAGACAAACAAAATTAAATTTCCCTTTATATGTGACATGCATACATTTTTATTTAATCTTAGTATGTGTATGTTTGTAGAAACAAATTTGAAAATGCAAAATCAAAACATGTAATGGACAAAACAAGAGATCATTGTCAAATGTGGTGGAGAGTCAGGAGCACCGAAATGCACTTGGCAGGAAACATGGACTCTCAATTCCACTATAGTAGATTTGAAGGCATGACAGTGTCTCCACTTCCTGAGGTGACAGAAGAGTGCAAGACTTCCACTCCCCATCCTCACCACATTCTGCATAGCCCCTGTTCTGAGCAGATGCATAACTGTGTGGTTTGGGAATTGCAAAGTTCAATATTGCAAGTCCCTACAGTGAACAGTTAACACAGCAGAAAAAATCAACATAACTGCTCTCACCTACAACAAGCACAGTTTCCACAAACACTGCACCCACAAAGCCCTAAACCCCTCCCAAATTTCCTATGGATGCTTTTATCTGCTGTCATTTGGCCAGAATAGCCTATCCGCTGCCCATCTTACCCCCACCTAAGTATTGCTGAGAATACCCCCCCCCCCCCCCCCAACTGACTGATACAAGTCACTTTAACTTATTACTTGTCTATTTATTCAGTACCACTATTTTTATATTATTGTTTACATACACATTGCATTATGTACATAAACCCTTATGGCTGCTCCCAGGTATTGCACTGCCCTGTGTTTTGTACTTTATACACTATGAAAACCCTCCCCTTGTCACGTGCTGTCCATGTCTTGCACCATGGTCACAGGGAAACTTTATTCTGTGCAACTCTAATCTTGTATATGACTGGTATGACAATAAAGCCCTCAACTTAATGAGAATAAAGAATTGCAATGTGCAATGGTTAACCAAGGGTCGGTGGGTTTGTGATGCTTTATCTTATATTTTTGACTATAGTCATTTAAGTAAAAAAAATTGACAAAAAAACAGTGATTCTGTTAATTTAACTAATAGGGGAAAACATGGTAAATTAGATGGTCAGAACTGTATACTTTTGGGGACAAAATGAAAGCCAAAATCTTCTGGATGAATTGATTCAAGATGAGAAAAAGCCCACCTTGAAATTTTTCATGCTCAAACAGCTGGTATTATCTCTTTAGCTATTTATGTGTGTGCTTAAGTGCAATGATTAAAACAAGACAAGACAGAACAAAAAATGTTAAAATGAATTAAAATCCAATGCTGGGTTTCCCAAAATTACATTATAAATCAATTATGGGCAAAAAGACTTTATAGGACTCTCTCATTGTAATAAACAATAAAACAATAAAACAATTCTCATGGGTTAAGAATATGATCTTTCCCCCAATAGAATAACAAATTCAGAAGAATTATCAATGTACCCAAACAACATGCTCTTGGATTATGCTGGCACAACTCTTGGCATATATGCAGGAAATGTATAAGTATAAATGATTTTTTAGTACAGTAGGTGGCAATGATTTGACTGAGCTGCAAGGAGCCGGGTAGCAGTTGTTTAACAGAGTGTTTCAGAAGGCTCAGTTAAGATACATGAAACCAACAACATTTTCATCAAAAACTTAACTGAAAATCGTTACATACCTACACAACATGTTTCTAAGAGCAGAGGTATGTTTGTAGACATTAAATATTTTAGCGATCCCACAACAACAAAGCAATTCCTGCTGTAGTGGAGCTGTGTGACTCATGAAACAGATAATGGTCTAATAGGTTCCCATCTGAACTGCCTTAAATCCTAGGAGAAAAAAAGCATTCGGTTTTCTAATGACCCATGTACTTCACCGGAATTTATTGTGTATGTTGAGCTCTACAAATGAATAAATTCATTGAATGAATATATTTCAAAATAGTGTGAGCAGAATAATAATGAAAAATTATTTCTGCCTTTGATGCTGGATTATTGTAACAGAACAACAACCATTCTGATAAGTTTTGTTCTTTTTATATATATGTAGAGAAGCAAAATGATGTACCTGCTTAGAGGAATACTTTATTGATATATGGTCGAAGAACATCATGCTAAAAGCCATCCATGAAATTGCTCTGCCACATAGCTGGTAAATAAGGCACACACTTCCAGATTGACAGAGCCCCTGTTCATGGACAAGGTGTTCACCCTCAGTGACAACTCCGAATGATATACGAGTGGGACAAAGAGCTGCCAATCCGGAGAATTATTTACGGGATACATCAGAATTGATTCCTGTCCTTTGTGCTGCAGGAATCCTTCCAGTTGTTGTTTTGAAATGAACAAACGTAGGACAAATGATTTGAGCAATTTCAGAAAATCTGATAATGGAAAGGGAGCTTCTAATGATGAGAGAAATAAGGTCTGAGAAACCATGGTGTGTGGAATTATAACGTGCTATCTATTGCTAACAGATATACTGTAAGTCACTTCCTACAGGTTTACTGGTTACAAGGCAGTGAGTGAGAATAAATGGTAATCCTAGTAGTGAGGGTTTATGAAACATGATTTCTCTCATCATGTAAGAAATATTCGTAATACACATGAGAAATTTATCCACAGATTATTTTGATTGGATAATTACAGATAAAATTGCTATATATTCAGTCAAAACCTTCTATCAGGAATGAAGTAGGCCTACTGAACTATGGATGCGTATTGCTTGGATACATTTTATTTTATTATGGTGGCAGCAATGATCCGCTCTATTACTGTACAGAACTGAGAGACAAACAAAAAAACAATGTTTGTAATTTTTCAATTAGAAGTCTACATAATTATTCATTCCTATCTTGGCTCAGAGAGAATACTTCTAATACTGCCACTTATGTGATGATACTTTTGGTTAGTTTTGAAATAGAAGGGTGATCCTTCACATCATAATATCGTTGAAATTTTTGTGTATAATGAGCCTGCAACTTGAAGGGAAGAGAGACAAACTGTTTCCTGCCATGAAGGGTTGGAAGCCTACCAGGGGTTGCTGCCATGCTGTATGCTTGTGGGGTGAGTTCACTAAGAAGTGAGATGTAGCTGATCCCAGGAGACATATGTCACATGGCAGGAAAAATCACCTATCTAATCAGCTTTTTTGAGTCTCAAGTCTGAAATTCAGAATTATCTACATAGTCTGTGTTTATTCTGACCGCAAACTGAACTCATCAATGTGTTTATCACTTTCTTCGCCAAACCTATGCAAATTTGCATAACATCCCTCGGCCTAACCTCCTGTGGAAAGGCCATCAAGCTCCATTGTCCTCCTACTTATGTTGTGCAAAAACACTAGTTACCTGTGAACCATGGCACATTTGCATTTCTTTGTCCATGCTCCTGCTCCAAGGCAGGCAAAAGCTATAGTATGTTTGTGACATTGAAACCTTCAGAAAAGCTTACAATATCTATACAAAATATCCCACACAATGACTGACCTGCAAGTATGAAAGACATACATTCACAAAATATAGAAACACAAGGGTGTTTTATTTATTAAAGATAGACTGAAAATAGAATGAAAAATTGCTAACTGAATTAAATGAATAGAATGAAAAAAATAGAATGGTAACACATCAGTGTCCAATGAATGTTTGAACACAAATGTCACACGAGGGCAGAGCGGGTGAAAACAGACAGATTTGCTGCGATCTCGGACACTTCACTAAGAACTGTAATGAGAGTTTCACTCGAAGAGAACACATGACCATAGATGAACTGCTGTTCCCGACCAAGATTCGTTGTCTATTCACGCAGCATATCGCATCCAAGCCGGACAAATTTGGGATCAAGTTCTGGATGGCGACGGATTTGGAGACCAAATACATCTGCAATGCATCCCCTTACTTGGGAAAGGACCCCAGTCGTCAGAAGGGGGAGAGGCTGGCAGAGAATGTGGTCATGAGTCTGATGAAGCCATTTCTGGATGACGGGAGAAATGTCACAATAGACAATTTCTTTACCTCACTGTCATTGTCACACAGACTGCTTCAGCGCAACACAACTCTGCTGGGCACGATGAATAAAGTTGAGCTTCTTCCATCTGCAAAGGACACTGCAGACCGAGAGAAATTCTCCACATCAGTATTTAGAAGTGGCAGTGTCTCCTTGATGATTTACGCACCAAAAAAAAGAACTGTGTGTCTTCTGAGTTCCTTGCACTGAGACGTGGTGATCGGGGATGGCATAAAGAGGAAACCCAACATGATATTGCAGCAGGTATATCTGCGTAAAGTGTTACAAATTCAACTGTGCCAGATGCAGGGACAAAGGTTACTGGGTCTGCAAATGCTGACGTTGAAACAGACACAGACTGTGTGGGATAGTAACCACTGAGATGATGAAGAGGAACTGAGGGACTGATTTTTTTTTTTTACTATTTTTATTATTATCATTCATTCTGTTTTCACTCTATTTTTAACAAATAAAACACACTTATGATTCTGTATTTTGTGAAATTGTCTTTCATTTTTGCGGGTCAGTCAGTGTGGGGGATATTCTGTATAGATATGGCAGGCTTTTGTGAAGATATCCATGTGAAGGTATCACATATAGGCAGCTCTTGGATTTCAGCTAGAAGTCTGAATAGAGATTCAAGGTTCACAAGCAATTAGTGCATTTCCACAATAAAAGCAGGAGGTCAATGGAGCTGATGGCTTCTCCACAGGAGGTTGGACCTAGGGAATTTTTCACCAGAAAATAAAAAGCTTAGTGTTATGTAGCTTTCGGCTTAAAAAATTAATAAGATCTTTGAATTCATTTCTACTAAATTACATAAATCTATTGCTTTTTGAAATGCACACTATTAGTTAAAATTAAGGTTTATTTTAACTATATCTTCAAAATGTGCATGTAATCTTACAGGGCCAACAGAGTAATGTTCAGGCTTGCAAACTGACTTGTAGTTTCCCATGAATTTATCACACTAGTGACTATTTCATATTGCACCATATTACACATACATACTCACATATCAGATAACCAGAAAAGCTGCAGATGTATATCACAATAGTAAACTGCTTTTATACAGAATTATAATTGAATTATACCACCAAGACTGCAGTCTGAATGCGTTAATCATGCGTCAACTTTTATATGTATTGAAAATGTCAGTCTAAAGCCATTTCAGTCACAGAAGACAACATATTTTTAAAAAATAATTTTTACTTATATGTAAGTCATGCTAATGTGTGTTTCTTTCCCAGTTATTCTTCAGAAGTTCTTAATACACTGTGAAATTTTCTTGGCTAATAATTATTTTTATGCATATAATACATCAGTGAAACATAGTTACAACTAATACATGTTGGTGGTACACATATATCTACATTGGTAATGCAGGCATCAGTTCAATTGTTCATTTGCGGTCATGTTCTCATATCAGAAGATTATTTTATGGGTTTATTGCGTGGATAATTGAGGGAAAGTGCAAACTGACCCTAATCCCTGAGAACTCAATCATCTGTGTATAATTTACAGCAATAAAGAGAATTACATAGAGCGACTACAGCTGCTGACTTTTGTTGTTAAGGAATACAAAATATTGCCTTTGTCCTTATTTTTTATTTTATTTAAATTTTAATGTTTTAATATTATTCGATAGATGTTGTTGATAGATTAGTCAACTCAATTTATGTAAAGTGACCCAAGTATGGAGAAAACTTGGGTTTGTGGCTTCTGTTTTGCAAAAGTCCCTACCCACTATCTCCATGGCTTGTGTAATTGTCCAATAAATCTCATCAACTCTAGACAAATCACAACTTAGCAGGGCTTTAATTAAATCTTCGCTACAAGGTTATTGTGGCATCTGGACTGAAATATGTAAAAGGATTATTCCTGCTGTGATAGCAAAGGTAGCCATTGCACTTAATATCGCACTCAGGAAGAATTAAGTGAAAAATTACCAGGAACATCTGAATTTCCAGTTCTGCTTAGGAATATTTTCATGAGTCAGTGGACTCCTAGGAAGCCTACTTATCAAGAGCCACCATGAAGGGTACATGCGAACATTCATTTCAGTCAGCAAAGGCAATGAGTCATTTATTCATCCAATCATCAAAATGAAATCATCCCCCAAATGCAATCTACCTAAAACACTTGGGGTGGATGGCTGCAGCAGTAGGTCCTGTACCAGCACACTGACATTTACATCACTGTGTATATTTGCAGTGTATCAGGTTTTCACTTAAATATTTTCTAGTCATTTTGATATCTTGAACTATAGCACATTTCACTTTTTTGGAAATATTTGGAAAGTCGTTATCAAAACATTTTATTCTTTACAGCCAAAACATACTTATACTGGAAAACAACCTAGCACGTTCCTTCATGAAAGATAAATGCTCATATTATTCCTTCATTCATTATGACTAACGAATACAGACTCCTGGGTGTGCTCCAAAGGAATTAAAAAAATATGTGAATTCTTTTTGTCCCTTTTAGAGTGCAGGAATCCAGAAATCCATCACTAAACAAACAGGTGTGTCGTGGAATGCATTTGATCTACTACTGTTGACTTCTTCTAGGAATGAGACTAATGGTCAGATTAAATTTGTATAATTATCATTGCTGATTTCAAGAGGGGCAATGTCTCGATGAAGTTTCTTGCATTGTCCTTTTTTTTTGCACTACTGTATGTAATAGAATATACATTATTAATTATGCCGTTTAGAAACAACATTAATAGTACCTGTTATAAATACACCTAAATTGTGTAATTAGCAGTGTTATAGGATATAAGGGCAATTGTTGATTTACATTACATTTACATATTAAAATAAAATGTCAAACATTTGTTTATTTGCACCCAGGTAATTATCATGCTTCTAACAGCAAGTAATGCTAATTACCCTTGTCATTAAAAAAGCAAAGTACTGTACAGCAAAGAAAGTAAATTTGCCTACATCAGCCATAATTTAGTCATAAGAATGGTCATATAATGTTTGTTAGTAATACATTTTAAAGTTGTTAAGGTACAGTCCTGGACAGAATTATTGGCACCCCTCAACTGCAAGTACATAATGTAGAATATCTTCAGAAATATATGCAAATGAACCAATTTTGTAAATGATAATATTCAATAAAGATACCCAAAGTTATTCAGCAAAAACATCAATGACATAAAGCTTTCATATAGTGAAATAAAAATGTAGACATAAAATGTACATTGGACACAATTATTGGCACCCTTCATTAATATTTGGTTGCAAAACCTTCTGCAACAATGACAGTTTCTAAAGGTTGCTTGTAGCAGTCTATAAGCTGTAGAATGCCTTGGTAATCTTATTTCATTGTTCTTTGAATACAAGTCTATGTTTTGTTATTGTATACCTACATGCTGTTTATGAATGTTCTATGAATGCATTACAAAGGTGTTATGAAGGTGCACTGAATGTTTTATAAATGCATAATAAATGCTTTGTGAAAAATCAGTTAATGTAAAGCATTAACGATTACATTTGTAATACTATACCTAAACATCTTCGGCAACACAGAGTAAAAGGCTACACAAAAGCAATTGGCTGGCCCACCAAGTGATTTGCATATAAGAGGAGTGTCTCTGACTAACTGAATGGCTCACTTTTCCAGTTTTCATATGGAAGCAGTTCAGAAGCGTCTGTTTCTCTCAGTGGGAAAATGTATGAAAAGTAGATGTTTTTACTGTGGCTTGACAAATGTAAGGAATTATGTCTGATAAGAGATATCTAAGCCTCTGGCCAAAGTTAGGGGTAAGTCATAAAATTGCTCCTATTAACAGCAAAATCAGCAGTATATTATATCTGTTATCTCATTTATTTTAGTATATTACTATGGATATTTATACATGCATGTAGCTGTGTATATTATATTGTGTGTGTATGTATGCTAATATTACTCATATCTACTATGTGATATGAACATTTAAGTATATTTTTTAAATATGGCATTATTATCCATTCCAGGGTTTGTGCATTCTTCTGCATTTTATTAGCCCTGTCTCCTGCTTTTCAAATTTCAGCCAAGCAAAACAACTCATCTATAAAATAAAAGAAGGTTTACCCACAGGAACACTCATTGGGGTCATTGGTGCTGACCTGAAACTGGATTTTGCTGTTGACCCCCCTCTGTTATTCAATCTGGCATTAAACATGATTGGTGAACACTATATAAGCTTAAAAAACAGAACAGGGGAACTGTACACATCCCACAGAGGAATCGACAGGGAAACTCTTTGTCTTCAACTCTCAGATGGGCAAGACTGCTTCTTGGCCTTGGATGTGTTCATCCTTCCTCAGCAATACTTCCAGCTGATCAAAATCAAAATTCTTGTGGAGGACATAAATGATAACAAGCCCAATTTCCCAACAGAGGAGATCCACTTATTTGTTCCAGAGAATGCACAGTTAAACTCCAGATTTGCGGTGGAACAATCTGCAGTTGATCCTGATAGTAACATTAATGGAATACAAACATACTGGCTCACAAACAATTATGGAATTTTCACTCTGGATGTGGAAGAGAACGGTGGAGGTGACATGACCCCGTTTTTAATTGTGACAGGATCCCTTGACAGAGAAACTATGAGCGTGTACACAACAAGCATTATTGCTGAGGATGGGGGATCGCCACCCCTGTCAGGTACTGCCACCCTAAAAATCTTCATTACAGATGTTAATGACAACTGCCCAAAGTTTACTGAATCGCAGATCAACATCACAATGTATGCAAACTTCTCAATAGGCACTCATATAGCTAGTCTTCATGCCCATGATCCTGACCTGGGTGAAAATGGTAAGATAACTTATGTGTACAGTGACAGAGTGCCCAGAAGTTTAAGGGCTATATTTAACCTGGACAAAGTCACAGGGGCTATTAAACTAGCCAGTAAACTAGACATAAACACCAGTAAACATTACATGCTTTCAGTTCTTGCAGTCGGACCAGGCTGCATACCTGCGGAAGCTAAGGTGTCTCTGCATGTCATCAGCCTAGTTTCTGCTCCACCAGTTGTGATACCACGATATATCGCTGCTGAGAAAGATGGAATTGTGTCCTTGAAGGAATCTGAACCACCTCCCTCTCCAATAGCATTTTTCACCATTAAAAATACTGAGCAGCAAGACGTGGACTGTCACTTAGAGGGTGATGGCCCTTTCAGACTGTCCACTTATAAACAGTTAAAAAATGAATATATTTTGGAAACCACAGATTCACTAGACTATGAAGAAATTCAGGAATATAAGTTGACTGTGGTAGCTAATAATTCTCTTGGTGTGGTCATTAGAACATTTGTCAAAGTACAGGTGCTGGACGAAAATGACAACACTCCAGTTTTTGAGAAGTCCAATGTTGATTTATTTATCAAGGAAAACAACTCTCCAAATGCATTCCTCACCAAATTGCATGCCAATGACAAAGACAGTGGAGACAGAGGAAAGGTACTTTATCTGCTGGAGCTTGAAGTTCCTTTGGTTTTCACTTTAGACAGAGTGACTGGGGTTCTTCTGGCATCCATGTCACTGGACAGGGAGGAGAAGGAAAAGTACAGCTTTAAGGTGAGGGCTATGGATTGTGGTTCCCCACGCAGAGAGACCTTTGCCACTGTGACAGTAACGGTATTGGACAAAAATGACAACAGCCCACGCTTTATCAACAAAGACTTCACTTTCTTTATTCCTGAGAACTTTCCGAACTTTGGGGAAATAGGAGTCCTCTCTGTGAGCGACGCTGATTCAGGAAGAAATGGATTTGTGGCCCTATCAGTTGTTAATGGCAGTGACATTTTTGTCATCGACACTGGGAAAGGGGTCCTTAGGGCCAGAACTCCCCTGGATAGAGAACAGCAGGGCACCTACTACCTGTGGGTTGAGGCCACAGATGGGGGAGAGCCCTCCCTCTCAACTGTCACAATAGTAACCATTATACTTCTAGATGTCAATGACAATGCACCTGTGGTTCTTTTCCCACAGTCCAATCAGTCCTACCTGTTCGTGCTGCCCACTACTCTCCCAGGGACACCAATAACAGAGGTATATGCTGAGGACAAAGACACTGGCATGAATGGAGTGATAGTTTACAGTATCATTAAAAGAAAGGGAGGTGAACCAGGGTCATTTGATATTGACCCCAAAACAGGGAACATTACCCTAAAGAAAACTCTGAATTACAGAGGCCTGTACAGTCTGTTGATTAAAGTCAGTGATCACGGTCAACCGAATCCTCTCTCTTCCATGGTGATGGTCAATCTCTTTGTCAATGAAACGGTCACCAATGAAAGCTATGTAAACAGTCTGCTGACAAACGATGCGGAAATGGAAACGGAGCATATTTTAGCAAAGCTTATGGAAACGCCTATTAGAAATGAATGCTTTCCCTGTCAGCCTGTCTTGATTGTAGCTGCTGTAGCATGCCTAGGGCTGCTGCTGACTGTGATTTCTTTGGCTGTATGGATTTGCAGTAAAACACAGGAAAAAAAACAAATGCAGGTTAAGAGACTGGAGGTGGAAATCCCATTGAAAATGAACAGCGACAGGAAGCAAATGGATACCTCAGAGATATAGCCACAGTTTCCTTCCAGTATTAGCCAGATTTTATCAATTGTAGAAATATATTTAGGAATATATCATTTATAAAAAATAATATTAATATAAATCATTGTTTACATTTTAGATATTTTAAGTTACCTGAAAGAAATCTGGAAGGTCACACACTTGTATGTAATTGGCTGCAACAAATAGTAAATGCTTTCCTATTTCACTTTCATAAAATGATAAGTGTTTGGGGGATGGGTGGATTGAATGCATATGTACAACAAATGCCCAGGCATTATTAAGTATTTAACATTGTATAATAAGTGCATATTCTAACTACAGTTGTTACACTGTTATAAGATATTTTAATACTCTTTCATTTCCATAATTGTTGAAAGAGTTTAATTTTCTTTCTTTTTAAATTATGATTGGTTATTAGTATTAAGTCCTCTTAGAACTGTTTTCAGTTTTAAAAAGTCTAAAGGTCCATTTAACCCTTGGTATTTTTTACATGTTGCAACCCTAAAACCTAAATATTAAAAATGATATGTTTTCCTAATAGTTTTTCTTCATTTGGGTAGAAATCGAAACTACAATGACAACAACGGCAGTAATTTGAATTACTACACAACCATACGCAATAATAATTCAAATATTAGAACCCAAGTGTAATACAATGCAGAATTTTATTTGTATTTATTCAATATGTAGTTGGAGAGAAAAGCAGTACTCAAACTACAACGCAATATGGTCTTGGCCAGAAACACTCTTTGAACACAAAACATCTATAAAGGTGAACGATAGCTTTGTCCGCTTCGTGGACAAATTCTTCATATGGACCAATTCTTTGATTTGAAAACCGTTTGACTGAAAAGAACTGATTCATGGGAACAAATTGTTCACAATTCGACATAGCTACTGCTCACTTTGATAGCTGTTTTTGTGACTCTGTTCTGCTGAATATCGTGCAAATACAAATGCCATTATGATTCTGAGTTGTTTTGGTACTAATATATCAATCGCGTTAGCAGGACTGAATTACGATTAAACGAACGCGAGGTTTTTCAGAAACGCATTAGTCGCGTTGTAGTGGGACTGACTACACAGAAAATGCGTGCAGAAACATGCCTTCAAATGTACTGCATATTTGTGATTTCTGCCTGGAAGCTGTAATAAAACCAGGACAATGTTTCATTAATCACAGAATTATCGGTTTCTTCATCGAGAGACATCAAAAGTTTCAGACTCTTTCCAAAAATTCAGCTAAAATTTACTGATTTGTAAACATGACAATATGACAGGAGATCTGGTTGCTAGTGCTTAACACTGTCAAATGAAGAGCAACAGTGCAAGAAGACAGATGATGTGCTTATTCTGAACCAATTTCTAGATGGAAATACTTCTTTTCTGCATCGCAGTTAAACACTCAGCTGACAATTACAGTAAGTCTCAGTTAACATTTTACCCAGTCCAACTCCTTTGCTTATAAATGTGAAGCTCTGTCACTATAACTCTGACTGCCAGAAACAATTGATCCATTATAATACTGCCTTTCAATTAATTGAAACAATGTATTTCCTGAGACCTTGAGAAAACCTAAGGAAATATCATTTTGAAACAAGAGAAAGTGATGTGTAACCTTTTAATTTCACTCAGGAAAATTTTAATGTTCACAGAACTGTGTGTATTTGTGGATTACACTCCTCCTCAAAGAATATAACACACACGATCCCTTACAAGTATATACATAAAGTGAGTAGGCTCGTACTGTCTGGAAAGTGGTGTATCTGAAATTACATTAAATTATTAATTATGCAGACATCTGGTAATTACTATCAGTCATGGAGTGATCAAATTTCAAGATTGGCCTTATTGTTCTCGCTGCTTTGAATTTAAACAAATGCAGGAATAATTAGGGGATACAGGGAGATCTTAGGTTACGTGGATCTGAAAATGTGATTAGCGCCATCCATCGTTTATGATCTACGCACACCTTCATCTTGCTCTTGTGTTGCCCATGTTAATAATGCATTTTGATGTTCTCAGGAAAAAAAGTTTGACCAAATATGGTGGGGGCACAAGATAATACAGCTTTCATTCATTGTATTATTATGTTACTGTTTTCATTTTTTGTCCTTTAAGAGACTAGAAAAAGGTACATTTGTCCTTTAACTTATTACTGCATGCTAATCAAAGCAACTGTTATTCCCAGTTTTATATACAGTATTAAAGAGAACATTTACTACAGACAAATGGTTTTGCTTAATTAATATATAAAGACCATTTGGTGCACTAAAACACTGGCACTCCAGGGACAGGGAGAAAATCAAAGCCTTGCTATAAACACCCCCTGTAAGACAGAATGATGCGATACAAGGTGGAATTGAAAAGACTGATTAGAGAAGGAAGTGGAGACAAGTTTAACCAAAGCAAAAAGGCCAAATGAAAACAAAAGATAAACGTATTTATATAAGTCAAATATGCACAAAAGGACACAAATGAGGCATTCGGTCATAAAAAGGGGTCTAAGTGCTTTCAGAGGTGATGATGAGTGCAGATGATTCAGTGGGTTTCACTCCTGACTTCACTAAGCCCCCCTCCAGGATGGCCACCTTCCCTCCTTCATGCACATCACAAAGTCTTTACTCACCATCTGCAGGTATGCAGTGTGTAAGCTTTGTGTTTTGGCTGCTGTAAAACATCCTACAAGTTTACAACCTGTTTATTTGGAGAACCGGATGACCAAGTCGGATCACAATTTGCAGAGACATATAGAACAAATAGAAAAAAACATACAGGTAACATTTTACTAAAGACCACGTTTTATTAATTTATTGACACATTGATAAATAATAATAGTGTATTCATAAAGCATTACAAACATGGTTATGAATATGTATCAAAGGGCATAACATTATAGCCATGCTTATTATGCATTATAATGCTTGGCATAAACATTAAGGATGCTTTGTATGCCATTATGCAGGTATCTATTAAACATTATAGATGTGAGCTTCAAAAAGCATTCGTAATGCATTATAAACATGGCTAAAATGTGTTATGTGCAGATAAATATTTATAGATATGTCTATAAAGATTTATTAATTCATTATAATTCATCATGAATATGTTTATAAATTACTAAAAACATGGCCTTAAGTGAAGTGTTCACAACAGCATCTATCCATTATACCCATGTATTGAAATATAGAAAAAATAGTATATTGGGATGGTGACAGATTTAACAAAACCAATGAGGATAAATGAAAATGAAAGACAGTTGTATTGTTGTCAGTCAGGTGAAACTCACAAGAATGGGAAACTGGCAGGTGAGAATAAGAAACTACCTCTATGCATTTCTGAATGGAAGCAATGGACCAGATGGCATGGCGGAATGCATGTGATTTGCACAAGTAATTTCACAAGTAACTTCGATCGAGTTGAAATGAATGTCTCACAAGCAACATATGTGCAGAGGTGTATGAGAGAGGAGGAAGCTTCCATACTGTAGCTTTCAGGGAGTCTTACAGTAAAACAGGTGGAATCAGGGACCAGGTGAAGATGCAGCAGCAGCACAGAAAATGCAATGGGAATAAACCACAGGGATGCTGCCGAAAATGCGTGATGCAATGGGGATAAACCACATAGTTGCAGAAGAAAATGCATAATGCAATTTGAATAAACCACATACTTGCCAGAGAAAATGCAAAATGCCATGGGAATAACCACAGGGATGCTGCCGAAAATGTGTGATGCAATGGGAATAAACTACATAGATGCAGAAGAAAATGCATAATGCAATTTGAATAAACCACATACTTGCCACAGAAAATTCAAAATGCCATGGGAATAACCACAGGGATGCTGCAGAGCACAGAGGGTTATACCTCACAAATACAACGTTGAGACAATGATTAAAAAAAATAAAATCTTTTTTCTTCTCCTTTCATTCTTAGCCTGTTATCAAAAGATAAGGAGTTTCCAGTTAACTGGTACGTGTGGCACTGAACAGTAATATGCAACTTTCCATGTAACAGATAAGCCATATGAGTGCATTGCAGAAAGACAGGGTATATGGTCAGATCACATCAAAAGCAGTTAGAGATTTTCTTTTTCAAAATACAGCTTTTAGCTAAAGCCCAAATGTATTAGAAATCCCAGGGACTTGTGTATTTTGGTGCAGTCAACAAGCACTATATATATATTTTGAGACAGAGAGAGAGAATCTTTGAGTAATCAGAGACAGATCTGCTGCTGAAGCTTCATAGTGGATAAGCAGACTGTGTTTATCATTCTGTCCAATTCTATTCTTTTAGCTCTTAATGCCTTTTCTGTCCTGTTTGTTCTACCAAACTCTACTGTAACAATGAACTCTTCAGTGCTGTTGATCTAACTATGCACTGTTGAACAAAAACCATATATTATCTTAATTTCATATAACATCAGAAATATAAAGCTGGAGTTCATCAGTGACTTAATAAATAAATGTCTGAAGAAAGAGGAAAGAAGCATCCCAGTGGAAATGTGGTGTATTGGGCATATTTTGTGTTATATGTTACACTTGCATGTGCATGCGTTATTTTCCACATTAACTAGGCATAACACTTGTTGCCTGGGTGATTTTCCCAGTAATATACATTCCCAGAGGACAAAGCACATCACTCTGCTCAGGTGTCAGTGAGGCTATGCTGCTTCGGACAGTGGGACCAGGCTGATAAAATAAAGCCCTATAGAGGCAAGATGTTCACCCAACCATAAAACATTCCTTCTTGTGTAACTGAAGCTTATCAGGTTCCAAAGGGCTCTAGTAGAGAAGCACATTGTAAACTAAGCTGAATTAAAGGTCTCCTTTATGCCACAGTCCCACACCAGGATGGGGGGGGGGGCGAACAAAGGGGAAAAAACTGAGCATATTGCAAACTAGGCACTCCAGTATTTCCCAACCCTCTCTTGTTGAGTACATCTTATTCAACTAATTTTGGACTTTAAGATTAGCTGCTTAATTTAATTACATTGGCTTGTGTTGGGAACTAGAGATCAAGGAAGCACTGGCCCAGTCTTCTGCCTTTGGATGGCCAGAATATCTTAAAAGGTATCCAGATTTTTGTTTTTTAAACACTGGATTTCATGGGGTATATCATTCAAGAACAAATCGAACTATTGAATTTAAAGAGCAGTAAATTCTTTTAACACATCTGTGCACCATCTTTGAGTAAATTCCAGCTTCATGTTATAACAGAACACTGCAGTGGATTAATGACCCTCATAAGATAGACAATCTTGAGGCTAACTGAAGGTGAATTACTCTGAGGATTTACCTCTACTTCAGGTAGCATTTCAACAAGAAAAAAACATGACAATATTCAGATAGCAAAGCTCTCAACTGATAAGTGTTTGGGGGATGGGTAACCAGGTACAAGATTTTTTTTTTTACTTGTCTCATTATTTTACCTGAATACCTTACCGAATCATGATTAGAAACCTGCTACAAAAGCACCCATTTAGGCTAATGTTGCACTATGACATAACAATAACCATGCTACAGTTCTACAACTCTGCTCCAGTTTAGTATGTTAAATCAAACAACCCCACCTAACACTTGAGAACTGCAAGCAGCTCTAAGACAGCAAAACAACTTTACTAACTCACAAAAACTTACACCCAGTCTGAGGTGTTGAATGAGTCACACAAGTGCGGTATGTACTTGTCCTGATGCACAGCTCAGTGACAGAAGTGTTAAGATGTTAGCTATTCATCTACTGAGTCACACAACACATGTTGCTGCCTTTTAAAAATACTTCATTCTACTTGCAACCTACCTGGACATCTGTGACACTTAAACCCTTGGGAACTGAAACACTGGTTATTTATCTGTGGTAGACCTGAGGTACAATTACACCTGATAAATTAACCATTAATGCAATTAACTATCAGCATAAAATACTAATGAGATATTCATTCATTTAGCATATGGTCTTACCCACTGCCACTGTTAATAAACCATAGGTGTGAAAGAGAAAGCAACCACAGCACAATGTATGATTATCGATATCTGGTTTTAAAACACATTATTACATTGCACAGACACTCAGTGCTGATTTATTTATTTAGAAAAATAAGCAAGCAAGCACCATCTTGCTTTGTGTAACAGGCAATTAAGTCTTGAGGTGGACAGCAGAATCAATTACAATTTCTTATCATGGTGCAGAGACTTGCTCTCCAAAGAAATGTAATTTGTTTTGCATATATGACATTTTCATAAATGCTTTTCTTAAGCAATCACCAGAGTTCATTTATAACCTCTATTGCAGCGATTCTCAACCTATGGGTTGCGACCCAAGTTTGGGTCACAATAAGTTTTGAAAGGGTTGGAAATGTAAGCATTTTAAAGCCAGCAAGCTCCTATGCTGAATCACCATCTGATTTTCCAACCCAAAATGCTTACCACAACTAGTGAACACAACCAACCCAAGAAGTCAAACCACACGTGCTTAATTTAAAACATACTGGCACATCCAATCAGATTTGTGCGATAGCCATTGATTCGTGCAAATTGTAGAGTGTACTACAGGCTTAATCATAGTGATATTTTAAACCTATACATGATAGAGGGTCATGACTAAGCTGGCATGGTAAAAAATGGGTTGCGGTGCAAAAAAGATTGAGAACCACTGCTTTATTGCATTGGAATTGCCTTTTGCTTTGTAGCCCTCATTAAAATTTGTGAAGAAAACAAACATAAAACTGTTAAACCATTATTATTACCACAATTTATTGACTTTAATGATACTTAGAGGTCTTAGTGCATTTGCCAGTCATATTCCAAATGACAGCCCTTTTAAATGGAGGTTTTAGACAGCGCGTACATGCGCGCGCACACGCACACACACACACAAACACACACGCACACACAAACACACACACAAACATGACTTCTGAAAGCGAGATCCTAAATGAACCCATTTCAGTTCAGTCATTGTATGGGAAAAAATGCATACAACTGATCTTTCTTTTTCTCTGGCTTGTCTGACTCATCAGTCTTTAGCTCGAGGTGGTTGGTAGTACGACTGAGTTGGCCGTGTGCGTCTAGGTTGACCATCGCCTCCTCGGCGATACTCCAGGGAAGTTGTACATGAAACATCTTCATCCTGCAAACATGATAAGTAGGTGAGTTCCCCAAGCAACTCTACATACTGCAAGATGTAAACCTGCATGTTATTAAATCGTTTCACAAATTTAAGTTACATAGGTTTGAAAAGTTCATAAAAGAATGCTATTGAAGCCAGGAGTTTAAAGGTAACATATACAGCTATTGAATGGATTAAATGTTTTTTCCCCATTCTCATTATAAAAGGAACATCTGGAATTTGAAAACACTATTATGATTCCTTTTAAATAACTGGTAAAACAACAGGATTGCACCTCTGCTCATCTCATCAACAGATCTAATCCGACTGCACAATGGTGCCCTCACATACTTTACATTTGCTCTGGGTAAAGCTTTGCTTTTCCTGCACGGCAGAAGTGACTGCTCAGTATAACTTAATTTTTCTTGCCTTAAGCAGCCTAAAAAAAAAAAACTAATTTTACTTGTTTTATAGTATTTCACAGTCAAGCCTTAGTTAAGATTAACAACCTCCTGTAAAACACTGCAAAAGTGTAAAATACTACTTTTTCATTCAGTTGCATCTGTAATGCTTTTTTCCCCCAATACCACTCGTTTGTACAAATACAATTGCCTTCAGTCGCAAGAAGCGCCTAATTTATTTCAATAATAGGGTTTGAAACTTTGCTGAAGTCATTCAGCTTCAATATTTTTAATTTTCCATCTTCTCAGATCTATAATGCAGTGATTAACTTCATACTTGGTACTGTCACACCTGGAAATGATATTACATTGAGCCAAACACCAATAATAATCAGAAGTCAGCAAAATTTCACTAGTCACTATAATAATTATGTCAAGGGAAGTAATCCGTGTCAGAGAGGCAGTTTATAGTACACCACCAGTCCTGAATAAGTCATACGTTTTGTCATGTTTCTTTGCGTTTCCTTGTGCAGTTTGAGTGCAATAAATTAAATTTAAGAATTGTGCAGCCCTAGTAAATATTTGAAATTTAAAGCCCAGTACCAAGTGAAGTTTTGAATACTTTTAGCCAACCTGATGTAGAAACTCGAAGACATGCTGATTAGAGGAGTTGAGTCTGATTTTTATTCCTTCCTGATATTTCTTTTAAGAGGTTTCTCACTGGTTATCAGGCAATGCGGTAAACGCTGCAACCTGTTCACTGTCAACTGTGACTTTTCCAACCATTTTAAAAACCACTACAACAAAGCACTCCTTAAGAACAGTTTGTGTTCAGTTGTATGAGACTGTAGTGGAGCCTGCTGTGGTCAGCAGATACACTAACATGCATTATATTTAAATCTGATGCAAAGGTACTTTTTACTCAAGCTCTTAACAGCTTAGCTCAATCATGCTACGGAAGAGCATGGCATTTTTCCAAGAGTAGAAGATTTACACTCTAGTTTGTAAATCTTACTTTTAATATGCAGGGAAAATTACTTTTGATGTAACAGCTTGAAATAATTAATTTAGTGCTGAGACAAAAATCCAAGTTTACCTGAGCCAGTGCAAGATTAGCCTGAGTAAAAGTTAATCAGGGGAACACTGACAGCTGAATTTATGAACTAATAATAATAATAATAATAATAATATCAGGGGTGTCACTACCAATTATATAAAAAAAATTAATATAATTTGATCTGAATCTCAGAAGTCGAACCGTGAACGACAATCTAACATAACTTGTACGCGCGTCATGTAGCATGTTTCTCAGCGGAAACAAAGGGTAACGCTTCAGTCTCAGCCTCGCATTCGCTGTGATAGCATGTTTACTCTAGTTGAATACATATACTTGGACAGTAAAACATTTAGACAATGATAGTATCAGTTATTATATAACAAAATATATTGTATTCATTATTTTACTATTAATACTAAACCATTACTACATTTAATTATAATAATATTGTCGTACTAGGAGGGGACGGAACGGAGACAAAGGCGCAGATGTCAGGGTATCAGGGAATATGGAGTTTAATTACAGGTAAGGCAGGCAAACGCAGATGGACAATACAATGACCGAACTGGGGAAACAAATTGAAACGCGGACTAAATACAGAGTACTAATGACAACAACCAGAAACAGTCGATCACACAGGTATTCCACACGGGGTTAACGAAGGAGCATGGCACAATTGGAAGGAGCGGACGATTGGGGCAGGACACATTGGGATACATTTATTTTCTTACTTTACAAATTACTGTTTTCATAAATGTGCTTAGATGTGTTTAGAACAGTATATGCTCTTCTTGTTTTATCTTGTTCATTTTGAGCTTAAATGCTAAAAAGAACATATTTAGATGTAATATTTTTGGGGCCGGGAACCAATTAATTGGTTTTCCATTATTTCTTATAGGGAAAATTAGATCGGAACTCGAATATTTTAGGATTCGATCCGAGGTTAAGTTCGAGTTCTGAGGTATCACTGTAATTGCAATTAGTGCAAGGCAGGAACCAACCAACCACTACAGTTTGGACTCTGCTATATGATCCCAAATCAATATCACGATTAATTGAACATTTTACCTCGATTACAGTTAATGAACGATTTCTTCAGTCTTGTTGTTTGTTTGCGCTCATATTTCACTGACAAGGTTTGTACTAAAAATATGCTTAACTGTTAAAGCGGGGATATTTTTGAGTGAAAGACCTTATCTTTGTGATGTTAAAATAACAGAAGGAAACACACAAATTAACTATTTATGATCATTTACTGAATATTTCAAACAACTGAAATCAAAGCACAAATAGCTTGTTATTGTAACCTCCATTGTCATAAGATAGATTTTATTTTGTGATCTCTAGAAAACAAGTCAAGATCTCGATAAAAGACAAAAAAAAGATAAGAATGGATGTCCTCTATGGACTTCCATACAATGTAGAGTTGCAGTGAAATGATATGGACAGTTGTGTGTTCACATGAACAGGCCATGTTAAAAGTTCCTTGCTTTAAGTTTTCTTTCAGTTCGTTAAGTAATAAATGGAAAGTAAAGTTAAATTTGTCTCTTTTTGCTGATCTGAAAAAATGATCTGATCCATGAGAAATACTGCGATACAACCCCAAACTGTGAATTCTGCTATCTGTGGTACCCTTAACCTATACCTAACAAGCGACCTAGTGAGCACATTTTTTACATTGCACAGCCGATGGTGACACATTAGAGATTTCCATTACAGCTATGGCTGAAATACTTCTCACAAACAGAGAAAACAAATGAGTAGCTATGTATGACCCAAAATTGACAAACATGTGGAAGAGTGAGTTGGTTCTGATTATATTGATGATATTGATTGGTTGTCTGTGATGAAAACAATGTTCTGTATTTTAAAATAGCTTTAAACATTAACTTTTTCTGCCTAAGACTTTTGCACAGTCAAAGTAGTGACACAGGCAGGCTAGGCAAATCCGAGAGACTAAATGGCACACATCTAATACATTTAGTGGGGAAAATTGTTTTATATTCTAAAAGGGAAAAATACATTTTTGCTGGCAAGCTAAAATTTTATCTGCCCTGACTGTGAAATGATTTCATGACATCGTGGATTTAAAAAGCACGGTAATGCATGGGCTTCTTACCCTTGAGTGTTTCGGCACAGGTTTGATGTTTTCAAGAAGAACCTCTTCACAGTTCCCATAATCGGTAAACACAACTACAGCAGTTGACCCAGAATGGTGTACAGCATTGATTTGGGCATGGTAGAACTAGAGAGGAAAAGAAAAAACAATTTAAATATGAATCTTTTACAACCATCATGACTTTTTCTACAAACCATTTCCATTGTTTCCTACAACTGAAGGGCTATTTTAAATTATTAGAAATAAGTTAAAAAATAATCATACAACACCTTATTATCTTCCCAGTAGAGTGCAAGACACTGGTCTCCTGACTTCCAGTTATTTGCTCCATGAGTGCCTGACATTGCGCTGAAGTTCTGTTTAATAGGTCCAGTTCGTTTGCGCTGCGAGGTTCCATTCTGTACCTGTTGATTTGAAGTGATCTGGACCCCGGCTAAATCTTGTGTTCCCAAAGTATCCCTGCTCCCCCGTGGATTGGGACAATTCTGAGCTCCTTCAGAACTGGGCTTTCGATTATTAGCATCAGAGTTTGGCCTGTCAACCTTCCCCCTCCTCTTCTTTATGTCGGGCTTGTTGTCAGACCTAGAGTGTGTGCCATTTTCTTGAGGTCCTTTCTTTAGAAGTGGGTCTGCTTCTTGCTGGGATCTTACAGACACTGCATTACCCCTGGATGCTTGTGTGGAATCCATGCGAGTGGCCTGGTCCTTCAATCGTGGGTTTCCCAGAAACACGTCGCTCCCCTTCCTTCCGTCATCATGCCATCTAACCTGGTTGTCAATGATGGTCTTCTCTGGTCCCCACTGGTACCTTTGGCTGGGAGCAGGTGGGTCTGCGGCGGGCCTGGGAAAGTCGCTTTCCTTCAGAAAGCGAGGGGGCTTCTCATTCCTCTGCTGCCGCCCTTCATTTCGTGGAGGGTATCGGGAGTGGGCCTGGTCTTTGTTTGGGAATGCTATTTTGGTCTGTGGATCCTCATACTTCTGGGAAGCCTGGCTCTTTGGCTCTATGATAAGAATTGCATGCATTTCCAAAAATATTTTAGAGGCATAACCATAAACCAGCAATATTCAATCACAATACCCTCAGATATTAATAGGGCTGAATTTAATCCTAAGTGTGAATGACTAAGAATTTTCATCATATTTCTTGTTTAATTATTCACCAAATATCTAAGTTTATATTGAAATTAAATCAGTTATAAAATAAGACATTATTGTTCCTCCTCATTGGCCAAAAAATTATGTCTGTAAAAAGCTGAATAAAGTTCTCTTACCTTGAACTGAAAACGCACTCATTTTTGATTCCAGGAAATCAAACAGCGTGCTGGGGCCAGAAGGCCTTCCTCCAGCAATGTCATCTTCCTCTATCCTGGATCTTCCTCGCCCCCTCCCCTTCGCTGTTAAAAAAAGGTGCCTATGTTTTCATTTAGATCTTTAACAAATCTAAATCTAACCAGCAAAGTGGTTCCTTCACCTCTGGGTGGTGGTCGGCTAAACTCTGTGGAAGCAGGGCTGGGCTTGTCAGTGGACAGCAGGGAGTTAAGTGCTGGCTCCATTTTATTATTGTTGTCCAAAAGGGCCTGTCGTGCAGCATCTTTGCTGAAGCCCATCTCCATGATATCTTTAAGGGCTCTCTCATCCACCTGAGAGATCGACAAGTTAGCAAGATAATAACCAAAGAGAGCATCACATTACGTTATCAAAATATGGTCATACTCACAAATTTGGTATTATAGTGTTTAAAATTCAGGGACTTGCCAGCTCTCGGTAGACTCCTTCTGGCTGACTCTCAGGTTTCTCGTCACGCTTCTTCTGGTAGAATTCTCGAGCCTTATGTGTAGAGCCAGGGTTGGTGAGATTGCTGCCTGCATTGCCCCCACCGCCGAATGTCCGAGGCTTCGAGGAATTGGTAAAATAATTATTTAAATTAGTTCAAGTGACAAGATTATTTAAAATTACATTTAATTCAATTTTAGTCTGATTCAGATGTGTTTGTTACCTCTTTGTTCTTTGCAATCTCTGCAATAGTTGCAATCCTTTGCTTCTCAAACTCATCATTCTCATCAGCAGTCTTAACAGAGTTGGTGACTTGCAGTGTTTTCCTCTGGTCCAGCTCTTTGCTGTCCACTTGATCTTTAGAAACATGTTTCTGAAAAGATCAATACTATAAGACAGTGTCAATATAATGAAACCTTGCAATAAAACTCTGCCATAAAGAACTTAATGTAAAACACATGATTAATGAACAAAGAATTAAGGATTGATGTGTTTTAAGAGAACTCATGCTATTTGTTTTTTTCTGATTATGATTTTATCATTAGTCGTAAACCAAATGTTGCATTCTTTAGAAAGAATCATTGCTGCAGTTATGCAACAATAAAGCAGAGTGATTCTCAGAGAACCATGGAGGCTTGATCAATAGTGTGACATTTCTAACAAGTGGTCACAATGACAAGGGTACTGGTATAATAATAAAGTGAAGCAGACAGACCTTTCCAAAAGGAAGGAAGGGAGGTGGGCCCCCTTCTGCACCAACATTACTCCTGCTGTGTTTTGCCAAACTCTAATCAATGGTGAAGAGAGGAAAAATTAGTGGCACATTCAGAAGTCAGAAGCAGAGACTGAATGCATGGTAAGCTTGTGGTGAACTCTTTTATATTCTCCAGCGCATCGCTGTAATAAAACTTCGATTAAACGGATATATAGATGATTAAATGCATATACCATTGCTGCGTTGGTGGCTTTTAATTGAACCTCTTTATTAAACTAATTCCTTCTAACTAAAATGGGGAATTAATTCAAAATAAGTCTATGGATCCTTTTGCAGTTTTCATAGATGCTAGTGTGCAAATAATGATATATACTGTAGGTTGCTGTATCTAATATCTGCATGATCTAGGCAGAGCCTAAAAGAAAACTGTGCATGTTACATAACTTCTTTGATGACTGAATAATACTAAATCTGACAATACAATGTCATTTCACATAATTATACACCCACTTGTCTTTGCATCAAGAAAGCGTTCTATAACCACAAAGCACTGAAAATAGTCATTAATACATGGACATTTTCAATTGTGATATTCTTACTCTTTGCAACTCCCATTTTTGAATCATGTGATCAACTTCTCCGCCAAGAATAACAATTTTGGAATCATCCAGTAGCAAGAAGCCATTCTTCAGAGTCACTGGGCCAAGGAGCTTCACTTTAGTTCCAGGAGGAGTGTTCAGACTGTAAAAAATAGAGATTAACATGAAGCTGCACATCTGGCCTTGTTAAGGAACACAAAAAAAGTTTTTAGAAAAAAATGGTTTCAGCCTATGAGTACTATTTATTTTGGTAAAACTGAAAATCCACCTCAATGTCACAAAACATTTTATAACATCTTACAAAACACTATTACAAAGCATGACAGTGTTCTTCTTGTATGTGTATACCGTCTGCACTCAGAACACCGAATAAGTTCTAGCGACAATTTCAACAAAATGCTGAAATGTCCTTTTTTGAAGTGCCATGGAAAGCAAATAGAAATGGAAAAAGAGCTATTTTGAAAAATATTCTTCTGTAGAACAATAAAATCCTTGACACTAACAGCTCACTGACATGCAAGACGATATGTTGATAATTAAAACTATGGCATGAACACAGGGTAGCCCAGGACACTTTATAAAATATCCTGTAATACTGAAAATTGAACATGGATGCTTCCAAACGGATCAAACCTGACAAGGTTAAAAAATGGATTCTAGTGACTGAGGCATAAAGACACACGAATTTCACGATCTGCATTGGGTCTTTGAGGAATTGGTATGATGTCAAATGAAAGCCAACTGCAGCTAAAAGACCAATCCCTTTCTTGAACCCTCATTCTAATGAAATTCTCAATGCTTTTATCCCACTACACCCTTAGGCAAAATGAGGACTACACACGTCATTTTCCTTAAAACCTTCAAGCTATGTATTTCTCAATAACAGTAAACAGTGTAAAATAAATGTGTAAAGAAACACACTGACTCTTACGTTTAGTAACTTTTTCTCTGTGAAAAGTATTTTTTGTGCTGTTGGTCATGCCACTTTCTTTAAAGAATAGTTTTACAGCAGAATAGAAGCATATTAAGCAATTATCAGTTCTTAGGCTCCGTGCTTTCACAATTGAATACTTTATGCAGCCAGTTAATAAAGCAGTAATATGTAATTGGGCTACCCTTTCTGGAAAGGGCAAGCCAATTACAACTGCACACTTCATCAGCACACTTTAGCATATTACTGGTAACCATGTAAAGCCTCCATGGTTTCTTATTTTTCATTAGCTTCCATGTAAACCAGATTAAAACATTAGTACATTACTGAAGCACCCGTAAAAGACTGGAAGCTGCTCAGCTCACCTGATTTTGGTCATGTGTTTGAGCTCAATCCCCACGCAGCTGGTGTGACCATCTGTCATGTGCACACGCAGCATGCGTGGGGCAGCATGTGACTCCTCATTATCTTTTGGAGCCGCCACATTCCTGAGTTTCAGCACCTGGAGGACAAATGGGCCTTCCAACTGCAGAGAGATGCCGTAAAATGACAGTTTGTGCATCACCTGACCAACAGTCAGAGTACATACTTAAATGTTTTAAGTATGCAACTTCATACAAATTAAATAATTCTTATGTCTGTATTGTGTTATGTAACATGACATACCATACAACTTAGACACATGAATTCTGTAATTTATCTCTTACATATATCTTTAGTAATTGAATCTGAACTAGCATAATGTTTCCATTGGAAGATCAATAAAGCACAATGCTATTTCTCTAACACCTCATTTTACAGATTTTAAAATGTGGGGATATGAAAATATGTTTCTATCTCACATACAGAACAAAAAACTTTAGTTTTGTAATGCTATCATAAGTGCATCCGTTTGGTCATTTAATTTCAAAATTGCCTGTGAGTGCCATCTACTGGTCAATGGCAAGAAATTAGTTGTCTATGTACACTAAATGGACAAAAGTCTAGACAGGGATTGCCATAACTGGTAAGCAAGTACACATTCACCTTTAAAAGTGAGACGTACGGCAATAGATTAATGTAACAATGCAAATATGTACGTATTTTAAGTGCATTTGTGCTAATATGACAAGAGATTACCATGCATTTTGGCCTCTACACCACAAACGAAGTACGAATTAGCATATAAAGGTGAAAACGCACGATAATTTCTTGTAATATTGGTGCAAATGCACAAAAAATACGAACACATTCACACTGTAACAACAATCGATAGCCGCACGTATCGCTTTTAAAGATGAATAAGGCAAGAAAAAGGCCTCACTAAACTGTTTCCACAAAGTTGGATGCATAGAATTGTATGAAATGTCTTGTTATTCTCAAGAATTACGAGTTACCTGCACGGGAACTAAGGGGCCTAGCCCATCCCCTGAAAAACAACCTCATACCATTATCCCTCCTCCAAAAATTGTTACAGCTGGCACAATGCAGTATGGCAGGTAACATTCTCCTGGCATCCGCTAAACCCAGACTACATCAGACTGCCAGACAGTGAAGCATGATTTGTCACTCCATAGAACACATTTCCACTGCTTCTGCATCCAGTGACAATGTGCATTACACCACTTCATCTGATGCTTGTCATTGCACTTGGTGAAGAGAGGCTTGCATGCAGTTGCTTTTATACATCTGTGGCAATGGGTCCGAAATAAACACCTGAATTCAATGATTGAGCGGTGTGGGCCAATACGTTTGGCCATATAGTGTATCTATCTATCTGAATGTATGTTTCTGCAAAAATAAAATTCTCTTTCGAAAGGACTGTATTAAGTTTATTGGAAATAAGCAAACAGAGAAAATTACTATGCAGAATATTGTAAAGTATACTATGCCCTGAGCTAGAAACAAGCATGTCACTTTTATCAGCTGGCTCTACCTAGTGTTTGGCTGATGACACTTCAGCAGGAGGTATTCACCCCCCCATGTTTTTAAAGGTCTGTTTATATTAATATATGCATACTGTCTCACAAATCGAAAGTAAATAACCACCTTTCGCATACTGTCATACCATATAACATCATACCTTTTCAACTCTCCCACTATTGATATCAGTAGGGAGAATTTTCTTGCCAATCGGTCTCAGGTCACTCTGTGAAGATATATTACCAATGTAAAAAGCACACATATATCCACAAATAAAAATAGCACAAATGAACAACACTGTAATACAGTATACACTGACACTTTAAAAGATACCCTCAAACTTACATTAAGCAGAAAGTTGATGATCTCATGGAGAGAAGGTTTCTCTAAGGTGCTAATACATGTTTCCATTCCCTCCTCTGAAAGGTGCCTGGGTGTAGAAAATGGCAATTCAACAACCCCCCCCCTTTGTTGCATCAAGTAGACCTCAGATTTCATTATACTTCCACTAACACAAGGTTAAGGCACTATATTATTATTATTAGTAGTAGTAGTAGTAGTAGTAGTAGTGGTAGTAGTAGTAGTAGTAGGAGGAGGAGGAGCAGTAGTAGTAGTAAACGCAACAAAATACGTATTCGTGTCTTTTTCAAAATCATGCGTAAAGGGTTTCTGTCATCTGGAGTCAAATAGGCCGCTGGCAGGCTAACATCGGTTTCCAACTGCTGAATGCGTCAACAAAACATAGTCATCAATACAAGCGAGCTAGGCATATGATAATGCCGACAAGACTAACCCTCCCTTCAAGTTACGTCGGAAAAATCGTAAATTTACTACAAAATCGTATTTTTGGGAAACTGGATTATCTTTAATCCACGAGTTGGGGGCGTGTCATTACAACAGTCATGGCGGAGGCAATGGAAAACTCCACTGTGAAAGGCATATTATTCTGGAAGTAATATATTTTGCGTAGCATATCAGTGCAAAACTGTTCTGAATTTTGAAGAGACTATTATATGGTGTACGGGGGAGTTGTTTTGTCGCAATAGCTGGTCAGCTACCTAATGTTTCAGCAAGGAATCACAGAAAGTTCAATTAACGCTACAAATGCGTTTAGGCGTTGCAGGAAGGAAAAATACAGCAAACAGAAAGTAGCTTTTTTATCGCCTCCATTTTGCTCCGACTTAACCATTAGAACACGCGTCATGTCGTAATTACGATTTCCTTACTCAATAGTCGGATCTTCTGAGTGGTACTTGAAGGTAGAATAACTCAGGGTTGCTAACTCTCACGCAGCTGGCGTGACACTCGAAATTATACGGCAAATATGTATTACTCCATTATAAACCTAAAAAGTAGCTGCATCTAAAGCGTTCGGTTGTTTGCAAACCCAAAAGACTATTAAGCAAGGTAATAAAACTGTTAAATGCATGTAAATTTGCGCGTAGAATTGAGTTGAATTTAAAATCACACTCCAGCCATCTGACCAAAGTTGGCAACCCTAACTAGCAATGATAATTATGTATCCGCGCGATACTGAAAGCTGAATCACTACGTACGTCAACCATGACCTAAGCTAGCTTGCTTTTCGGGTTACAATAGAAAAAGCTCTTGTCATATTATAATTATAAGACACTACACAGCCAAAAAAGACAATATCACACAGATAATCTAAAAACAGGGCCAGCGATTCCATGTTACCTACCAGCCTTCTTTGACTAAAGCTGAGCCAATGTCTTCCATTTTTCTTCACGAACAAGTTTAAGAGTATCGACAAAGGCTTTTCAAGATAAAAATTAAAAGAAAATAAGCTCATCCGCCATTATTAATTTTAAAATTGTAAACAACTTATCTTATAGCTTAGTACAGTAACCAAAAGCATATAAACACATTGTTCAGATAGCCTAACAAAAAAATGCCGCCATCTTGGAAATGCGGAAAAGGTCAAAGGTAAAAGGTTTTACGTTCCGTACATACGCGTTGAGGGCAAAGTCCTGTCCCAATCTTGTCCTTGTTCTTTCCCAATACTTTTCTATTGGAGCTAAGAACAAAAGAAGCATTCCGTGAGTTTAAACATAACCCTACGAAAGACATGATAACGGTTATAGGACTTAGGAAGGAACAGTATCAGTAAGTTTTACTTTCGCTGGAGTTCTTTATAACGCAGACGCCTCGATCAGGAGTCACATTTTCATGTCTTAACATAATTATGATAATACTCTAGTAAAGATAAATAATTTATTTATGGGTTAACATTATTTTTCATTTAGTTATTTCTTTAGCTATATGTGAATGAGGCAGTCCATCACGCGCTTCTGTGATGTTATAATAGCATTATTTGCATCTTAGTCAAAGTCATTCTCTACGACGAGAGTACATCTCCGGTCAAATGGTATGCTTCCCAGAGTTCTCTTTAGTACCTGAGATTGGGTGTACGTTTCAACATTTATTGGGATTCCTAATTCTTTCATATGCTTTTTTTGTAGTAAATCGTCACCACGCCTTCCCAGGTCTTCGTAAACTTATATTTCATCCGATTTACATTTTATAGCCAGCTGAGTTGTGACTAAATTTGCACTGCTCGACAGCACAGCAGTAGTGAAGAGGATAGTTAAGGGCAGACGACTGCAGAGCCGAACGAAAGAAGGGATGAGGGTGACGACTATCGCTACAGAACTGAACAATGTTGTAATATTAGTCACCTTTGCGCTGTTACGCGTCCGAGTGATTTAAAACTGAGATGCCCCCCGGAATTGGTTTCCTTTATTTTTTGTACGTCCTTGAACTTTTCTTGTGATAAATCATATATGCCCATATCTCATTTTAAAAATCGTATCTGAAACCCCTTCTTTACCCATTGCGGCTCATTGTAAATCTTGGTTTAGATATTTAAGATAACTTGACTCTTTGTTTTAAAAAGGTTGCCGACCCCTGGCCTAGATAATTAAAAAAACGTTTTAAATAGTGACTGAATCTACTACAGTGACTAATGCTTTAATTCCAATTATTTCTTTCAGGCTAGTTTGTTTAAAATCATGAATTAAAACTACAAACACAAAATAAACTGTGAATTATAAAGTTATGAAACTGAGTAAATGCTTGCATATGGAATACTGAAAAAGCACTTGTGATGTAAAATTTAAATTGATTATTAATTTGTTTAATGATTAGTCATTTGTTTTGATTTTTTTTACTCTTTGACTTTGGGTACACTTCTACCACTGGTAGAATTGGCAACCAGTTTTACACTCTGGGACCAACTTGGTGGGCAGTTTCAATTGTATAAATTATATGGGGAGCACATTAAATGTTGTATTTGGTGTTATATGCACATATAACAACAGCTTTATAAATTACTAGGGTAACAGTACAGTATTTATAAATTTTCAATATATTTAACAATTTTTACCCTTTATTTATTGACCTACACTAGTCAACATTTGAAGTGGATCAAAACTGTTAATCAAAGTTGTTCTTAAACAAGAAGGGGTATTTTTCAAAATTCATGTTTAACATGTAAGTCTACTATTAATCAATGCTGTCATCAATGCAATTTCATGACTCATCACTTTTAATGGTGCCCAGACATGATTATTTGTCACAAGGTGTGAAGTGCCATGTCACACCCTCATGATGACAACGGTGCATAAAAAAACTGTTGGTTGTTCAGTACTTTTGTGATTCACCTGAAGTCACAATGGACTAGAAATGCCTCAAACATTTTTTCCTGCAGTGCAGTGCCTTTGGAGTACCTTAAGGAGCCAGCACAATGGTCATAATGGTGATGCACTGGATACTGTACTGTAGTTACTCTGTGTGGAGTGTCAGAGATTGAAGTAAGAAAAAACAGAAAAGAGCTTTTTTCAGTTCAAACAAATGAGATTTTATTATGCATGGTACAGCAGATCAAAATTCTGAGTTCGTACTGTTAAACAAACATAAACTGAATGGTTTAAAGAATGTACTGTAAAAAAGTCAAGAACGACAAACAACAAACGTAATGTGCTGAGAGAACCAGTCAGTAGTCAGTGTTACCACGTCTGACACGGATCACAGCCTCACATCGCCTATGCATGCTTGAGATGGGGTTTTGGATATTCTGTTGAGGGATGGCTTGCCATTCCTCCAGCAATGCTGTTCGCAACTCCACACGGGTTCCTGGAGCTTGCTTGCACTCTTGACTGTAGCTGCTCCCAAATGTGTTCAATGGGGTTCAGGTCAGGTGGCCGGGCTGGCCACTCCATTCTTGAGATGCCCTCCTCCTCCAAGAATTCTGTCACCAGTCTTGCTCGATGTGGGCGGGCGTTGTCATCCATTAGCATGAAATCTGGCCACATTGCACCAGCATACGGCCGCACAACTGATCTCAGGATTTCATCCCTATACCTTTGGCCTTTCAGGCTGCCATTCTCAATGATGACAAGCTCTGTCCTTGCACCCATGGAGACGCCTCCCCATACCATGACTGATGATCTGCCAATACGGTCATGCTGTACAACATTTCTCTCCCCAGGACGGTGCCAGACCCTCCTACGCCTGTGTAGGAAGTTCACGCAGAGCCGGGACTCATCTGTATAAAGCACTGTACCCCACTGATTCAATGTCCACCTGCGGTGTTCTCTGGCCAACTGCAGACGTGCCAGTTTGTGTGCTCCGGAAAGAGGCACCCTCACAGTCGTCTTCTCACAGTCTGAGTGGACACACACACCCTTGTTGCATCCTGAAGGTCATTTCGCAGGCTGACTGCAGGCATGAAACGATTTCTGTGGGCATGGAGGGTCAAGTATCGGTCTTGATTTGGTGTTGTGACCCGTTGTCTGCCTCCACCATGCTTCCTACTCAGACTACCAAACCTTCTGAACCTGTTCCAGGCTCTGGAAATGACACTTTGAGATGTCCCCACTGCGTCTGCAACTTCACGCTAAGTCATGCCTCCTTGCAGCATCCCAATGGCCCTGTTAAGGTCAGAATCCTGCAATCTAACTAAAAGTGGCACTTTCAGTATTTTTGGACCTCAAGTGAAACATTCAGAGCCTTAAATGATGAGCAGTTCCCAGTTAGGAACACCTGTGACAGGTCAATTGGTACCTAGTGACAAACAATCATGTCTGGAGACCATTAAAAGCCATTAAGGATGACATTTCATTAATGACAACATTGACTAATAACAGACTTATATGTTATGCATAAATTGTGAAAGAAACACATTTTGGTTTTAGGACAACTTTGATGAAGGTTTTTGATCCACTTCAAATGTTGACTAGTGTATGTTGCCCCTTCAAAGATTGTACATTTGGCTTCTTGAATACACTCGATCAGTATAACTGTAAAACCGTAATACACTGTGCCTTGCCCTTTACACTGTTCTCTATTTGGACATTTCAAGTAAATGCTCAAACAGAAAGAGATTCTAAGGAGTAGGCTGTATGTCTCATGGAAAGAATGACAATTGTTAATAATAAGCCCTCTTAAGTTCACCTAGAGTTTGCAACAAAGTTTCTTCAGCTATCCTAAAAAATTGCAAGTGTTATGGTGAGCTGAAGTAATGCTGGATGCATTTGTGTGAAATGTAATACATTACAATTGGCTGAGAACATCACGGAATGTTAATACTTCCCCTACAGTTAAATGCAGAGGAAACAGCACTTGGGAGCTCTGAAGCAAATCTCCCAAGAAAAGTGCACCATACAAGGGCACACTCATACTGAGAGAATGATTGGCCAGGTTTCTGTGATGTAAAAAATGAGGCCATGATAAATTACTTCAAAACTTTTCCCACCTTTGATGTGACCTATAACCTGTACAATTCAATTGAAAAACAAAGAAATCTGTTAGGGGGAAAATGTAAAAAATAAAAAACACACAATAAGCTGGTTACATCAGTGCACACCCATAAACTAATACTTTGTTGAGGCACCTTTTCATTTAATTACAGCATTCACTCTTTTGGGTAGGAGTCTGCCCAAAAAGAGTGAATGCTTCCTTTTTGGGGTTTGTCCTCACAGAAGGCACAGTTCAAATGGACCCTGCTAAGATGAAGACGTAAGTGAGTAGCCGCAACCTTGCAAGTGGAAAGATTTACAATGCTTCTTAGGGTTTGCTCATTTTTATCGCTGTTTCATCCAAGGGTATAGTATGGTCGCCTCATGACCTCACCTCCTCCATGGTGCCTTTTCTGTGTCCCCTGATGCCCAAGCTATCTTCACTAAACCACAGGGCTGGTTCACTTCGCCACCTCCAGTATAGGGGATGACAAGATTCATCCCTGTGCTTACTTCTCCCACAAGCTTATGCCCGCAGAGAAGAATTATAACATCAGTAATGGTGAGCTACTGGCGTTCAAGCTGGCTTTGGGGGAGTGGTGGCACTGGTTGGAGGGTACAGCAGAGCCATTTCTGGTCCTGATTGACGACAAGAATCTGGAATACTTTTGATCTGCCAAACGTCTGAGCTCCCTTCCCTTCTCCTTATCAATGTGCAGTCCATGGTCAAAAAAGCTGGACGTTTTGAGACTACTTCTAACCTCCCAGAAAGAGATAGGACACTGCTGTGGCCACACAAACGCATTGCCGACTCCGCAATCCACCTAGATGGGCTAGCCAGCTACCGTGCTGACAGATGCCTGTTCATTAGGTAAGACACAGGGCAGCGGACTGTGTGTTTGCACAGAGACGATCGCTACATTCCTACACCAGCTGTTACTGATGTACTGTTCAGAACTCGTGGAGGTTTTATCAGTCAGATGCAGACCATTTTACATTCTGAGAGAGTTTACTGCTGTGATCATCGTTTCTGTCTACATCCTACCTAGTGCTAACGCAAATGCTAAAGCTAGTGGAGTACTCAGTGAACTCAGTCATCAGCGAATTGCAAACAGTCCACCCTGACAGCTTCTTCATTGTTGCTGGAGATTTCAACAATATTTCACTCAAGTCTGTCCTACCCAAATTTTATCAGAACATTGACTTTGCAATGAGAGAGGATAATGTTAGACCTTTTTTTTACACAAACATTCAGCATGCATACAAGGCTGCACCCCTCCCCCACCTCAGACAATCAGACCACATCTCCAAACTTCTCACCCCAGTCCACAGACTCATCAATAAGCAGATCCGACCAACATTGAGAGAGTTGAGAATGTGGCCACAGAGGGCCAAATCTGCCCTTCAGGACTGTTTTGAATGCACAGACTGGGACATGTTCAGAGAAGCTGCCATCTACGAACATACAGTACACTGGACTTGGAAGAGTACTCAACCTCAGTTACCAGCTACATCAACAAGTGCAGTGAAGATGTAATTGTCTCCAAGACTGTCTTCATCCGTGTAAGCCCTGGTTCTCTGCAAAGCTATACATCCTGGTGATAATCAGAGACTCTGTTTTCAAGTCCAAAGATAGGGCTTACACTACAGCCAGAGCCAACCTGTCTCGGGCCATCAAAGACACAACACACACTTCACAAGTTTGAAAGACACACGGCACATGTGGCAGGTTATTCAGACCATCACAGGCTACAAGCCATGATGTCTAGCGTGCAGCAGTGAGCCCTCCTTGCCAGATGAATTGAATAACTTCTTTGGATGTTTTGAGGCAGAAAACTGGGAACTGATGAGGAAGATGGCCCCCTCCTCACCCATCATCATGAAGTGCTTTGAGAAGCTAGTACTGAGGCACATGAAAACACAACTCCCACAGAACCTGGACCCGCTACAGTTTGTGTACCGCCCAAATCGCTCCACAGATGATGCCATTTCATCTGCTCTTCACCTGTCCCTCTCCCACCTTGAAAAAAAGGACACATGTCAGAATGCTGATATTGACTTAGCATTCAACACAGTCATTCCCCAGAAGCTGGTAAATTTTTTTTGGACCTACTAGGGATAAACACCCCTCTCTGTAATTGGATCCTGACTGACAGGCTCCAATCTGTCTCCATAGGAAGTAACGCTTCCAGGGTTCTCAGACTGAGCACAGGCTGCTCACAGGGCTGTGTGCTTAGCCAACTGCTGTTCACTCTGCTGACACATGACTGTGCTGCTCAGTACAGTTCAAATCACATAATCAAGTTTGCGGATGACAAAAGAGTAGTAGGTCTCATCACCAATAACGTCTGCGTGCAGAGAGGACGGAAAATCACCTGGTGGGCTGGTGTCACAATAACAACCTGTATGTTAAGGTTCAGAAGACTAAAGAGATGGTTGTTAACTTCAGGAAGAGCCTGGCAGCCCACACTCCACTGCACATCAACGGATCTGCTGTTGAAATACTCAGAAGTTCCTGGGTGTGCACATGGCAGACGACCTTTCCAGAACACCACCATCATCACAAAGAAAGCCCAATCACATCTTCACTTCCTTTGAAAGCTAAAGAAGACCAGCCTCCCTCCTCCTTTCCTCACGTTATTCTACCAGGGGACCATCGAGAGTATCCTCTGCTGCTACAGCACTCTCTGGTTTGGAAACTGCACCGCCACTGAAAAGAAGTCCCTGCAGCGGATAGTGAAGACGGCAGAGAGCATCATCAGGGTCCCTCTCTCAGCCATCTCCCACCTGTACAAAAAGCACATGATCCATCATGCGAACAGCATAGTGAAGAATGCTTCCCAGCTCTAACATGCACTGTTCTCTCTCCTTCTGTCTGGTAGACGGTTCCGCAGAAGCAGAACTGTAACTGCCAGACACTGCAAAAACTTCTTTCCTCGAGCAGTCAGAGCTCTCAACTCACTGCCACCAAAGGAATGTTAAACCCACAACACAGAAACAATAGGAACTGGACTTTCACACTAAGCTTATTTGCACACCTCAGTTGAATATTTGCTCAAACATGTCTACTTCAGGCCAAATTTGCACTTGTTATAACTGGCACATTTTTGTTTTTTTCACTTGAACTCTCATTACACATGACCACTTTGTATTCTATTCATAAAAAATAGTTTGATTTATTATTGATGTAAAATTCCTGCTTTATATTTTTTTGGTATTTTTTAAATCTTTATAATGCACCACGGGGACCTGTGTGGAATGACTTTTCAATACACTGTATACTGTCTATATTGTTGCATTGATAATAAACCAATCTTGAATCTTGAATCTTAGTTCACTGAGCCACACAGTGCCCCACAATCATAATCAACATAATATAATCAAAATGGGTTATATTGTTAAACTGTACACTAATCATATAGCTAATCATATGTTGCTTAATTACACATGCTGTTTAAAATGAACAAGTGGAACATGAAATTAAATGAAAAAGGTTGATGCATGTATGGATTTATTACCCAACACAATGAAGACTCTTACTTACTCTTAATTACTTTGTTTAAAAGCCAAATTTTGACTTTGGTGTAACTCATGTAATGCAAATCATTTAAACAATGTTGAAATGTCATTTTCATACCTGGACTCATTCTGCAAGTTCTGCAAAACGATTGTTGTCTTAATATAATTTTATCTACAGTTCTCAAATGTGTCCAACAGGTGGAGCTTTAAAACTACAAATCTAAAATTATTAAAAAAGAGAACTCACTGTTTCGATTTGTTTGTTCATTTTGTTTTTTGGTAAAAATAATTGAATAACACCGATGAAATGACAATACCAAAAAGTAGAATAATATATATGTGTTTAAATGGTGATGGAAAAAAATAATAATTGCAATGACAATTTATTTTGATATATTTTCTTTCTTTGTAAAATGTGTAAAATTATTAGGGGAGTAGACAGTTATGTGTGCACGCGTGATAGAGGGTCCCGTATGGTGTCTTGCCTGCCTGGTGCCCAGGTGGGAGACCTTCCGGATCGTGTGGACAAGCTTTTGGCCCCAGCCGGGGTGGAT
>JABFEB020000001.1:37856876-37877829 GCA_019775895.2 Stomatorhinus ivindoensis | reverse complement strand
AATTATATGACATTGAATCACCATTAATGTTTGGGTGTTCCATTGATTAATGATTAACACATTGACATATTGTCCCTAAATCACTGAAGATACATGCTTAAGACCAGCGCTGGAAAAGGGAGCACTTCCAGGGGTACAGCCGTGACCTTGCCTTGACATAATCCATGAGCTTCCCAGGGGCTGTACAGGCTGAAAAACATTGACTGGAAGTGCTATTGTCTATAGCCTATGGAGGAAGCAGTCTTAAGGCGAGCCACTCTGGCCAGTTTGACCTGCCAGTAGCCAGTCCGGAGATCCAGGATGCTTATCTACACTGACCCAGCCAGGTAGTCCCTGGCGGCGAAGATGCCTTGAAATAAGTCCAAAAGAGCTTTGAGCTCATCCCGCTGCTCTGCCATCAAGTCCTGGCTGCTATGCATCAAACACCCCCACTGTGTATCAAAAACTGACTTCCACTGTCGTACTGGGACCTGCTGACTCGACTGCGGGCCATCAACAATGTGTCAGGAGCAGCCCTCCATCTCGGTATGGACATGGTGGCTCCCAGTTGAGTCAACAGGTCCAGACCGATGACGCAGGGGTTGGCTATATCAGGAGTCAGTCACTAATATCAACTGGACATCAGTTATTTCCCAGCTGGCTAGTGCAGCTCTGCCAGTACCTGGTAGATCACCTGGGTGGATCAGGGTGATGGTGGACCCCATATTCACCAGGGCTTGGCAGGATGTTTGAGCTACAGACCTGTAGCCCCCCCTAAGCCGGGCCACTCTAGCTGCAGCTGTAGCCCCCACCAGACTTGCTGGTGGGGCACAGATTGGGGTTTTTCCTTTTGTCAGAGGCCTGCACCTCTATTTATTTCTCTCTCTCAGGCAGGTGCAGTAAGGGTAGAATCAAGGTCTCTGCCACAAGGAAGGGACCAAGCCTGCTCTATGGGTTGCACACCTTGACCATGCTGTGTGGACATGTGCATGGGTCCCCTCTCTCTGATGGCATGGAGAGATGGCCTCCTGGGCGATGGTGCTTAACTGGATGGCGCTTACCTGGATGTTCAGGCACTTGCCTGAGCATCAGGTGCTCCAGCCCGACTGGCAGGGGCCCTTCCCAGAGTGTGTCGCGTCTGCCTATCTGTCAGGCATCCGAGCCCGCTGACTTGCAAGGCGCAGAGTGGGGGAAGTCAACCAGCTACTCCTAGCAATGCCTTGCAATGACTCATTCTCCCTTAATATTTCGGTAGTACACCATGCAGCCGAAGCGGCGCAGCCTCTCTGAGAAGGCTCCCCTTCCACCAGAACTGGAGCCATACAAGTGGATAGTCAAACTTTCGGATAGTCAATTTTGGCCGCCTGCTCCTCCTCGCCTCTGATTTGGGCTGCTCAGCCACCAGCAGTCTCCCAGCAGTCTGTGAAAATAAAAAAATGAGTGAATAAATGATATAGATAGACAGACAAAGGCCCTTGAAATGCACACTGTGAGAAGTAAACATGCAATTTATTAGAAAAGGTTTTTTTTTCTTTTAAAAAATAGAAAATCAGGAATTCAGCAGCCCAATGGTAGACTAGAGGTGCATGATGGAATCTAATTATTCGCACATTATCAGCAGTGGTTCAATATAAAAATACTGCCAGTCTAGTAAAAAAGCACAAATGATATTGGTTCTGCAAGTACATGCAACATTAGTGTCTCTGCAAAAATTCTCAGATGACTCAACAATAGTTGGATACATCAAGCAAATGGAGGACATGGAATACAAAAGGACTGTGGACATTTTTGTGGACTGGTGTGAGCTGAATCAGCTGCAGCTCAACATCTGCAAGACAAAAGAAGTGGTACTGGACTGGTCTAAGCACTCACAGACCACCTACAGGAAAGATCAAAGTAGGATGCATTTCCTATGGAGACTACGATCCTTTAGAACAGGATTGGCTAATCTTATCTGCAAAGGGCTGGTGTACTCTATTAAGATGTCCAGCACACCCTGCAACATGTAATGTCACCACTAGCAATGACATCCGTGCATCCAGCTAGCCGTTCTGCCTGTGTCATCTTCCTTGTATGCTGGTTGCCTGGTGATTGGAGGGAGCGTAGGCACCAGCTTGTCATCTCCCCCCTGCTCCCTGTTTTTGTCTCAAATTTTATTTGGGTTCAAATAGGCTTTGAACAGCTAAATGTTATCCCAAAAACTTGCACGCGTCACTTTGGAAAGGCAGTTTGAAACACAAGAAAAGTGGCATCAATAAAATTCTTTTCACAGTTTTTTGGTAGATGAACTGAAAAATAAAAAACTGTGCGCAGTCACTATAGAAAGTGATAAATATGATGCAGTGCCTATACAGGAAATAAAATAATTCACTATTAATAACGCTCTGGGTACGAGGGCATCGTCGACCATGTATCTTTATTGTGTATTTTAGTTTATATCCCGCTGAAATCATTATGTATAGTCATGAAAAAAACACGAACTAAATCCATAATCTGTCTTCTTTTAAAAACTTCCATTGTTGGAAGTATTAAAGTTTGTAAACTTAGGTTAAATCGACAAAAAAGCAAACCATGTCACCTTTCTTTGTTTTACCTGCATCGGGGGTGTATAGTATTGCTTTCACCTGATGATTGCTATTCACGTTTTAAATAGGATAGATTTGCACTGGTGATCCTATGTTTATAGGCACACAGGCTTAGCACACTGAGCCATAAACACAGGCATGAGAGTCACTGCTGAAAGGGGCCACACTGGCGCAAAGCAGCAGAGATGTTTGCATGTACCATATTGTAGCCGATCAGTATAAATACTACTCAGACATGTGCTCTTGTTTATTTGAGTCACAATGGGCGCATTCACATATTTCTTTACCCAATACCAACTTTCAGATTATCATGTTATTATCGTCCGAATAGCACGATTTGCAAGTGGGCAGGCAATCAGAGCTTGCTTCAAGATGCACACGCTTAAGTCAGTCATTCTTGTTCTTTCTATTCAAATCACAAAGCTATAAAAATATATTTAGTTTCTACCCATATATATATATATATATTAGAAAAGTAGACCATCCAAGAATTCTCAGAGTGTTTTTTTAAATGTGAATATGACAAAACCTCATTGAGTTATTTAAATGGTTTGGTGCTTGTCACAAGCAAGAAAGGCACCCAAGGCACACTGAAGATGCATTAGCTTTGGAGGGAATGGCTGCCTCACCTAACAGAGTGGGTCACGTCTTACCTGACCCGACTCTGAACCAAAAAGCATGGGGAAACGACTGGCTAGTAGGACCACAGTCTCAAAATGGCTCCCTATTGATGTCCCTGTAGTAACCCCACTGGCACACCCCCTCACTGATGCACCACGGGAACCGAGCCGGCCGGCCTCTCTGAGAAGGTTCCCCACCAACTGGACCTGGCTACCTTTGCCTTTCCTTGAGCAAAAATCCCCCATACTTCCCCTTAGTACTACGCTGCCCATACCGGTAGACAGGGCATGCTGTTCTTTTGGTTCCCATCTCACCCCCTTAATGTTCACCAGAATTTAATTTATTGAACACATCAGTAATCTATATGTGGAAAACATGGTTGGTGTTAGGCTGCTGAATAATTCTGTAATGTAACATGAAAAGTTCATTTGAAGAAATTGGACTGGGATCAGCAGCCTTTGTCCTGCTGTGCTCCATTCTCAACACGAGCGGCTTTCTGCACCGGCCTCCCCTCTGAGGAGGGGGGGGGGGGGCAACTATTGTGGCCTAACTGAAGACCCACGGCACTAACATATCATCATGTTTAGGGCCGATTCTTACTTAGAGGCGTTCAGTCATGTACACACCCTAAATAACTCGTACTGCGTAGGATTATTATTGCAACTACATATCAACAGTATGGTAAAACTAGCTTGTCTCATGATGGTCTAAACCCAGCTCACGTTCCCTATTAGAGAGTTAACAATCCAACTCTTAGTGAATTCTGCTTCACAATGATAGGAAGAGCCAACATCGAAGGCTCGAAAAGCAATATCACTATGAACGCTTAACTGTTACAAGACCATTATCCCTGTCGTAACTTTTCTGACACCTCCTGCTTAAAATCCAAAAAGCTGGAAGGATTGTGAGTTCGTACTGAAAATCAAGATCAAGCAAGCTTTTGCCCTTTTGCTCCATGGGAGGTTTCCTTCATTCCTGGGCTCGCCTTAGGTCACCTGTGTTACCAAGCAAATAGCGCATCGACACGCACCGGTGTTTCTTCCAGAAACAAGAACCTGCTAAGTAGAGTAGGCCAATGCCTCCCACTTATTCTACAACCCTCATGTCTTTTCACAGCGCCAGACTAGAGTCAGCTCAACAGGGTACTCTTTGCCCACTGATTCTGCCAAGCCCGTTCCCTTGGCTGTAGATTCACCAGATAGTAGTTAGGGACAGTGGGAAACTCATTACATTCATGGCCATCATTAATTGGATGACGAGGCATTCGGCTATGTAATAGTGCAATGTAAAGTACACTTTCTCTTCTGGATTCAATTGATAGTAGCGGTGGGCGATTTGTTCAAAGGGCAGGGACCTAATCAATGTGAGCTTATGACCCATGCTTACTGGGAATTCCTCTTTCATTGGAAATAATTGCAATCCCCACCATGCATGGGGTTCAGTTGGTTACCCATGCTTCTCTGCGAAGGGTGAGCATACACTGCTCTACTCAGTGTGGTGAGTGTGTAGTCCCAGGCTTTGAAGGGCATCACAGACCTGTTATTGTTAAATCTCGAGTGACTGAATGAAGTTGTACAGCATGTGCACCGGGTCCCATAACTATTTAACATGTTGGAATCTCATTCTTCATCAGAATTAACCAGCCAAATCACTCTACCAGCTAAGAATGGCCATGCACCACCACCCACAGAATAAAGAAACAGCTATTAGTCTATCAGTCCTTTCCGTGTCATGGCCGCGTGAGGTATCTTGTATCAAATTACTTCAAAGCTCCACTGATGGTTGGTGCCCTTCCATCAATTATTTTAAAGTATATCAATATAAACTATATTTTGTCATTCTATTTCTTGCTTTGGAAAATGTCAGGATACTGGAAAAATCCGAAATTTGTCACCTGTAGTAATGTCATAATTCATATTCATATTCTTTTCAAATAAATTGCACAGCTCCCATGGGCCTTGCTTAGCCCCTCCTAGTGGACTGTGGTTGAGAACCACTGGTCTGAATGCATTACTAATTCCCAGGTGATTTAGTCTCAGCTTCTGCTGACTGTCCTTATTATATGTTTGTTAAACCAATTAAATGTTACACTCTGCATCTAAGACTCTGTATGAACTAACTTTTTTTATAAATAGCTCATCAAGATTTGCTTTTTAAAATTATCTGAAGTGAACAGGCCTTAACTGGGAGGCATATTGGATAACTGATGGGAGCTAAAGAGATTTGGTTTGACCAATGTTTTAACTGCTGGTCTTAGACAAAACATAAATATAGAGTACTGCAGAAAACATGACACTTAATATAAATATAAGCAAATATAAGCAGATCAAAAGACTTTCTGACAGAATTTGTTACAGAAAATATTAAGCAGGCATTGTTTTAGAAAATATTTCAAATTACTAATTTAATACTTTTAAAGAAATGGACAAAATCTATTCATTTTTATTGCATATTCTATACATTATAATATAGTAATAATAATAATTAAATCATTCTAATTGTATTTTTCTTAAGTGTAATAAACACAGCAAATATTTGACGAGATTTACCTATATGCATTTTGGAAAAATTTCCTTTTGTTTCCATTCATTTTTATTTCACGTGAAAATCTTACATGAACTTTCCCGCTGTCACGTTCAGTGGGGTGAGCGTGCCTGGATGCTGGCGGCATTGGGCAGGAAAGACGATCGGAGGCAGGAATATCCAAAAATGCGGGGTTTATTGACGAAACAAGCAGGGGTAACGCCACGAAACATCACAATGACCGAACTGGGGTTACTAACTCAGACGCGGACTAAATACACAAGACTAACAGGAAACTAATCAGAAAACAGAGGATCACACTCAAACGGATGGACAACAGATGGTTTCAATCAGGGTTTGCACACGAGGAGCGAGGGGGTGTGGCACACACGGGGCTCATACGGGCAGGGTATGACACCCGCGTAGTGCAACAAGAGAAAACATGCAAATATGCCCGCTGAATCCATATTTGTTGAATAATCTCCATGTTCCTAGCAGCAGAGGTGTCGTTCAGAGATCTTTGGCCAAAAATCATATGTCTCCTATTATCACTCCAGTGTTTAAATAGCAATTAAATTGGTGAAATATCAGCCAGACAGTAAATTTAAATTGTGATTTTAGTTTATATTATTGTCATATACACCTAATAAGGAACAATATTTTGTGTATTGTACTATACACAATATGTCATTATAATTTGAGCTGAAGATGTTTATATTTGTAAGCATAGTATTTGGTAAGTATTATTCTTATAAATATACTAGGGAGGGTTTCCTCAAAATATTTTTTGGCTACGGGCCTGGTGGGATGCCAGTCCATCACTGGTCACTTGCACACACAACAATATACTACTGGACACCAATTATACTAAATACTTTGACTGAGGGAAGAAATTGGAGGAAACTAAGATGGTATGGGGAATTCATGCAGGATCCTCACATGCACATACAGAGTGGAAGCATGATTTGAACACTGAACTGTGGAGGTTTAAGGTCATGCTACCAACTGAATCGTTTAATGTGGACCAGTCTCTCACTACTGCAGAAACTCTTGTCAGTGTGATAGCTTTTGAAGGTTTTGAAGGATCTTTTCAAACTTTGTTGACACGTTATATAGGTAAACAACCAGAACTGATCAAATTTGGTGATGAATCACCCCAAAATGCCACTTAGGATTAGCGATGTGTAACGTTTGAATTTTTTCGATTCCAATTCCAGTTCTGGTTCTGCTTAATCATTTCCACAAAGGTAAAAAAAAAACAAACAAAGAAACTTTGCTAACATTATTTGGCTCTGATTATTTATAATTGATTATTTAGCTCTGATTATTTATATTTAGCCTTTTCCATTTTGTACCAGGTAGGAATAAATACATTGGACAAGTTCTCTGAAGGGAGGTCTGTACTTAGGATTTAGGGCTTTTGTCATCTCACTGCACGTATTATATAATGGAAAATAGTATTCGTGGTGATAGTAGTATATAAAAAAATTGACAAGCTTGTTTTTATCATATACATACCTAAATACGACAACTGAAAATGGATGTAGACCTTTCACCACAAATGCAGTTACTGCTCTGTGACACTCCTCAATTTTTTTCTTTCGTCGCGGCTAGTACTCCGTGATTGTGGATTGGTACTGATATCACTAGCTGAAGAGGGCTTACTTGTGCTTGGAGACTGCAAGACATCAAACACTGTGCACTCTATGAGATCAATCCCACGCTGCCTAAAATGTTTGTTGAGGTTGGATGTATAGCCCTTTGAGCAACTTATCAATTTTGTGCATATGTTATCATTTCCTTTTTTAAGTGTAGTGAAGCCTCACTTTTGACCGTTTGCGATCCATGTCCATGCTAGCACTCATCTTCTCTGGCAGTAACGTTTAGTGGCGACATTAGCCAGGCACTATTTTTACAATATTTTTATTTAGAAACAATTTGCAATTTAACATTAAATAAATAACTGAAGAAACATCACGTAAAATAAATGTATATTTGGGCTTAACAAACCTAGCGAATGTCATCTAAAACAGGGTCCTGGCAGATGATCACACACTTCCTAGCAGATGCGGTGTTAAAAAACTGATTTACAGATCAAAAATCCGAGTGGATACCTGGTACTGGGTATTTTCAAATTGGTTCTTATTTGAAACCTAATTTCGGTTCCCATCCCTACTTAGGGTCAGCAAAGGGAAATGTGACTTGAGGTGATATTCAGATTTGTGAATGTTATAAGTGAAAAAGCGTTAGATGGATAGAATGTTATTAGTCAACCTGGGGAACATTAACATTAGGAAGAAAATGTCCAGGAAAATTGCTTCTTTATTGGATAATTGGCTTTGTAGTTGATCAGAGCCAAAACAGAAAACAAATTGACCACGCCATATTACTACTTCACAAAAAATATTATCTGTATGAAGATCTACACTTGATTTCATTCTGAGACTTTATTAACCTGTACAGAAGCAATACATGAATGAAAATGTAAGCCGCAGTAATCTGGACTTGATAAAATTTGGAAATAAATTGCACCAAAAATAATCAAAATAAATAATGCCACTTAGTGGCAGCAAAGGGAAGGGGGACTGCAGAAGACAATTGACCTTGTGAACAGAGTAACTGTATTTTATCCTATTAGTCTATTTACTCTATTTGACCTTTTTATGGATGATATTATCACTTCTCAAAAACATTATATGGGTGAAAATCTATGCCTAAATTAATTGAGAAACAAATTTGCCTAAAATTGCAGCAGCGGTGCTAAGTGCTAGGTGGCAGAAGAGGATGGAAAGGGTAGCTGTATAAGATATCTTGTGAACACAGGACAAAAAATGAAATCTAGGAACATTGTATAGGTCAGTAACTCTCAAACAATGGTGTGCAAGATGATTCCTCCCTGGTTGGTGAAATCTATCTTAGTAATTTAATTAATTGTGTGACAATCCTAGTCACTTAGCCAGCCATAGCCACAAACTATTGACCCTAATTACACTGAGACAAGTCATAGAAAGTTTAGCTAATCCTAATGCAGGGGGACTAGATATTGAGGTGCAGGGAGCTGAGTAAGGATTACATGTCCGGGGAATACATTGTTGTCGTTCCAGCAGCATCTAGTTACTTTCAATATCAGTGCATTATTATGATGACACATCAATATCTTTGCATGCATCAAAGTTGATTAACCGTGACGACTGCTACTGTATAATACTTGAAAGGTTCCGTATACCCTTAAGGTGATGTAAAACTAGAATTCTTACAAGTGGGACAGGGGGAAAAAAGAAACAAATATTATTTGTCATCACATACTGCATATAATGAAATATTTAAAATGTTCAAAATTTAGAACATTCAAAAGTCCATAATGTGTCATGTTGGTGAACATAGCTTAAATGATTTACAGTATCAATATTTAACCACATCCATTCCTGTAGAGTTTTAACTGACAGGGAACTTAAGGCTAGATTAAAACATCTCCATCTGCGCAACCACACCAACTTGGAGCTGGATGAGTAGCAAATGTGCCATTTTTAGTCCAAAAAATTAGTGCACACTGAGAGGAAGTGGATTTACCAACAACAATTTGATGTCATATTACTCTGCAAAACAAGCTGCTAATTCCCAAGGTTGCTTACAGCTTTACTTTGTCTGTATAAAATGTACAGATAGCTTATCTGTTAACTGTAATATATTTATAATAAAATATTTTTTTAAGTATCAAAAACACTATAAGATTATATCCCTTATATCTACATTAAATCCATAACAAGTAAATGCATAATTTATATGTATTTGATTAATAATTAATGAAAGATTCATAACTAATGTGACAAAAAACACACCGTATGATTATTGTATATTATTTTCCTTTTTTGCATGAAAAACACAATGGTATTACAAAAGGTTTGCCAATTAATCCACGCCTGAGTGATATTTGGAGTGTGAGGATTTGACGTTAATTATACTTATATAGGAATCTCATGAAGGTGATCCACAAAATATGCGTAGTAAATCAGGGATAATTGCAGCTTATACAGTAAATCAATGGTGGCTCTCCCTCAGTGATTAGCCTATATTCTCCTAGAGGAAATTAAACAATCATTTTTTAAATTTTATACTCTGTGACTATACACTTTGTTTAGAAAGGAAAACTTAATGGGGCCATTTTTTTAGCAGTTGAGGCTTATGTGAGGCTCTTATGGTAATTGTTTCATGGTTTTATTTTTTATATTTAAAAACAAGATTTCAAGTATAGTATGGAATTAATGTAGATATATTTGTCCCTACAACAAATATAGCACAAGTGGTTACAAAAAATGATATTTAAGATATTTAACAAATTCACCTTGGAACAGAGAATCAGGTTTATGATGTGATCGACAATATGATATATGGCTAAAACTTCCCTTTACTTGACAGGGCACAAATACTTACTAATGTACTACTAAATTACAAATTATGAACAAATCACAAACATATATAGTTGCTACTTGAGATAAAAGATGCATCACAATTCAGTAATGATGAACAAACATTGTATTATTCTTATAATTTTGAATTAAAGCCTGTGTTTAAATAGAGATTAAATTGGTGAAATATCAGCCAGTCAGTAAATTTAAATTGTGATTTTAGTTTATATTATTGTCATATACACCTAATAAGGAACAATATTTTGTGTATTGTACTATACACAATATGTCATGATAATTTGACCTGAAGATGTTTATATTTGTAAGCATAGTATTTGGTAAGTATTATTCTTATAAATCTAATAGGGAGGATTTCCTCAAAATATTTTTTGGCTACGGGCCTGGTCGGATGCCAGTCCATCACAGGTCACTTGCACACACAACAATATACTACTGGACACCAATTACACTAAATGCTTGGACTGAGGGAAGAAATTCAGTAATGATGAACAAACATGAGATCAGTGTTTCACCGTGTTGTTCATTTCTTGTTTCTCCAGTAGTTCCTTATTGGTTCCATGAGTAGATTACAGATCTAGTAACAAATATAGTAACTGCTTAGAATGAAAGATGGATCATGATTTATTAATGATAAATGAATATGAGAGTATTTAATGTGTTTTTCATAACTTGTTTCTTTTGTAGTTCCTTCAGTAGTTCCTTCAACAGTTGAGCTTGTGATTATCCTTGTCCTGATTTCATCCATCCCTGAAATGATAAAACTCACTAAAATAGAAGAAAGTATGGAAGATACTTTTAGTGATAAAACTCACTAAAATAGAAGAAAGTATGGAAGAATAGAAAATATCAGAAGTGCAACAGATTAAAGCGGGAAAGGATGGATGGAAAAATAATTCAGAAAAAGTTCTATAATGATCAAGAAGTAATCTCACAGACGCACTGTCATTTTAAGATGAAAATCCCATACATTATGGCATATCTGTGATCTGAGATTCTTATTTAACTACAAAGGCAGGTTGTCCCATTTAGGGACAGTCCACAGAAGGAGAACCATCTGGCATAGGACCTGCAGGAATTTAGGAAGGCTCTACATAAGCTTTGATTAAACAAAGAAAGAAAGGCTGGTATTATATTAGGGTTAAGGGTTTTCGTGGGCATTAGCTTACTCTGTATTCTTCCAGCAACCACAGCATGACTTCAGTTCGTTCACTACAGTCAATTGTGTTTTTTTCCATCTCCTTCTTAAAATGCTGTTGGCAGGCTAAATCAGCACTTAAAAGGTTATATCCCACAAATCAACCCTGAAATTGCAAGGTATTTTTGACTAAGATACATTTGAACATTATGGGTGCAAGGTTTTTTTTATTTTTATTTTTAATGTCTGACAGATGCAGGAAGTAGGGTGGAAACAGGAATGTTTGAATTGAATGGAACTCTGGAATTACCTTCTCGTGAAAATACATCCTTTCAATGAAGGTGCTTAGCATATGATCCAGCCACAAGTTCACCATGCACATCAAACACAGATTTGAAAATGAGGGAAAAAATAAAAGAAAGGTCTGAATTCTGCTCACTAGCACCCCTGAGCCAGCAGGACTGAAGGAGCCAAATGGACATGTGTATCTGAAGACAGCTGAGTAGAGGTTGCTTTATGCTCTCTCTTCTCACCCTGTTGGTCTCATGATTGAATTCTGAATATTTGACGACTCCAGATGCCTTACATTAGACATACTGTTACATGTTATGCGAGCATACAGATATATTACTGCCAGAATTTGTATTGCTGTCTCACACTAACAAGCTCTTCCCTTTCACCACAATTCAATTCAATTTGATTTATATAGGACTTTTAGCAAGTCATTGTCACAAAGCACTTTACATATAACCGGCCTGAATCCTCATGAAGCAAGCCTGAGGCGACAGTGGCAAGGAAAAACTCCCTCTACCAGGAAGAAACCTTGAGAGGAACCTAGACTCGGAAGGGGACCCCATCCTCCTCTGGGCGACCGACGAGCATGAAATTGTATTAAGATTGACATTAATTCCAGTCCATATAGTTTTAAAAGTCCCAGTTGGTTCCATGTAATTATCTCCAAGGAGTCCAGATGAGGGTTCAGGCGTTATTGTGTCAGCTCAGGATCAGCTCAGAAAAGAGAAGATCAAGAAGAGAGTTATTGCCATACCCCTAACCTAACCTCCGGCAGTACTCAAGTAACTATGGCAGTCTGGCTAAAAGAGAGTCCTGGAAGGAGGGACAGATATGAGGGTTTCTAAGGGTTTTGGCGTCAAGCCAAACTACCATGAACAACTTAAGAGATCGGCGAGAGTGGCAGGATGACAGCACCAATCCCCCCTTCCACCTTGACTTAAAAGCAGAGATTGTTTCTGAGTTCTGAACACTAATAGGAAGTTTATTCCATAAATGTGGTGCTTTATGAGCAAATGTTCTTCCCCAAAAGTAACGTTCTTTATTCTAGATATGTACAAGCTAAATAAGTTAATAAGTATAAGCTTAGCTTTATAAGTTAAGAGTAGTATTTTGTAGTCAACACAAAATCAAACTGGCAGCCAGTGAGGATGAAAGTGCTCTGCTGAAGTAATTGGGTAATATGATCATATTTTTCAGTTTTGGTGAGGACTCTGGCTGCTGCATTCTGGACTAGCTGGAATTTATTTAATGACCTATTTGGACAACCAGAGAATAATACATTACAGTAATCGAGCCTGGAGGTAATAAACACATGAACTAATTTCTCTGCATCTTGAAAGGATAGCATGTTTCTTAATTTGGCAATGTTATGCAGGTGAAGGAAGGCAGTACAGCTAATGTTATAAGCATGTACATCAAACAAAAAATCAGAATCTACAGAACAATAACACCAAGGTTTTTAACAACAGAATGTGGTGCAATAGATAGTCCATCCAGAATAACCATGATGCTAGATAGTGTAGTTCTGGTAGCTTTAGTGCCAGTAAGAAGAAGCTCAGTCTTGTCTAGATTTAACTAGAGGAAGTTGTCTGACATTCACTTTTTGATGTCAAGTAAACATTCTTCCATTCTCTGAAGTTGCTATCTACCTTCTAATTTAGCTATATGTAATTGAATCATCTGCAAAGCAATGAAAGCTAACTCCATGCTTACAAATAACTGAACGGTAACATGTATAGCAAAAATAGTAAGGGATCTAAAACTGAACCTTGTGGCATTATTTTTGACCTTGACATGTTCTGAGGAATTACTATTTAAATTCACATACTGATAGCTGTCTGAGAGGTAAGATTTAAACCAAGAGAGCGCTACTCTTATACTTACAGTATGTTCAAGCCAGTCTAGGAGAATAGCATGATCTAGAAGACCCACTGTTATTGGCTGATGGAAAGGCTATTCCAAAGACTTGCAGCCACACTGGCCCTCCATGGAACAGGTTCCTCACCCCTGATGTATAGTATCAAGAGTAGCACTAAGATCAAGCAGCACAAGAAGCGAGGCACAGCCTTGGTCAGCAGATAGGAGAAGATCATTTACTACCAGTAGGGCAGTCTCTGTGCTATGATGAGCTCTAAACGCATACTGAAATCTTTCACAAGTCTGATTGTCCTGCAGAAATACGTTTTATTGACAATTCTCTCTATCATTTTATAGATAAATAGTAGATTAGAGATTGGTCTATAGTTTCTCATTTCCAAGGGATCCAAGTTTAGCTTCTTCAAAATAGGTTTTATTACTGCTAGTTTAAGAGATTTTGGTAGATGGCTAATGGTAATTGAGGAGTTGACTATTGGTAGTAGGGGTTCAATCACTGCTGGGATCATCTCTTTGAATAATTTTGTTGGAACAGGGTCTAGCATACAAGTAGATTAATTTGAAGATAAGATTAAGGAAGACACAGTAAATGATTCAAATTAGGGTGGTTGCAGCATTAGCACAGGCCATGTCAAGGCCAGAGTATGTAGTTATTGGAATAATCAAAATGTTCTGTCTAATTGAACATATTTTTTGGTAAAGAAATTGCATAAAGTCATCACAGAAAATAATGCGGGCACCCTTTGAGTAGTAGTTCGGTTATTAGTCAGCTTGGACACCATATTAAATATGAATCTAGGAATGTTTTTGTTCATTTCAATTAGCTGAGATATATACTCTGATTTAGCAGCTCTAAGAGCCTTTTTATAGCTACCCATAGCCTCTTTCCATGCTAGTTCAAACACAACTAGTTTATTTTGACGCCAGTTACGTTCTAATTTCTGTGTCTCCTGTTTTAAAGTATGTTAAGTGGTCATTATACCAAGGAGCAGTTTTAATTTCTGTGATCTTTTTTATTTTTAAAGGAGCAATTTTATCTAAGGTGGAACTAAGCATAGATGCTAAACAATCCATTGTGCTGTCAAGTTCAGTGGGATTTGATATTATTTTTGAGAAAAACGATAACTCAGGGATTATCAATAAAGTTACTTGCTGTATTTGACATGATTACACGTTTGGCATAGAAGTGAGTCAAGGAGTCAATATTTTGAGCAGCGTAAATATTAAATGTAATAAGATGATGGCCAGAGATAATACTGGTCTGTGGAAATAGAGTTATATTATCTATATCAAGACCAAACGATAGGATTAAATCAAGGATATGACCACAATTGTGGGTGGGCCCAAATACATTTTGAACGATACCCATAGTGCAGGGGTGTCAAACTCCAGTTCTGGAGGGCTGGAGTCCTGTGTAGCTTAGTTTATTCCCCATTCCACCAGAAATGATTCAGCTCAGGAGCTGTATGGTAATTAACACAAGGAGGTGCAAGGAGTTGAATCAGGTGTGTTAAATTAGGGGAAACCCATAAATGTGCAGGGCTCCAGCCCTCCAGGACTGGAGTTTAACACCCCTGCCATAGAGTCTAGTATATTAGTAAAGACTATTGTCAGGGTATCTTGTTTGTTGTCTTCATGAATATTAAAATCACCCACAATTATTGCTATTTCAGTTGAAATAACTAGGTCTGAAAGGAATTCTGCAAATTCTGCTAAAAATTCTAAACAAGGACCCAGTGGACGGTGAATTGTAATGTGGGAGAGACGTCGAGTTTTTAGATTTTGTACAGGTGCTTGAAATTTTGAGTAACAATAATTCGATTGATTTAAATTAGAATCCAGATTTCTGAAGTGTTTCTTTATAAATTGTTGCAATGGCTCCCACTTCACCACTGAGTCGGGGTTTGTGCTCATAACTATATCTCAGAGGCGTCGCCTCATTTAAGGTTAAGTACTCATTGGATTTTACCCATGTCACTGTTAGACAGAGCATGTTATGGACATAGTCTGAATTCATTTCATTTCAAATAAATGCCTTAGTAGTTAATTATCTAATATTTAGTAATCATATTTTTAGCTTAGTGGTGCAGGTGGTCTGCACTAGCTGCTCTAATTTAATACAAATTAATTTTGAAAAAGATGCTTTTTGCAGTCTACATGAACTAATTTTGGTTCAAGGCATAGAGACATTGTCAAAAAACTCACAGGCGATCGGCCTTGCCTTAGCTGCGGTTTGTCAGTGGCTGCCTAAATCTGTACCTGCATAAAGGGTAGCTGCTAAGTTCATTGAAATATGGGCAGTACCCTCCCACGAGGGGTGGATACCATCCTGGCTCAAAAGACCAGGCTTTCCCACGAAAGTGGACCAGTTGTCCACAAAACCTATGCTATTTTCAGAGCACTTCCTTGACAGTCAGGAGTTCAGTGACCAAAGCCTGCTGTAGGTCTCAGCACCACATCTAGCTGGCAGGGGGCCAGAGATAATTACACACACTTCTATAAAATGACTTTTTTGTAACTTTGGACTGTCTGAGCTTGACGTCATTGGCGCTAACATGGATAACTATCTTTGAATATCCACGCCTATTTCTGGTCAGACCTTAAGACTGACCCTGATGTCCGGCACTCTGACTTCTGGCAAACAATTTACTTCAGCTACTGGTGCTGCTAAGGGTCTAGCTATTTTTGTGGGTCGTAGGATAGAATCACCTATCAGTGGGTGTTTCAGTGAGCAGGGGAAACCTGTTCGGCATGCTGATAGATGGATAGTGGTGCTCGGGAGTAGCCTTTGCTGAAGCTCGGGCTCTCCAACTATGTCGCTGAGTTGTCAACCACTTGCCCTTCTGCATGGGTTCTAATGCCTGAGTTTGGGCTGTGCTATCTAAATCTAAATCTGAGGCCCACAGACTCCCTGACTGCAAACCTGCAGCTAACTGTCTACCTGGCGACTGTGCTAATGTCTGGAGGCGCAACTCTAGCTCTATAACTCTGTCAGAGCTTCTACTGCCTTATACTTTTTACAAATACAGTTATCGCTGTGTCATTGCTGACAGAAAAACTAAGGTTAAACATTTTACACTCACTACAAAACACAACATCACCATTAGCCATCTTAATTAAAATCTCACTTGCGCTGTTGCTTCGGTTGAAGTTGGTTCTTGGTTTGTTGGGGGAGAAGAAGAGTTGGTGGCGTAAATACCGTTTTCTACAATCGCGTGCCTCTGGTCTTTGGAAAGCTTCCAGTAATAGGCTTGAGCCCACAGCATAAACTTCTCCGTGGTTTATTATTATTATGATTATTATTATTACTATTATTATTATTATTATTGGACCATCAGTATAGTATCTCTTTTATTAACAGCATTATTTTCCTATGTGACCATTTGTTTGTATCTGCTGAAAATTATCTTACCATAACTCTCTGCTTCCATTGTATGTTACCAATATATTAAACTTTTCCTTTTTTGTAAGTATAAAATGTCATTTGGAAGTTTTGTATGATGTTTTTTTAATAGTAAAGAAAAATGTGCCATGTTCATATCATTTCACCTAGTCTTATTGGGGAAAGGTTAAAAGTTAGGACTCGGGAGGTCACGTGACCCGATGCAGGATGGCAGCCTAGGAGTTTTGCTCCGCTACTTATTTTGTGATCACTTAATAACACATTTCGAAATGGAAAGTGGAGGGGATAAAGACTTTCCTATTTTCTCAGCTACAAGATCACAAAAAAGTAAAGAAAAAAAGAAAAGCCCCGCCGCGCGTGATGGAGAAGGGGAAGAGGCCAGCGCTAGTCTTCAGTCGGACACCTCGCTAATCTTGACTGAAATTAGGGCTGTTGGTGCTCGTTTAGACGGCATTGAGGGACAACTGGGGAATATAGCTACCTCAGTAACAGCTCTTGAGACTTCTCTCGCTGCACTCACCGCACGGGTTACCGACACTGAAACCCGGCTAAGTACAGCTGAGCAGCGGATCTCTGCGGTGGAGGACTCGGGGAGCACACACGGCACTCAGATGGTCGACTTGCGCGCGACCGTGGAACAACTCCCAATGAAAGTGGATGACTTGGAGAACCGTGGTCGCCGCAAAAATTTAAGGATTGTTGGGCTCCCTGAGAAAACGGAGGGCAACAAGCCTCTGACGGCATTTCTTCAGAAAATGTTACCAGTGTGGTTGCAGCTTCCCGCAGATTTCCCTGCTATTGAGATTGAGAGAGCGCACAGGGCCCCGCTTCCATCCCAGTCTACGCCGAGCGCACCGGCGAGGAGTGTTATTGTGCGTTTTCTACGTTTCCCGGTAAAGGAGGCAGTTTTGCAAGCAGCTAAGAAGACCAAAGTCAACTACAAAGGTGCCACATTACGCTTCTTTCCGGACTTATCTGCGGAGATTGGCGGTGGGCCTTTGGGACGGTGTGCAGGACTATGGTGGAACGAGGTGTTTACCGGGGTTTTGCATACCCGGCCAGACTCCGCTGCTTACATAACGGGAAGATTATTTTCTTCGATGATGTTGGATCGGCCACTAAGTTCCTGGAGGTTCCGGATAAGTGAGCTTTTTGATTTATTGGCGTGGACTTCAAGACAGTTTTTGGTGGTGTTTTTCCTTCTTTACACAATTTGAGGGTGTTTTTTCCCATAGAACTTCATTGTGAGTAAATGGCTTTTTTTTAAAGTGATGCAGCTATCCGGTGAAATTTGGTTTGTGCGCACAAGGCCCTTTCAGGCTGTATATTTTGTGACTGTGGCGCCGGACCTGCACAAACGTTGATTTATTTTGTTTATTTTTGTCATTCGCCATTTATTTATTTATTAATTGTCTTTCTTTTAATGTCTTAGTTGAGTGTATGTGTCACGTTCCGCCCGTCCAAGCCTCATGTGGTTGCCACGCCCCCCTCGTACCTCCTGTTTGATCCAGATTGTTTCCACCTGTTGTTCATCTGTGCTTGCCTGTCCTGTCTATTTAGTCCGCATGTTAGTCAGTCTTGTCAGATCCGTCATTGTGATGTCCTGTAGCGTTCACCCCGTCTGTCTCTTGATTAAACCCCGTTTCCCTGGATTTCCGGCTCTGTCGCCTTCATTACCCGACGCCGCACGCATCCAGGCACGCTTGTCTCCGCGGGCGTGACAATATGTATATATATATGTGTATATATATATATATATATACCATTATTACAATGGACTAAAGGTTCTTTTTTCTTTTTTTTTAATGGGGAGTTCTGAGGCGGTCTTCTCTGGCTGCCGTTCTTCGGGTAGGTCAACGGAGGAGTTGGGGGAAGGTGTGTGTGACGTCTTGCTTTTGGTGTTATTTGAGCCCTATCGTTTGGGGATGGGGAGAGGGGGGAGGGTTCGTGGGGGGTTTTGTTTGTGTTTAGCTGAGCTGATCGTACTTAAGATGTACGTTGTGTACTTTACTTCTGTCCACTTGCAGCATTCAAATACTTTGTACCGCACTAACATATGTCCAACCTGACTAGAGACACATTTGTCAGATAGGGAACATTTACAGCTCAAAAGGGATTGGATTGGTCAGGTATATTTCAGTTCTTTTTCATCAAGCAAACATGGAGTTGTTATTTTGATCCATAAAAACTTTCCTTTTATCTTACAGCAGACTGAACAGGATCCTGATGGCAGGTTTGTTTTGATTACTGGTCACATCTTAGGGAAACCCTTAACTGTTTTAAACGTGTATGCCCCGAATGAGGACAGCCCTGACTTTATATCAAAGATGATCCTATTGTTTAATCATCATTGTAACGGTCTGGGGATTATGGCTGGGGATTTTAATTGTGTCATGAGTAACAAGTTGGACAGATCGTCTTCTATGACATCAACCTCCCATTCTTCACAAACGCTTCAGAATATGTGTCGTGCTTCAGGCTTGGTAGATATATGGAGAGAACTACATCCAGGTGTCAAAGACTATACCTTCTACTCTCCTCCCCATAATTCTTATTCCAGGATAGATTATCTATTCTTGCCTTCCAGATACATTAACTGTGTAAGATCTTGTGAAATTGGTCCAACGGTTCTTTCTGATCATAACCTTGTTTATTTAGGCTTGACAGAATTTTCAACCCCTAAATCATCTTACTGGAAGTTTAATAGTACTCTCCTTCGTGACAATTTGTTTTGCCAGTTCCTTAAAGAAAAAAATATCTCAATATTGGCAGGATAATGAATTTTGTTTAGTAAATAGTGCCACTAAATGGGATGCAGCGAAGGCCACCTTAAGAGGCCACATCATTTCTTTTACTTCTTGGCATAAAAAACAAAAGGCTGAGAATAGGAAAAAATTAGAAGAAGAGGTTAAAAGATTGGAACTGCTTCATAAAACTTCACCTACACAAAACAATTGGAATCTTCTAACTTGTGCTAGATCTAAATTAAACCTGGACTATTCAGAACATGTACAAAAGTTAATAACATTTAGTAGGCAAAGGTTTTATCAATATGGTAATAAACCTAGTCAACTTTTAGCATATCAACTCAATTGTGAACAGTTTCAAAGATTTTTATGAGAGTCTGTATACCTCCTCATGTGCATCTCGAGACCCCACCAGTTTTTTGGATAAGGTGTCATTACCTTCAATTTCAGAGGAGGATCAGGCTTCTCTTAACACTCCTCTTACAAAGGAAGAAATTTTTGCGGCTATTCAATCTATGCCGAGTAGGAAGGCGCCAGGATTGGATGGCTTTCCTCTGGAATTTTATAAAACATTTTGGCACGAGCTCTCTCCTATTTTCATGCCTGTAGTTGATAACCTTTTGGAAGCCAGTCTTATTCCAGGTTCCTGGAGGACTGCCTCTATTAGCTTGATCCTTAAAAAAGGAAAGAACTCATTGGACTGTGCCTCATATCGCCCAATAAGTTTACTTAATGTAGATTTTTAAATTGTAGCCCAGGCCTTGGCTCGCCGTCTGGAGAGAATTCTGCCTAAGATCATTAAACCTGATCAGACTGGATTCATTAAATCTCGCTATGGCTCAGACAATGTACGTCGTCTTCTGAATATAATACACCGGTTGAGTACAGATGGTGACCCGGCCACTATAATATCTCTGGATGCAGAAAAAGCGTTTGATAGGGTCGAGTGGAGATTTTTGTTTCAAACGTTGGACAAATTCAATTTGGGCTCTAACTTCATTAGACTAGTCAAACTTCTTTATTCTGATTCAACAGCTGCCGTTAACACTAACAGTTTATTATCAGGTAAATTTTTGATTCATAGAGGCTGCCGCCAGGGATGCCCCCTGTCGCCGCTCCTGTTTGCCTTGTTCATCGAACCCTTGGCAGAAGGCATTCGCATGCATGGGGGCATCCAGGGCGTGGAGGCAGGTGGGACGGAACACCGCATATCATTATATGCAGATGACGTCCTTCTCTACCTGAGGCAGCCACAATCATCGGTTCCTCGGGTGTTGGAGATAATTAAACAGTATGGCCAGTGTAGTGGATACAAAATAAACTTGGGGAAATCCCAAGCCATGTTTTTAAATGCCCCACAGAAT
>JABFEB020000001.1:37835867-37848586 GCA_019775895.2 Stomatorhinus ivindoensis | reverse complement strand
GTTAAAATCACGTGATTGCAACTCAGCGCAGCTAAATTGCTGGCTTATGTTAACGTGTTCTTGAGAACGCAGCTCCAACTAGTGGTGGCACCAGGTACTAAATAAATAGGGCTTGAATGGGCGTGTTTTGTGTGAAATCTTGACACGCCTTTCTGCCACGAGAGGGAGGGGGGATTACGCCATCCAAAAGCCAGCCGCACGCCATTCGCACGGTCGCGGCTATTTCAAGTGGCTCCCTCTGTATAAGGGTCTTTTGCAAGATAATTCACATCAGGTTAAAAAAAAAGAAGAAAAGGAAAAAAAAATGGCTGTAGGAGTCTTTAAATGCTATGGATATATGACCATACTCTGTAGAAGGGAACACAGGATTTAGTTCATGATGCAGCCTTATGTTTGAATTTTTATTTTACATCTTTTTACGATGTACAGATAAGCATCTCTTCGGTTTTATTATACATCAACAGACATTTTGCCTTCTCTTTGGTTCACAACTGTTTCTAATTGTGTTTTTAAAACAAATTCTGTTTTCTCTGCTCTACATGCTTACTAGTCCATACATCCTCTATACCCGCTTATCCTACTGGGTCGGGGGCCTATCCCAGAAGCAATGGGCACGAAGCAGGGAACAACATTGGACAGGGGGCCAGCCCATCACAGGAAACACTCACACACACAGGGAATTTAGCAATTCCAATCAGCCTCAGCATGTCTTTGGACTGTGGGGGGAAACCAGAGTACCCAGAGAAAACGCCATGATGACATGGGGAGAACATGCAAACTCCACCCACATGTGACCCAGGCGGAGACTTGAACCCAGGTCCCAGAGGTGTGAGGCAACAGTGCTAACCACTGTGCCACCATGCCACCCTCAGCTTACTAGTCAAAAACATTTAATAGCCTTCATAAACAAGGTCTACGGCAAAACAGCTCAATTTGGGCTATCCATCCAACTTGCCAGGTGTTTTGCCCCCTGGCCCCTGGGACCAACAGTCTAAACACTGCTGGAGACATGGAACCAGGAGGACTTGGACCACTGACTGGATGGACGGCTCCAGGATGAGGTAAATGAGAAGGCAGATTCAAGTGCAGAGGACTGAAGATCCTGAACCAGGCACTAGGGATTTTCAAAAGGGGGCACTCTGTGTACATTAAAGCCAGGACATACACATAGAACACCGCAAAGACAGGACACTAGCAGCACAGTACACCAGCTGTGGAATGCCAGCTACTTGGGATCATGAATCCCCAAACAAGGAACCAGCTAACCAGAAGTCCAAAGCAAGATGCTAATCAACGAGAAGCATGACCCGCAAACCAATCAAACCACCAGGCCATTAAACAAACCTTTGCTGAGATGCAAGTGAGCCCTGTGTTCCAAATACCACCAGCTAAGAGCAAGTTCAATTACCTGATAAGTAAGCCTATGTGACAGTACTGAAATTGCATCAAACCATGAACTCAAAACAAAGGTTTGAACTAGACCAGGGGTGGGCAATCTTATCCGCAAAGGGCCGGCATGTATGCGGGTTTTCGCTGCAACTAATTAGATTTCTATCTAACTTACTAACTAGACGATTGATTGGCTGAAGAGTCCTCACGCCTGGGTTTGCACAGCTGACCTATAGGGTATCCCAAAAACCTGCATACACACCAGCCCTTTGTGGATAAGATTGCCCATCACTGAACTAGATGGTGAATTTTGTTACTGTTACACCCCTAACAAACATAAATAAATGGAGCTTTGGGTGAAGAAAAACAAAGTAAGCTTTTTATAGGCTCAATTTTCTTTTCTGATAATCAGATTTTTACTTCAGAATTTTATGTACACCCTGGGATTCATTCTGACTTTGAATATAGACTGGCTAGTGAATATTGGCTAACCATTGTGTTATGAAGAAGTGAAGAAGTTTGAATCATTCCAACTACAATGGAGGGGGAGTTCAGAGAATGTCTGATTTGCTTATTTTTTCAAAAACCAAGAAAACAAATGAAAATATTTATTTGTATATGTATATAATAAATAATGTTGAGATTTAAAGTCTAAAGACTGTCCAAAAAAAGGTTAAAAAAAAATATTTCCAAATTTTTTTCAGTCCCCATCACTCAAGGACCCTAGGATTTGTCCTCTCTCCACAATACTGCTTCACAATACTACTTTAATTGCTACCAGCATTTCTGTTTTTGTTGCACTATGTGTTGCTTCACCCGTTGAAGTGATTGTGGTAGGATTTTCTCCACTACAATGACTATAATGAATTTTCTTTCTATTTCACACACAAAACAAGTAATGCGCAGTAAAATTTTGGCTTACAAATTCTCAAAAAGATGTGCAGGTATGAACAGATTCAGTCATCTGACCCTCCAGCCTGATATTACTGCACACAATGCTCCCCATGTCCATCAGTGTTGATTAGTCTGCTAGTTTGGGCAGTTCCCATTTTGAGACTTAACGCAACTTATTTTCTGCAAAATCAGTGCCTAAATAAATGAATTGAATTAACTATGGGTAACTACATAGCGGTGTTTCAGTGCTCAAGGGCATCTTTGCTTGCTCATAAATATAGCTGTATACACACCATCAAGGTTCCTGGTTGCTCACAGGTATATAGAGTTAACCAGTATGTACCTGCAAGACTCACTGTAGTGCAAAGCCTTTCCCCTCTTTTGGGGTATGGTCAGTGTTTATATTTGATTCCTTATTCTTTCACTTACAACCCTTGATCACTCATTTCATGATGTTGGATTGTCTTCATTGCCTTATTCATTCCTGACCTATCTTTGCATAAAACGCAGCTTTGATTTTGGAGTTATGTTTTGGCTTCTGGAAACCCACCTTTGAGTTTCTTGACTGAATAATTCTTTTTTTAAAAAAAGAAACATATTTGGATACATTACATTTACCCTGATTTATACTATAATAATATTGTGTTACATCTGACTAGTCCGTTCACGTTTTCAGAGTTTGATATATGTAGAACCTGCGATAAAGGACAGTTCTGCACTGGAGTCAAATTTAGAAAACAAATACATAAAACATTCTCAAGCAAGAAACTCATAGATCTGGTATTAAGAGGTCAGTATGCATGTGATTACATGTGAGCCGCCCCTTGCTCTGTTGAGGGCTTTACCTCTCACCATAATGGACGACTGACACATTTGAGCCTAAGGCCCCCTGCCCAAACATGCCTGCCGTGAGATGAATACAAGCAAATCTGATTTGGCTGGAGAAAAGGGGAAGCATTGTGCTCATTAAATTAGTATGATGTTACTATTTCAGTTACATTTACATTTTATTTATTTACAAGACATGTTTATCAATAATAGATATTATTTGTGTGCAGGGTTAAGCAGTCCCAGGAGCAACTGGGTGCTAAGAGCTTTCCTCAAGAGCTCAATGATGAAAAAAAACAGAATATACTGAGCAGCATATGAAGCCTTCCAATCACAGGTACATCACTCCAAGCAGCTGAGCCACACACACAAAGTTAGTATTCTTGCTTCCTTCCAACATGCATATACAAGGGTTAACTAAAACACTGGCCTAAATAGTGTTTTCACACCTATATATGTGTGGCCTGGTGACCAATTTCACTGATTTCCCATTCCATCAGTAAGAGCAGAGTGTGAAGGTTGAATTGGCACAGCAATAGCATAATGTACACAGAATATTGCAATCCACATAAGATAATTGACTCTCCTGTTTTCATGAAAGGTATTTTCTGGTAGCTCTACTAGGTCAATATCAATGGTCAAGTTGTTATAGCCAAAGCTTTGGTCACTTGTGCCAATGCTATATGTTGATTTCAGTGGTGCCAGCAGTGCAAATCTTGTGCTATGGACAATGCGAAACACGTATTGTATTCTGTTGTGTCCACCACCACTATCTTTCCCATATCTGGGAGGGTTAAGGTGTTTGGAAACCCCAAAGTGGTCTACTGCCAGGACTCTCGCATACCCAGTGTGCACCATGGGGGTGGATAAGTGATGGTCTGGGCTACAATATTGTGACATTACTGAGGCCCACTACTTGTTCTAGATGGGCGCATTACTATGAAGGACTTGCGAACCATTTTGGAAGACCATGTTCACCCAATGGTTCAAACATTGTACCCTGAAGTTGGTACCATGTATCAAGGTGATAATGCACCAATAACCACAGCAAGACTTGGTGACAGATTAGTTTGATGAAAATTAAATAGAAGTTGAATGTCTCACATGGCAGGCAGGGTGATTAGATTATGAGTCAGTAAACGTTTTCCCCCACTAGAATCGCAAAGTTACCTGGCCACTGCTCTGCAAGAGAAATGGCTACTGTGCAGAACTTGAAGTTGATGCTGTATTGGCCGCAAAAGGAGGCCCTACATCATACTAATAAATTATTGTAGCAAACATAGAGAAATAGTATGATAATGCAAGCGTAATACTGTTAGAGTGATGACAATAGCACAAATGCAAAAATGTTTTATACTACAGTGGAGTAACAGTAATAACACAATTGTGATAAATTAAATGAATTGATCAAACTAATGCCAGCATAATCCAGAATTATAAAGATTGAGACAGACAGAAATGTATATACATTGTTATATATAGCTTCAGCACAACAACAAGGAACAAATAAAATGTCAGAAAAGAAAAGTTTATAATTTAAAAGGTAGGTGGCAAGGAAAACATACCTAACCTAAGAGTGCTTTGTCAAGCATCCAGAAAATAATGCATAATTTGCAGTGAAAAGTACGACCCAACAGCAGTAATCTGGGTGAAACCATATTAGCAGACTTCAGAGCACCTGACCTCACTGTGTTTGGGATCCAGTACCCAGAGACCACAATGGTAGACAAACTTACAATGGTAGAGGTAATATGACAAACTTAAGTCTCAAAAACACCAGACACTTGTGATCACCATTTTGAAAGCAAATTCTATCAAATGTTTTAATAATGTTTTACCCTTTCTAAAACATCTATCAAAAGAACAACTTTGTGTTTAACTGAACATAATGTTAACAAGACGTTTCATCCCAATGTACCTTTTATTGTAGATCTAGCACTTTTTCTCTTTTATTTAAAAACACTGTAGTTACAGTTGTATACAGGAACCTGGCACAGTCAAGATGTGTAGATTTGGATCTCTCCTTGCCAGCATAACCGTGCATTTTGTTATGCTGCTATCCTTTCCTGGGTGTCCCTTGCCTCATGCCATGTGTCTTGCGATACACTCCTGACTCACTCAGATTCCTGCATTGGATGATTAAATGCTTATGGTAAATGGGCTGCAATTATATAGCGCTTTATTCCAAAGCGCTTTACATTATGGCTCTCATTCACCCATTCACACACAGGTAGTGGAGGCTGCCATGCAAGGTGCCAACCTGCATACTGGGAGCAATTGGGGGTTCAGTGTCTTGCTCAAGGACACTTTGATGGGGTCAGGAAGAACCAGGGCTCGAACCTGCAACCCTATAGTTGCCGAACAATAGTGCTTCCTCCTGCGCCACAATCTTCTATTATAAAAGTATAGATAAATAAATAAAATCAAACATAAGAAGAAAGATAGCCCTTGAGAACTTTCAAACAATTTATGTCAATAAATGAAGACAAGATACTTAGAATTCTGTCTTGGCTTGGGAAACATTAATATTAATATTGTCTTAAAGCTTGCAGGCACATGGAGGAAAAAGTAGAGCTGATCTTAAAGATTACCTTTTCTTCATAGCAGATCAGAATTTCTGAGTAATATAAAACAATAAAGTAGGATATGTTTGCTATTAATTGTGTATATGATTGCATAAGGTTTTTTGCTTTTGCTTGTTAACAATCATGTATATGTATGGTCCTAGCAGGATCAATGTGATGTTGGACCCCATGTCCGTGATGGCTTAGCAGGGGTTCCCATACACCAGGCAGTCGATGTCCTACATCACACATCAACCTAGGATACGGATTGGCCATCTGGTGGGATGGTGCAGTAATAAGGTGGGAGGCAGTATAAATTAGCCACAAGTTGGCATTTATTGCACCCATACCATTCACTCTAACTCACACACGCTGCCCATCGTATGGGTCACTCCAACTATCACTGCAAATGGTTGGCCCAGACACACACACACACACACCTCTATTTACAGTACTTAACATTAAATGTTTTACGTGACAATACTTTACAACACAATGACAACACAGATGATGGCTACACAAAGCTATTTACATGAATTACAAGCTGGCATCAGTCCAAAACATTGCGCTGTCTGTTGGATCCCACCAGCTCTACACTGCCCCCCCTCCTTGGGGGTTACTTGTACCAGTATCACCACATAGTCCCACAAGGGACATCCCACATATTTCCTGGCAGCAACAAGTTCTCTTCAGTTGCAAGGCCCCAAGTCCCCCCAAGTCTCCTCAGTCCTCACCCCTGGTCCCAGAGGTAGATGGTCTGAGCATGCATTGGGCTGGTACAGTTACTCCTGCTGAATGTGGTCTGTCTTTTATGGTATTATGCCAACAGTACCTTACATACCATGGCTCTCGATACCACAAATACCTGCTGCCCTGGTCACAGATGTGCCAACAATTTGCCCTCTTTTGAACTCTGATATGTCTCACATTATGTTATGTGGATTGTAGTATTTTATGTACAGCTGTGCTGTCGCTCAGCCAACTCAACCTTTACACTTGGTTTTTACTGATGGAATGTGCAATCGGTGAAGATTGGCCACCAGGCTGGGCATATATAGGCGTGAAACCTCAAACACTATTTTGCCCAGTGTTTAGGTTTCATTGTCCAACCTGTGTGTGTGTGTGTGTGTGTGCATGTGTGCGTGCTATAATAGCTCATATTTTTCTAAACATGAAGCATACTGTCACAAAGTCTCCATCTTGTTAGTTAAGTCACAACATTAAATGACTTGAATGAAGAGTTATTTTGCTTTTCTTTTCAATGGGAGCATTTCTGTTTTCTCTTGTAATTCTTATTCTTTTTATATTTTACTGCAGGTTCAGAGAGACTGATAATGGGACTATGAATTTGCCATGTGCAGGATTTCCACATTAAATGTCCCACCTAACCATGACATTTAATTTCACCAAGGGAAGCTTGGTAATGGATTTGTTTATTAGACAGCAGTACGGGGATGAAATTTTAACAGTGGAAGTTAAGGTGCTTATTTCATTCTCCAGTTAGCCTTCAGTTTAGATGCTTTTGAATGAGGTCCTGGTTTTTATTTCCCTTTGGCTATACAGATGTGGCTCTGAATCACTAATGGCATATCAGTGAGCGGGACCTGCCATGATTGTAGCAGCAGGATGTGTTCATTTTTATGTCTGTAAATTCTATGCAATTATGTTTAGCCTTCATTTTTTAGAAGGATGAGATGCAGTCATTTAAAAAGTAAAATAGAACGATTGAACTAATTGACAATTTATAATCTGGATTTGATGTAATGTCCAAACCATAATTAAAGATGAAAACATGTGATGTGGAGACATGAAATGTGAGGATACTCACTGCGTTGAATGTAAGTTAATTTAACTGTAATCTGATTCATTCATTGATACTCAGATAAATATTTTCCCCAAATGCATTAAGGTGCTTGGGTTAATTCTGGTTTCATCTGAAGTCGTTGTTTGTTTGAAACCTAGATATTCCTTTGTAAAATGTATTTTTCACATTTTTGATACATCAACTTATTGGAAAAAAAAACATTTATAGTCAGAATTTTGAAATTACTGTCTGTGCTGGATTTCAAGAACAGGTAAGGAATTTCAAGCAACCCTGCAGAATCACAAATTAAAAGCTCAGATCGTGAGGAATCTAAGTTACATAAAATATAAACGTAATATACTTCATGTCATGATCCGCCTGTCAGAGCCCCTGTGTGCCACGCCCCCTCAGTACCTCGTGTCTCTACCCTAATGGAAACCACCTGTTGTCGATTGTATTCATCGGTTTTGCTTTCGGTCTCGTCAATCTTCAGTATTTAGTCTGCGTCTCAGTACTGGTTGTCAGATCTGTTATTGTGATGTTTTGTGGCGTTACCCCGTTTGTGCTTAATAAACCCCGTCATTTTGGATTACCTGCCTTTTCCTTGTCTTGCCTGCCTAACGCCGCCGACATCCAGGCACGCTTCAACCCTGAAGTGTGACACTTCATCATGAATAAAACAAAGGAGCACACCACCAGCCAGACGCAAAAACTTCTTAGTTCATCTCATCTTTCCAAACTGACCATTTAAGGAACTAGTAAATGAGGGAGGAATTTCCTCACCATTTTCAAATTAGCTGTGAAGTTTAATGGCCGAGATGGGAGAAAATGCAATAAAGCAGTCAATAATATGTAGAACACAAACACTAAAAACACAGTTTGTGTGGCAGTAAGTAAGAGGTTTGAAAATAAAGACAATGAGTTATTCTCAACAAAACACCACAGTGGTATTGAGAAAATAAAAAAGGAAGTTTCAAAATGGTTATGATGAAGTAATATCAGACTCAGATCTAAATGTCAAGGATTGCAGTTTACTCACCATTGTGAGTGACAGTGTCCATCAGCCATCCTGCACCATTCCAGCACTCAGGCTTGTTAGTAACATCATCACTGGGGTAATTCTACTCAGCAAGCAATAAAAAACTCATTAGGAATGACAGAGGTGTATGCAGAAATGTTTGAGGGAAAAACAACAAGTTATGCTGCGCATATGAACACAGAAGAGGGGCATATCAAAAGGGATGTAGACAGCGCACTCAGCCTGTACTTTTTAATTTATAATCGGATGGATAATGGAATTTGCCATGTTAATTGAAATTGTAAAGACAAAAAGAATAATTAATTAAATGCTCAGTGAGACAGAACTGAAATTAAATGGATGTGCTTATTTTTGATCCTTTTGCTTTAATAAGCCTATTTTCTTGGCTTTTATTGTGTACTGATATCCTACACAAGAAAGAAAACAAGAGCCATCTTTTTGATTTGAAACCCTTATACCATAAACCAAAACTGAAAGCATGGTAGCATTAGACCGATATTTGATTAATAGTCATTGATTATTAATTATTTAATTAATTATTGGATTGCATAAATCCATTTTGCAATGCAAGACGTATTTCATTTCAATGAAATATTTGAATCAGAAGCTGTATGTTATTAGCTCATGTTCTCTGTGGGATTAGATTCTTTTCTACTGCCTGCAGCACATGTCTAGGTACTGTATAAGGAGCTGCCCAAACACCTGGAGGGTGCTTTGCTGTATAGTAAGGAAGCAATAGCAGACCAAGCACAGCCCTTTATTAATCTGCTTGTCCAATTTAAATCCCAAATCAATACTAAGCCATCTCTCCCTGGTGGCTGGATTAAAGCACTTCCACGCATTCTACTTGCCGTCAGTCACATCTTGTGTTAAAGTGAGTAGACCTCCGGGTTTCTATCACAGGGAAGTTACCAAAGTCTCAGGGGGCTTATTGTGCACGCAGAAGGGAATTGAACCTGTCACATGCTTGTTTACAGAAACTAAGAATACTACAGAACAATACAACTTGTCTGGAATAGCAGCTTTGAGTACACGAGGCTATGTGATTCAGTATGGAGTTTAGATGTAAGAGCAGTAATCCCTTAAAAGAAATCTTTTTGCAAGTAGGCACTCCAGTATTGAATGATAACTTGTGTGTTCAGCTGAAGGCCTTCACCTACCCCATCCATATATAACAAGCTCCTCACCTGAAATCAATGACGCTTGGATGTTACTACAGAACCAGATCACAATACAAAGTCCCCGTCAGACTGGGCACCAAATGTTCACTGACCAAATCGCCAATAGGAGATTTCCTACATTAAGAAAACTTACCTTTAAAAATTCAGCCATCCAGTGATTGTAATAAACAACTTCCATTTAGATTGTAATTCCAAACATCATAATCATCTTTTTTTCCCTCTTAGGTCTCCTAATAAATATAGATTCTGGGATAAAAAATATAAACCACCACAAAGAGAGAGGAATGGCCAACTAGCTATGGGTTTTTTTTCCCCATCTACGGCATTTATTGTATCTGAAAAACACACTGTTGGCGAGGAAGAATAAACTCATGTCACATGGACTTGCCTGCTGCTTCAGATCAATGCAAGCTATTCAAGCTACTCTCAGATACACTGCTTTTTTTATTTTAATGACATATTGGAAAAGATAATTTGCCTTATTTACATACAATAATGCCAGCCTGTCATAGTAAGGACATAAAAAAGTGGAATAAACCTGGCAAAATGGCTCTCACACTGAGGTAAATTCTCATGTGCATTAACCATAAAAGCTGACAAAATGTCAGGTTGAAAACAATAAAGACAGACTGAATGGACATAGACATACCTTGCAAATAATTCTGTTATCCTCACAAACACCTTTTATTAAATTGTGAGCATTGATGCGGTCCAGGAAAAGGCACAGAGTTTGGAACTCCAGAGGCACCACAAAACAGCTACGTCAGTTGGCTTTTTTTTGTTTGTTTGTTTAATAAGGATATAATCCAACCAAAGAAGAAGATGATAGATGGCAAGCCTGTTATTCTTGGGACTGAACATTACCAGGGCTACACAAACCAGACAGCCTTGCCCCAAACACAGTCCACTCAATGAAGAAATTGGTGATGTTCCTCCATGGCACTTATTGTTTCATTGTTAGATTGTTAGAGAAATGCAGCCAAATGCCAGAAAATGTTGGAAGAATGTTGTGTGCGTGGCCCACAACAGTTAGTATATCATGCCATAGATTGTTGCCATTCTGCAGTTTGGGGAGTGTTTGGGAAGTATGCTCAGCAGTGTTTCCAAGTCTTGTAAAGGACAATTTGAAAACATTTTATTATTTATTTTTATATAAATGGTGAAAATGGTGAAAATCCGCGATATAGAAAGACCATATAAATAAACTTATTTTTATAGTTTAAGTCTTAAAATACCTCTCCCACATGCTTTAAACACTTGTAAACTTATTAAAACAACACATATGAAATGTGGATGTTGGGCTAAGGATATGAGTAACAAAGTACATCATACGCAGAGAACTATGACCCATCAGGGAAATTCCGTGATATAGCGGGGGCACGATAGCTGAACCGCGATATAGCAGGGGATCACTGTAATACTGGTAGGCCATAAGCCCACATCTTTGAGCAAGATAAACATTTGGAAGGTAAGTGGAAGGATCAATAGTTCTCTTATATGGCAGTGATGATTCCTGTTGCAGCCTTAATAATGAGTGAAGCATCATGGCTCATTTTGAAAACTTACAGAGTACCTCAAGATTCAAGAGAGGTTTATTGTCAATACAACAATATACACAGCGCACAGTTTAAGTAAACTATCTGTACACTAAACGGGACAGGACAAGAAAACAATACAGTGCAATGATACAAAGTACCTCATTGTATTGTAGAAATTTCATTAGTGCCACAGTTAAGTCATATGTCATTTTCTTTATTACACATGTGTAAAGCTTCCTATGGAAGCAATCATCCCTTAAAACATCTAAAAAAACTGAATTACTCCAGATACAAAGCATATACCCCAACTAGGTTCACTCTACCGATTTAAGAGAAAGTATGGACGTAGTGAGGAAGCACCCAACAAAAACTTAGTGTCACGTCGGGCGACTTTGGGCGGACAGAAGTGGGCAGGAGACGTGATCAATGGCAGAGGAACTGGTTTATTTGGGGAATCATGGCAGGAGAACAGGAGCTCATCAGAAGCCAGGTAGGATAGAAAACCTACTGCTCCAGGACTGGAGTTGGAGACCCTTGATGTAGAGTATGTTTTCCCAAGCAGAATATGAAGGGTACCTCTGTCAGTATCGTACTTTTGTGTTTAAATTCACAGCCTGTGACATCAGAATTTTACATTTTTATTGCATTTAATTGTATTTTTACCTGCAAATATAGTGCATACTTCACCTGGTTCACCTGGACTTTTATAAGATAAATTACCAAAATTACTTTTTTATCATCACAGATTTGCCCACAAATTTTATACTTTTTCCAAAACTTTCAAGTACCTGCTAATCAGCTGATTGAGTTTTTCACTCCTTTCCTTACTAACGGATGTCTTCCTTTTAATGGATGTTTCAAACTCACTGTTGCTGTCTCACAGATGCTGTTCAGTTCTCATTCTGCTGTTGAATTCCTTGTGTCTCTCAACATCAGAAATGTCAAAATTCCAATCAATTCTCCCTTTCAGGCAAGTCTCCGAAGAAACAGTGCTTGCATGCACGTCATACCTTCCTGTGCAAGCAAGACATGCCACTAATAGCACCAAAGGAAAGAAATGCCACAGTCACTTTAAAATGATTTTCTTCCTGCGGCATTTGAATCACATTCTGATCTGCTAGGCATAGACGTATACCTAACATCGACTGTATGCTTGTAATGTATGTGTGATGCAAGCCACAATGATGCTTCTAAACCACACACACAAACTCTGAACTATTCTGCCATTTTGAGCAAAGTTTAAGGGAATGTCTTAAGTCTCCAGGGCCCGGTTTCTCGAAAGCTTCTTATCGCTAAGTAGTTCTTAAGTTTACCTTAACTTCACTCTTAACATTAAGGAACGTTTCTCGAAGCGTTCGTACGCTAAGTATATCTTACATACGTCCCACGTTTGTAAGGTTGGTCAGGACCGTTCTTAACTTTCTCTTAGCGTAGTTTCAGCTCAAGCCGCCACCGAGCAGCAGTCTTTAGAAATCAGCAGTG
>JABFEB020000001.1:37784198-37799389 GCA_019775895.2 Stomatorhinus ivindoensis | reverse complement strand
ATTTTATTAATTTCTGATTTTCTGTTTTCAGTCATTGCATTTCATGTTTGACCTTTAATATGCTTACGATTTTATTTTAATTATTTTGGAGGTAAATCAAATGCTGGAACATGATTTTTATAGGCTTAATGATTTTTATTACATGACATGAATAGTAAGATCGCGGAATTACGTCCAACGGAACGATCTTTAGGGAAAATGTTCCCACACGTGGGTGACTTTTTGAAACTCTGCTTAAATAAGCGAGACCTTAACCTGGTCCCGAGCAGACTTCTTCGGAGGTGCAAGTTACCATGGTTATTCAGCGGGGATTTATTTAAGACACGTTGATGGAACCGAACTGTCACTTAAGTAAGACAGACTTATTGAAATAAGCCAGACTTTCCCTTAATCCTGCTTCGTGGAAAATCCCCTAGGTGTAGCTGCAGCTCTTCTTCACGGGTGAGTCAAAGGTAAGTTATGTGCGTGCGTGTGTATGTGCGTGTTTAGGTGTGTGTAGGTGTGTGTGTGTTTGTGTGTGTGTGTGTGTGTGGAGTAAAATTACTACGCTGGAGAACAATACTGCAGGACATGACAGGTAAGGTATATGGGGGGGGGGGGGGTAAATTAGGATATGGATGCAGCTCTCTCCCAGGTGAATCACGGGTATGTTGCACATATGTGTGCCTTTCTGTCTCCCCACCTTACCCTCACACTTATAGGAATAAGAAGGAATAAGTATATTAATTACAGATGGCCTTGGCTGGGGTGGCATGGTGGTGCATGGTTAGCACTGTTGCTTCACACCTCTGGGACCTGGGTTTGAGTCTCCGCCTGGGTTCCATGTGTGTGAAGTTTGCTTGTTCTCCTTGTGTCGTTGTGGGGTTTCCTCCAGGTACTCCGGTTTCCCCCCACAGTCCAAAGACATGCTGAGGCTAATTGGAGTTTCTAAATTGCATGTAGGCATGCCTGTGTGTGTGAATGGTGTGTGGGTGTGCCCTGTGATAGGCTGGCCCCCTGTCCAGGGTTGTTCCCTGCCTTGTGCCCATTGCTTCCGGGTAGGCTCTGGACCCCCTGTGACCCAGTAGGATAAGTGGGTATAGGAAATGGATGGATGGCCTAGGCCTACTGCAGCTACCCTACATTAAAATCAAGTTTAGTAGCATTTGAACTTGCCTTGCGTTGAAACGAATGTACTCATCAGGTCCTGTATACTGTATACTGAAAGTGGCCTGGATTTTGAGTTCCCCCATCTCTATACTCATGAACCTAATTTGTACTTTTAGCTGCAGGATTTCAGTTGCTGCCATGACTGTAGAAGTAGGTTCTGGGACAGAACAATAATCATGGTCCACCACAACAGGAGCACACTCCATAGATTGTTCATCAGTGGGCTTGTCAAAGGATTCCGGTCTGGCAATACTCACACACTGGGTCTCAGTGGATGAATTTTGAAGTTGTTCCATTTAAACAACATTGGGACAGCTTGCCGCTTCAAGCGTCTCCTCCCACCTTCTGACTTTGCCTCAGACATGTCCCTGGGGAGAAAGTGTCGGCTGCACACCTTGCTGTGTGAAGTCACAACAAATTTATCCTGCTAAATTAGCACTAGCCATCATCTCCTCTGGGCTTTGTCTTGTGGAAAAGCATGAAAACTGAGGCCAGAGCTATAAGTTGAAGACGCAGTACACTCTGGGACACAACAGTGTTTGTGGTACTGCTTCTCTTGTTTTTGAAAATCACGTTTTTGAAAAGACGTTTTACCGTATTATGGAATGACGGATGTGACATAACAGTCTGCCGTGTATAGAGCCTATTGTCGGACGTGATGTCACTCAACTAGGAGTTTCCGAGTTCCAAGAGAGAAACGAACGCACCATTAGATAACCACCTCAACAAACATTCACATAAACGTCTGAATCCTTGCTGAATCGTGTTGTTGTGTTCTCTCTTTCACGCTCATCAAAGTATAGATAGCTTAGATCTATCTGATTTGATTTTGTGTTAAACAGACTTTTTTTGTTTCAATTCAAAATTCATGTAGGCCTAGCGCTTGTCATATTGAGAGTTGCGTAGAAAAAATAATTAGTGTATTTTATGACGGGCATGGGTGGGTAATGGGTGGAATGTTAACAGGCCTGGGCCGGTGTGGATTTAACTTTGAAAAAATCATGCGCGCACGGGCGGGTGTGGTGTAATACTGTGTGGGTGCGGGCGGGTGCAGGTCTCCAAAAGTGAACCCGTGCAGTACTTTGGCATGTGGTGTCAGAGACACAGTCATACACTATTGGCTTTAAAGTTTTATTTCTTTTTTTTTTTTTACAAAATTATGTTTTTTCCTATTGGAAAACATTTTCATGCAAAATACACATTTTATGAAATAGTTGAGTTCAACTGTGTTGACCGCTGCCGGTCGGGCGAGCAGGGAACAGGTCGACGGCAGCGTAGTCGTAAAAAGGGGGTTTTATTAGCAGGGAAACAGAGCACGGGATACTGGGCGGACAAAACGAAAGCAAAAGGGAGCAAACAAAACAAACGAAGCTGACGAACAAAGCTGGCAAACATAGCAAACAAACAAAATGACGGATCTGACGCGGACTGAGTGAGACAAAGGTTAAAAGCACAGGACAATCAGCCATTGGTTAACAACAGCTGGTTTCCATTGGGAGCAGACACGAGGTAACGAGGGGGGCGTGGCTCACAGGAGGCTCTGACGGGCGGATCATGACATCAACCCTTTTTGTAAGACATACTGTACATTGCCCTCCACAATTATTTGCATCCATTGCAAAGATTTGTAAAAAGGGACTGAAAAACTCCACCTTTTGGTTAAGTGGCTTCATCTCACATGGAAAAAAAATAGAAATGTCCAACTGTGATATATTATAACTTGGTGCAATGATATAGACTCAAGTCGGGGAGGGGGTTGGGATACTCGCAATCGCTTGTCATCTTTGACCATGCTTCCCACAAACTCTCGTCTTCTATTACATTCCTCATTACTGACACTAATTCCCCCTAGTGGTCTCCAACACACCTTCCATGTTCACATTACTACACCAGCCTTTTATTGAAATAAATCTATTCAAAGGAAAACTAATCCTTCATCAAGAATTAATTATTTTCAACAAGTACGTGTTCCACAATTATTAGCACCCTAGCATTTAGCACTTCGTAAAACCTTTGCCAATAAAACAGCACTAAATCTTCTCTGATAAAATTTTAAAAGGTTGGAGAACACAAAGCAGGGCATCCAAGTCCATTCCTCTTTACAGAATATCTCCAGATCATCCAGGGTCCCAGGCCCTCTCTTGTGCACTTGACTCTTTATTTAAAATGTTCTGGTATTTCATAGACTCCATAATGTCATGAACCTTAAGATGGTTCCCACAGCCCAACAACATCACAGAACTTTACAGTTGGGATGAGGTTCTATTCATTATAGCCATCCGACTCTTTACACCAAAGACACCTTGAATGTTTATTGCCAAAAAATTTTTGTTTCATCAGACCTTAGAGCATGGTTCTAGTCAAAGTTGGAGTAGCGTTTTACAAACTCCAGGTGCTTATGTTTGTGGTTAACTAACAAAAAAGGCTTTTTCTGCCATACCTTCCAAATAACCTGTTAGCATGAAGGTAGTGTCTGATAATGGTTTTGAAGAAGTGGTAACCTCAAGATTTTACTTTGTCTGGTAATTCACCAACAGTGATCAGGGATTTTTTTGCCTCTCTCATGATCCTCCCCACTGTTCGTATGGGCAAAATAAACTTGGGTCTTCTTCCAGGCAGGTTTGTAATAGTTCTAGTTGATGTCCACTCTTTTTATTATTGACCTATCGGTAAAAATGGGCATTTTCAGGCGAGTAGCTATTTTTTCATTCCCATTTCCTGACTTATGAAGGTCAAAGCACTTTTCCCTCATTTGGTTTGTGTTTTCTCTTATCTTTCTCATGTTGATGAATGATAAAGGGAATTTTGCCTCTGTGTCACCTCATAATTGTACCCCAATTAATAAGGAAGTGATGAATTGCAGCTTGAACGTTCCAACACACTCCAATCAGCTCAAGGCTGTACAATTTACATGGGAGACATGTTTCGGTTACATTGTGTTTACTATAATTTCCAGAGGTGCCAATAATCATGGCACGCGTGTTTTTGTTGAAAATAATTATTTCTTAATGAAGGAGTTGTTTTTCTTTGAATACATTTATTTCAATGAAAGGTTGAATTTTTCTCCTTTTTTCAGTTTCAGTACTACTTCACCAAAGGGTGGATTTTTTCTAACCCTTTTTATAAATATTGACAAGGGGTGCCAATTAATGCATTTAAAATTAAATATTTTTTGTCAATTTGTCAAGAGGGGGGGAAGTTGACACAGTTGTGAAGCATGAAATCTGCGTAAATAAATCTTTTATGCTTGTTTGCTTCTCTCTGAGTGAATGCTGGACTTTCAAGATGTCTTTGCTATTTTGATGTACCTGGCTTGAGGGAGGTGGAGTAGGAGGAGCTTAATAATCTTGCCAGACATTACACTGATCAATTCTGAAGATTATAAAAATGCCAAGATAGCCATGATTAATTTATTTGTGTGTGTGTTTTTTTCCTCATGATATTTTAGTACAGAGAGGACAAACTTATGAATAACAAAATTTAAAACTACTTGTAGAAATACAGTGCAGTACATACACTATATTTCCAAATGTATTGGGAGACCTGCCTTTACACATGTAGGAATAATTATAATTATAACATGAGGCTAATTATAATATCTACAGCAATATGTATTGAAATTAATTACATTAATTCATTAATATTTAATGATGATTATTAACTAATTGTTATGCCGAATGGTTGGTTCCACAAACTCAACTGCAAATTCCCGTCAGTCTGTTAATGTGAAACTTCAATGGGATACACTAATTACAAGTATCGCTTAGTAACCTGGGTTAGAGTGCTTTTCCAGCAAGCTTCATCGCCAGGTAATGCAGCCCTCATGGCTGTTGAGAGTCTCGCAATATTTCAGGCGAGTGTAGTTGCAAGTTCGCACAGAGGCAGGGACTATTGTGAGCACTCGATCAGAGGCTGAAGTGGTGTAAAAGACATGCATTTATTTCTAACTTACACTATAACTAACACAAGACAGACATTACACTTAACATAAACAACAAACATAAAATAATGGAATTGAACTAAACAGAATGTACTATAAAAAATGCAGTGACCAAATTTAAATGACCAATCTTAAAAGGGAATTAAAAGCAAGCACAGTTTGTGGAAACACGACCCTAAGGGCATAAAGCAGATTAACAGAACAGCTTAGTTTGTTAGAATGAAAGGAAGTTTGTTTACTTGGTTGCCGACTGGGGAGGGGGGGAGGGGGGGTCTTGGCAGCTGGTTACAGAGGCTGATGAACTGACAGGATGATGGCACTCAAGAAGTTGTGGTGTTTAAGGCATGGAGTGGAGCCCCTTGGATTCTCTCTCCTTGTGAAGCTTTAAGGTGAAAGGCTTTGTCTTGGTTGCAGTTCTCTGTGGGGTAGCAGGCCTTCACTGGCAGGCTTCTCGCGAGCTGCTCTTCTCCTCCCTCTGCGGGGCTGATGTTCTCTGCCTCTCTCTCCTTTAGGTTCTCCTTGCTGCTGAGGCTTTGTTCTGAGGTGCCAGGTTTTATGGTCTAAATTTCATGAATAGGGATCACCCGGAATCTGAAACCTGAACCAATGGCTGGCCATCCATTTGGTGGGCTTTCAGAGGGGTTTCTGGATCAGTCCTTTTGGTATTTATGACTCGACTGATTCTCCCTTTACTGATGATTTTCATTAAACTGGTGTAACTTTTGATACATACGCTTTCATGGTAATCACTGACCAGACTTGAAATCAGGAGTGATTTTCCATGTTTTGCACAAAACATGCCATACCGGCCTGGCGGTTCACAACTCATACCATCTGTATTAATTAATTAACAATTTCTTATGTTTTATATGTTAATGAATCCCATCCATACACAGTATTGGTGTTTTGTTTTGCACATCAGCAGAGGTTGCTACTTTGGATAATTTGTACAGACACAACATTTCATATTCACATTTAAATAGCACACCTTACCCTTAGATAGGCATGGCCGTTATTTTGTGGCAATACCAATTTAAATTGAACATCTGGGAGCAACATATTTTGGTTGGTGAGGCTTATCCCAATTGATCTGCTCTCCTGAATGTACACATTAATTCAGTATTTTAATGCAGAATAGTATGACAAAGAAATGCTAACGGACCACAAAGATTAGATAAGGGCCACATAAGAATGTGGAAAAGGAAGAGGGGTTATTAAACAAGAAGAAGAAAGAAAGAACCTCTGATAATTAGGAGACACTAAGATACCTGGTTACACTATATATTTTCAAGATTCTTCTGGGATAACCACGAGAACATGTATGCAGGGGTAGTTATACATATTTATTTATCCATATTTATATCACTGTTTGAGTGAGAATGGTGAAATAGGTGATACTCCGTGAATCATGGTTATAACGGTGGCACACTGGTACCATTCTCCTGGCAACCGTCAAACACAGACTCGTCCATCAGATTTCCAAACAGAGAAGCGTGATTCATCACTCCAGAGAAGACATCTCCACTGCTCTACAGTCCAGTGGCAGCATGCATTGCATTTGGTGATGTAAGGCTTGGATGCAGCTGCTCAGCCAGGGAAACTCATTCCATGAAGTTCTCTACACATTGTTCTTGAGCTAATCTGAAAGCCACATGAAGTTTGGAGGTTGTAGCTATCCACTCTGCAGACAGTTGACAACTTTTGCACACTGTGTGCGTCAGCATGCATTGTACCTGCTCTGTGAATTTACATGGCCTACCACTTTGTGGCTGAATTGCTGTTGTTCCCAATTGCTTCCACTTAGTTATAATACCTCTAACAGTTGCACATTATTGCACAGGGGTATCCTATCATGGTACCATGCTTGAATTCACTAAGCTCCTGAGAGTGACCCATCCTTTTGCAAATGTATGTAGAAGCAGTCTGCATGCCTAGATACTTGATTTTATAAACCTGTGCCTATGGAAGTGATTTCAATGATTTGAAGGTGTGTCACGATATTTTTGGCAATGTAGTATATAATTACAATGGACATTTGAAAATCTTATCGACAGAATGTACGCATCAGATTATATGAGGAGTTTATTTTCCTTTTAATATTAATATTCTAGTAATCTCTTTGCTTACTTCCCAGTTTTTCCTCAGAAGAATCAATCAATAAAGATCATGTAAGTTATCTTTACAAAACAGAAATCTGGGGAGCCTCACCTTTGTAAACAAAATCCGGCAAAAGAAGGCTTAATAATTAATTAATCATACTAATATAAAAGTGGTCTCAGCAGCAATAACAATGGACTGCTCAAGTGTCTCACCAAAATATGCCACGTCCAAAGCATCTTCAAACCAATTGTCTCAGTGGTGAGTCCATCTGTTCATTAAGTCCCTGTAGCATTTGTGTGTGACGCAGTTTAACAAAACAATTTATGAACTGTGCATTTCTCTCTAAATGAAATAATGGACTACATAGGCCATTTCTCAAAACGGTTTGGCTGTATGAGTTGTTTTTGAATAAGCCATGTGAGTCAGGGTCAGCACCCTTCTGCCCCAACTTTTCGTGCCTCCTTCCCTTTTGCTGGCCATTCTGATCTCCCTCTGCCCAAGTCCTTAGTGTATTTCCTTGGCTCCCTGGATTGCTGTGTGGCATTATGGGCTGAGCATGTGGTTACTGCCCTGTTTGTCACATGTTTCAGTCCAGTTACTTATATTTTTGTATTTATTACATATTGTTCCCCAGTGTTTCCTTTGTATTAGTTTTTCTAGTTCCTGAGTTTGTGGTTGCATTCAGTTTTTGGTGTTTGCGTTGTGTCCTTAGTTGTGTTTTACCAATTCTTGTTGTTTTCCTAGTGTTACATTCTGTTCCCTATAGTTTCTCTGTTTGTATCTGAGTTCAATGATTTAGTTTGTAGATTCACCTAGTTTGTAAATTGCCCTGTGTTAATTAGTTAATTGATTATGTTTTGCACCTGTTCCTTGTATTCCCCAGTTTACTGTTCCTTGTATGCCCCCCTGCCTTGGGGGGTATTCCACGAAGATGGATTAAAGGAAAGTCTGACTTATTTCAACAAGTTTGGTGCATTTAAGTGGAAATTCCGTTCCGTCAGCGTGTCTTAAATGAAGCCCCACTGAACTACAATGGTAACTTAGGGTGTGGGAACAGATTCCCAAAAGATCGTTCCATCGGATGAAATACCGCGATCTTACTACTCATGTCATGTAATCTGTTGAATGTCCTCATCTGACATAATATTTTACATTATCTAATTGAATTATTTTGTTAATCTGTAAGGTGTACCAAAATGACATGATTTTGTTTGAGTTAGTGGGAGAGTGAGTCTTGTATAAATGTGTACATATATATATATATAAATGGAACCCTGTAGTCAGTGCTGTGAATAAAAGCAAGATGAGAAAGCAGAGAATAAAAACCATCTTATCTGAAGTAATCCTCTGCGTGATACTTCCATAATGTGGAGAACAGAGCTGAGATTGCTGCATAATCAATATAATAAAGCCTATAAAATCACGTCTTAGCATTCCAATTAATTCCAAAATAATTACAGTATAATGCTGTTATAGTGGACTCTCCTATAATGGCCGCTTATATCGTCTATAAAGGATTTGGTCCGCTGGTCCTGGCCACGCGCCTTTAAGAACATGCAGAAAAAGCAGTGGATATAGCGGACTCACATATAACGAAATTTATCTTATAATGGACAAACAATTTGGCCCACAGGGCCGCTTTTGGCTGTAGTTTTGTTGGGCTATAACAGACATGCAGGCTCCGCCTACAAGGTGATATCCAGCGCAGATACATAGTCAGGATTATTAATAGTCATGCATCTGGTCAGGCTAAAGTTGGATTACTACATATACAATATAATAATCTATTCCACAAGTGTGTCTGCTAAGGTGTGGCATGAGTAAATGGTGTCCTGTAGTTGTGTTCTGGACATACAGCAACTCTATGTAACGAACTGTTTTGCCAGGTCTCTTGAAGTCCGTATTTTACTGTAAAATAAAAGCATACGCATATTACAAAGGTCAAAAATGAAATGCAATGACTGAAATTGGAAAAATTAGAAATTGAAAAAAATCCGTTAAAATAATATGAACAGGAAGATATTATATTTTGTTTAGGGACTGTCTGAAAGTTTATTACTAAAATAGCAAAGGCAAGATACGCTTATTTGTGCAGAACATTTCACATGGAAGTGATTTAAAGTATTTTATAGATCAAATATTTTACTGTAATATGGACACATGAACTAAACCTAGAAAATCCCCCATTGGCTGTGGGGATCAAACCAGCAACCTTCACGTTATAAGACATCGGCATAAACCACTGTACCACCATACTAAGCACTTGCAACATTTACATAACTCACGCATTTAGTCTGTATGCAATTCATTGCCAAGCCAACTCCCTGGCTGTGTTTATGGCCACAGAATTGCCTTTTTTTAATGATTACATCTTTGTATTTTTCATACAGCTCCACCAGCAGCATTTGTTCTGTGGCAGAAAGAAACACTGCTCTTGTTTTACAGGCTTTTCGACCTATTTGGTCAATCTATTGTTCATCCATTCATTCGGGCTTCTTAAATATCGCGGGTGCGCACACTAATTGAGACTATGCAAGTCTATCTTGAATGACCCTTGATTAGTTAAAGCAGAACTATGTTCATGGAACAACATGAGGCTAAGTTTAGAGATGCAGTTAGGTTGAGTCTTTGAGACTTTTTTGGGAAAGTCTGCCTTTCTTTAGCTATTTTCATGGAGTATTACCCCTACTTTGTTCTCAAGTGAGTCATTGATTGTGTTCCTTGATGTTGGTTATTTTCTGTGTGCTATGTTTGCTTCCCTGTCTCTCCTCCATGTTACTGGTTTCCCTTTGTAGATCATTTGGTGTTCTGTTTGTTATTCTGCTTCCCTGTTTAGTTTTTACACCTCATGGTCTGTTTAGTTTGTTATATTCCCTGTGTTTTCAGTTCTGTAATAAACCCTCTGTTGTCTTGTGGAGCCACAAGTGGATCATTACCTCCATTTCCTGCCTACACCATGCCTTGCTCTTATGACAATGTGTCCATTACACTAGTCAAAAAATATTTATATTTCATCACATAGAGCATTTTTGGATAAATTAGATAATAGCAAAAATAAGCAAATTCATTTATGTGTGAGAGAATATAAAGTCTTTGTAAAGGTATAACTGATTCTGCAAACTGTTTTATTATCTCTGTGTTTAACACCAGAGAACATTTCTTTAATCATGTGCTTCCTTTCCGCTGTGGGGTAACAGTGATACCACCACAGCACTTTTTATTCACTTGTTCTACAAATGTAGCTTGATCAAACAATGATTTGATTGTAATGGAAACTCACACTTGATTAAACCGGTTCAGGAGATTAAAAATAAATGATACAACTAACCGTACTGCACACACCTAATGGATACAACATATTTTGTCCATTTAATTGGAACAGCTAGGGCAGGGGTGGCCAATCTTAATCACAAAGGGCCGGTGTGTGCAGGTTTTTGGGAAAACCTCTAGGTCAGCTGTTCAAACCCAGGTGTGAGGACTCCTCAGCCAATCAGTCTTCTAATTAGTGATCTAATTAGGCAGTTGTAGTGGAAACTCGCATATACAGTGGCCCTTTCTGGATAAGATTGGCCATTTTTGAGCTATGGTCTTTTTTATGCATTGTGGGAAGTGGAAATACACAAAGTCTTAGTGGTTTCATTGTTTTGCCAGTGATAGTAAAATACTTTTTACAAAGTTATCATTACAATGAGCTTTATTGCCTAGTCTCTGCTTAAAGCAACTGACAAAGAACAATGGCTTTCTTATTAAATGCATGCTGTGTAAATTGGCTGTAATTTATTAATTTAGTTTCTTCTGTTTGGTTCAATAGCAGCCATTTTGGGTTGGTACTTTACGTCTTTCAGAGTTGGTAGAATTAAATTTATGTTTTCAAGCACTGCTGAAGGCCCCTTGCCATAGCTGAGTAGCGTAATGTTCATATTTAACCAGGACAAAATGATCCGTCATGTCTTGTGTGAATCGGTGTTCTTTCAAAGGTCACTGCTATGAATTGTACTATTAGCTGCCTGATTGGCATTTTATGCCACCCACCACCACACACACACACGCACACGCACACACATATAAATCCCTCTATACTTCTATCAAACCTCATACTCTTTAGAAGGTGGTTCTTCCTTATACAAATCTGTAAAAACCAATAAAGGGCTTTTCCTTTCTTCCCCACAATTTCTGTCAAAATATTCTTTCTTTAAATTATGTTCATCAGGATTTTCTGTTACTTTTCATTCATTTGGCTTGTGATACACAGCTTAGTCAGGGAACAATGGAATGTAAAGCATGATCCACCTTGAATTGCAGGAGTAACCCATGCAAAGCTGGGGAAACCATACATACTCAATTGAGACCAGAATGAACCTTTCTGCTACCAGAATCAATATTGAGAAAGAGAGGCACCAATGCACACTACAGTGTTATGCACTGTCCATTCTACTTTGTCACAATAAAACTTTTTTGCAATATAAGCATTAATATTTGACCCTGAAGACGGATGTCCCATTTGAATTACATTTAATGTTTCAGCATTTTGTTTCAATGTGGCAGGTTACTTTTATGCTCATCATTTTTGTAAAATGTAAATAAAATGGAAACATTACCTTAAGCAAAGCTCAACTTGTCACAATCTCAACGAGTATCAAGGGATGTCATTATTGTTTTGCCACTATGCTCACTTAGTGGTTTAATGAAACCTCTGTGGCAACCATGTTCCAGTACATTCCCAGCAGCCCTTGTTTGTCAGTTGTTAATATTCCTGAGAGCTGTTCATGACTTCCTGACCAAAATGTATGATGTATGCTCACTTGTGGAACAAGTTTGTGTGTTGTACAATTTCTGAGGCAAGAACACTAATTAGAGAAGTTCTTAAGAGAGAATGCTGAGCCCACGTAAAGGAAATGTGTTTTTGACAGAAAACTAGTAGAAACTTGCCAATTTCTTTCAATGAGATGTTCTGGAGGAAAAAAATGGTTTCTGGCAGCTTGTTTTTGATCCTAACCCTAATCAGTTACTGCATCCTACAAATGTACCATTAATCATAGCTTCACATACAACTTTAGTTCAAGAAATCCTTATAGAATTTATATACATACCATTTTAGTTTAATCAAAAAATTGATCATTCTTTAATCCCTTTTACAAACAAAATATAATTGTTTGGTTTACTTTTTCTTGTTTTCCTAAAAGAAATTAGGATAAAATTAAAGTTTTCATCTTCCACTTTAATTATTAGAATTAGGAAAAGCCAGTCATAAGCTACAATTAGCATAGTAAAGCAGACTTCAGAGGCAGACTTAGATATTTGCAAATGTTAAAAGCTAATGTGTTCAGTTTCAATTTAACTATGGCCTTTGCACTCCATGGCCATTCACTTTGAATTTAAAAGAATAAATATATATTTAAAATATATGTATGGGGTTTAAAATGTATATTTTCAATATTCCAGTTAACTGATGTGGTTATTGTTTTAGCTTAAGTATGACTTTAGCCTTTTCTGTAAAATCTCCCTTTTTATATTTCCAGAATTCTCATTGGATAACATATAACTCGATGCTCTTTTATCTCCAATAAACTGAAACTACTCCTACACTGCACTAAAGGAGATGAAAATTGTGTTTGTAATTGAAAAATTAAGAATGGAATATTAACTTTAGAGCCACCAAAAAAGCAAACATTTGACAGAGGAAGCATAAATGCTGCTTCAGTAGATCTGACATGAGAGTACCTGTCATTTACGTTTGTGTACATTACATTATCGTATTGCAAATACCAATATTCAAGAAACAGAACTTTTCTCACTGTAGCCATTCTGTTTTGACACATGTGTTTTCATTGATTTAATCAAATTCAAATTTCCTGGCATATCAGTTTAGAGAACATACAGCAGCAATTGGCAAAATATTAGTCCCGTTTAGACTCTGACATGCAGCTTAGATCTTTGGTAACTTGCTGCAGTGTTGCAACTGTTTGCCTACCTGTACCATCACTTAGCAAAGTATATAGACATGTCATGAGAATCCCTATAGATAGCTCAATCACCAGAGCTATAACATACAGAAAGATTACATCTTGAATTAAGTCATTATAGTTATTGAAAATCTTTATATCAGTAGAACAATTTGAAAACCAATACCTGCCTCAATATAAATTGCCACAGCTCTGTTAGTGGGAAAGGTACAAAGCAGATAGGAAACAACATATTTAGGGTAACCTGGGTCAGCACCGTCACAGTGGCAATCATCTCTCTCAGAGAAGGAATTCGCACAGACATGATCAATATCTTCCCCCATTTTACAGTACAAGCGTAGGTGGAGAATTACAGCAAAAATCACAGGGTATTATTTTAAAATATTTGAATCTTGATCTGTGTTATGAAGTGATCCACTGCGTGAAGGTAAAGATTTTAAAATATCCTTTACCATTTTTCAGCATGGACTAGACAAGAATATTAGAGGATTATGGTATTATGTAAATGACATGGTTTATCCACTGCATAACTGCTCAGTGATTTAAAAAACAGGTAGGTGAAGTAAATTTTAAAAATTGTACAGTGTAAATACAAACACCAATAACAAAATCACAAACTTTCTTTGTGCTTTTGACAAACCTTAAGTAACAATTCCATGCCCTCAATATGAGTCATTAAAGAGGGAAGCTCTGGAAACAGACGCAACTAAATGTGCAAAAATTGCCAACGTTTTCACTAAAACAAGTTCGCGGTTTGTAACGTCAAATGAAGACAATGAAATGGATAAGGCAAGATATTGAACTTTGCCTGCAAACCACCATTCAAGTTAATGAATTGTGTGGCATTGTAGCATTTAACATCACTATATAATTTAATAGTATGATGCGATGCCATACAACTGGGAAATTTTGTCTTTTTACCCCTCAGTGTCAGAAGCAAGATCCAGCACCAAGCACCAGCCATGAGCCCATAAGTCTAGAGTGGGCAGGTCGGATTACTCATTGAATAAATATTATTAGAATTAATATAATGAAGAGTATGGTGTAGATGTCGTAACCTGTTGGTACGATTCTCGTGTGTGTAACGCCCCCCTCGTTACCTCGTGTTAATTCCTGATTGTAATCACCTGTTGCCTGTTCTGTTAAGCCTGTCCGGTGTATATTAGTCCGCGTTCTATTCTGTTGCCCTAGATCCGTCATTAACGTATGTCACCATGTTGTCCTGTCCGCCCCAAAGGTCGATCTTCGTCTCGACCTGCTTGATCATCCCCAGGTCCTGCCTGCTTTGCCGGACACCGGTCACAACAGAATGACAGATCTCCAGAAGAAAACACCTCAGCTCACCGTAGCTGAACTTGGCGATCTCATTGACGATGCCGTTTACTGGCTACAAAAGGCAGAAATTCAGGAAGACCCCGCAGCTCATGTCTTAGCAATCAATACGGGGGATATTTTGTGGGAGATTGTTAGAGAGAAATTGTTTTCATTTATAATCAATTTATAATCACTTTGTATAATCAGCAATATACTGTTCTTTGTTTATTTGTCATGTGACTGTAGGATCACACCTGGGACTGATTACAGAACTTAAATTCCAGGGAGGGCCTGAGACAAGGCCAGCCTGATACGAGTACCAAAGGGGGGTTAGTGACCCCCACACACTTAAACACACACACACACACACACAGATAAGGGAGTCCAACACTTCAACTTTTATTACCTGAAGATTTAGGGACCTCAGGGACAGAGGACCTTTAACTCGGCACACCACCCCCCCCATCGGACCAACGCCCTAAGAAAGGGCCCATTTGAGTGCTGGTTTTCTTTCATCTGTGTATGTCTTGTATACTGATTTTACATATGACTAACAGCTCAATATGTTGACAGGTAATACTTGTATATGTGTTAAATGAACGTGGTGTTTTGTGTGCCACCCGTATAATCATGTTCACGAGATAGCACCCATTGTATCCCATTTATGTTTCACTTGAACATATAGATAGATTGGAATAGATGGATAGGTAGTAGCTATCCATGCA
>JABFEB020000001.1:37750009-37767698 GCA_019775895.2 Stomatorhinus ivindoensis | reverse complement strand
TGAATAAATAGGGCTTGAATGGGCGTGTTTTCTGTGAAATCTTGACACGCCTTTCCCTCACGAGAGGGAGGGGGGACTACGCCATCCGCAAGGCAGCCGCACGCCATTCGCACGCCATTCGCACGGTCGCGGCTATTTCAAGTGGCTCCCTCTGTATGTGTGATTCCTTTAAAAATTGAATTTCTTGAAGATGTACTCATATGTAATTTATACCCAAATGAACAATGTTGAACGTTGGATCCAAGAGGAACAATACAGATTCCTTTTTGGTCACAGAAAATTGGACCATCACATCACCCTCAAAACTGGAGGGTTCTTGGGAGTTTGCCCAATCAGTATACATGTGTTCTGTGTACTTGGGAAAGGTATATAACCGTGTCCTTCAGGGAGTCCTGTGGGGGGTGCTCCAGGAGTATAGGCTACAGAGTCCGTTGTTGCGGGCCATTTGTTCCCTATACAAATGGACCGAGAGTTTGGTTTGCATTGCCAGCAAAACAAATGCTCTCAGCAACACCTTGGTATTCCCCTAATGAAGTGGGAGGAGGTGGCTGGTAAGAAAGAGGTCTGGGCATCCCTGCTTAGACTGCTGCCCCCACAAGCCGACCCTGGATAAGCACCAGAAAATGGACAAATGTATGGATGAATGGATGGATTGATGGATGAATTAAATAACGTATATTTTTGGCATTAATTTATTTGTCAGTTTAGTCCATTATAATCAACCAATACTAACGAAAGGTATACTTTTATGCCAGAATAAGAGTAACTTTAGCAAATTTCTGGAATTTTGTAAATTTAGTTTCTTTTCTAAATAAGAGCTTGTTTTCCTCCTTCCTTCCTGGGTAGGTGACAATTTTGTTGAGAGTGAAAGCATAATGTCCCTGTCTGCTGCAATAAAATCTGCCCTTCTACAAACAAATCTGACTGCCTCCAGCTGATTTTATCCTGAATCTTGTGTCCAGTCCAACAGATGTCTTAGTTAATGAAACACAACTGTCCCTAATGAGATATATTATGGATAACTAGGGGCAGCTGGGCTCAGGAGACTATACCATGTACTCACATAAGTGTATTCATTGCATATGCAAGCTAAGTGTCACTTTCTTTCATATAAAACATTTTACAGTTTACAAATAAAAATATTTGTTTTTTAGTCAGTTACTGCCTCTTAATCCTGTCATAAATCCAAATGAATTAGCAAATTATGAATTATAAAATAAACTTAAATTGATGATGAAAAGAGGTCAGAATGTACTTTGTGACAGGTTTCAACTGTTCAAATGTTTAAAAATTTCAGCTGTTAGTGTCCCGCTTGCCGGGGCACAGAGCATGGTAAAAAGTGCAGGAAGTTGGGGAAAACACAGGATTTAATAACAGGGAAAGGCAGGCAAACACGGGTTAACAATACAATGACCAGAATGGGGAAATATATGGAAACGCGGACTAAATACAATGGACTAATGACAACGATCAAGAACAGCTGGCAAATAAGAGCAATCCACACAGGGTTAATGAGGGGGCATGGGACACATAAGGAGCGGACGATCGGAACAAGACAGTTAGCTCCAAATATCGTAATCAGGTCTGTTGTATAGTTATAAAAGCATGTCACAGTAGTACATGTTGACAGAACTATATAGAATCAAGGATGAACAAAATGCATGTGTACCAACATCAAAGTGTCTATTAATATAGCATTAAAATCTTATTGGAAATTAACATTAATAAACAAATATAACTTGCACTTCTTGTAAGAATAACAGATGTAAGTACTGCAGGGATATAAAGAATAAGGATGTGGGCTATTGACATGTATTAAACACTTTCACTATCTATAAGGTGTAATTAAAGATAGCTTTCAGACCTCCTTCATTTCCTGAGCAATGGGTTTTTTAAATAGGAATTCATGTTTAGTTAAGTTTTCATTGCTATCTGTAGCTCTAAGCCAGGTTCCTGTGAGCAGGCAGAGGTTAGAATGATAACTTAGTACTATAATTCAAAACAGCGTTGTTTCTGCAGGAATAGAAGAGTGATATTCTCACCTTTATGACCTCCATGAGGTGGTTTTGGATTTAATTTTAATTATGTGATTAAAATTATATTAATAATGTGGGGCCACGAGTGGAAGAATTTTGCTATAGGTTTAGGTTAATGTTCAATCTTATTTTTTATAGAACTTGTAATAAACATCATTGGAAATTCTCTGATTCATTCCTGAAATGATCTAATGATGAGAAAATACACAGTTAGCAATTCATGATCGCACAACTGTGGATTTGAATAGTGAGGCCGGCGATTTGTTTAATGTGTTAATATTAATGATTGGGGATAATATTTTATAAAAATCAAGCCATCCCTAAAAACTTCTTAATTATTAACAATTGCTGTACTTTGCCTATAACCAGCAGTTCAGGAAATCTAGCTGTTTATAGGTTACGTGTCCAATAGATATTCTTAGTAAGGGAAAAGACTTAAATGTATTATGACCTTTTTCTAACACAAACGTAAAGCTTCTCTTAAATACCCTATTATTATTTATCTTTAATATCTTATTATATTCTTTTTTATTGCTATGGTAATTTATGCTAAACAGATCTGAGCAGGTTTGAGCATAGGTTTTTGAATTAAAACAGACACAGAGCTTTTTAATCCATAAATGCATACATGAACCACCCTTTCGCTAAAAACCATATGTGAGCCTATGTAAGCGCCAGCCTTTGACCAAACAGTAGCAATGGGGTGAGAAATACCATAATATTTCTGGGATAGGTGGCAAAGGAGAAGTGAGAGAGAGAATAAGAGAGAAAGTCTGGTTTGTGATCAGAGGGTCGGTGAGAGTCTGTCTCTGATTAACATGTTCAGTGAGGAATGAGGTGAAGTCACCAGGTGTGGCACGTGATGGCCTGAGCTCAGTCTCATTGGAGCCAGCTTGACAGTTCCCCCCTGAGGTGAAAAACAACACAGACCAAAAGGATTCCAGGGTCACAGAGTCCTGTGGGGCCTGTCGCCTTACAAAATAAACCAATGACATATAACAGTTAGCAGCTACAGCATCCTAAAATCAACTCCAATGACAATAGCTTCATGTACTTCAAAAACAACCAATAGAAAGTAGAAAATAATATTGTGATGTTCTACATTACTGGTCAAAGGTTTTTGCACACCACAGGTTTTTACCAGTTTTCCATTTATTTCATAGACTATAGATTTTAGAATTATTGTTAAGCACTAAAAAGTTGAGTGTCTAACATCCTGTTAACTGGTTGTATAGTAATAGCATAGTCAAATTCTAGGCTGTCCTTTAATTTCAATTCACTAGTTTCATCCCATGAAACAGAGCAATATTTAATGTCCCTTGTCAAAAGAATGCCTTGAATTTACTTTGAATTTACTGAGGTTACTTTGATGAATCAAAGATATGAAATAAAATTTTCCTGATAATAAAGGCATTGAATGGGTGTACATACTGTTAATTTAATTGTTAGCCAAGGAATACTGAGTATATTTTTAGTAAATGTTAAGTAACATACAAATGAAGAAAATCTAAGTGTGTGCAATAACCATTGACTGGTAGTGTATAAGCCTTACTTGTGACTGAGCATTGCTGGTGCTGACACAGTGAAACCTACAGGACCCAAGACCAAGTTGGAATTGCACAGTATGGACAAAAATAGCGCGAAACATCGCTTAAACGTTGAATTCAGGTCTGTCAGACAGACACATTGCCACAGGTGAATAAAATAAATCATATCCTAGCCAGTTAGGTTTACAAACATTTGTGACAGAATGGGTCATTCTGAAGAGCTCAGGGAATTCAAGTGTGGCACTATCATAGGATGCTACCTTTGCAATCACTAGATATTCCATGGTCACCTGTAAGTAGTTTTATTGTGGAAGTGTTAGGGAAAAACAGAAACTCAGCCACAAAGTAGCAGACCCCATAAAGTAAAAGAGTGGGCTTGCTGAGTGCTACAGTGCATAGTGCGTAGAAGCTGCCAATGCTCCATTCACTCGATAGCTGTAGAGTTACAAACTTCCACTGGCATTAACCCCAGTGCAAGACTTGTGCACTGGGATCTTCATGGAATGGGTTTCCATGGACAAGCAGCTGCATGCAAGCCTCACATCACCAAGCGCAATGCCAAGCAGATGAGTTTGGTGTGACTGGGCCGCACAGAGTACTGACCTCATCCCCATGGAACACACTTGGGATGACTTAGAATAGATACTGTGAACCAGGTGTGCACATCCAACATTAGTTGCCTGACCTCACAAACGCTGTTCTGGATGAATGGGCAGAAATTCCTACGCATTCCAGAATCTTGAGGAAAGCCTTCCTAGAAGAGTGGCATGGGGGAACCAACTCCATATTTATGCATATTGATTTAGAATAGGATGTCACAAAAGTTCCTGTAGGTATAATGAATTGGTGTTCCAGTACTTTTTTCCATCCAGGGTTACTACACTAATCATAAATGAATATCTACAAAACTACTGTATCGTTGCAGTACACCAATCCTATCTTTTAGCTATACGATAAAGCACTTAAAGTATTTCTATGACCTAAAGGACTTCATACTGCAGAAACCACACAACTCATACAACAGTAGCATGATTTCTGCAGATGACTTATGTGTGAGACTTAAATGTATGAGACTGAATGTCACCCCATTGCTTTATGCTTGATATTTACTATCCATAATTATGATATATTGTTAATATTTCCTTCAAATCATATGTATTTGCAGTTTCTTACAGATGTAAAATAAGAGGATATATTAATCCATCAACAAATTATTAGCAATTGTTACATTTTGTTGAGCTGCAAGAATACACCTTCAACTCAAAAATATGTTCAAAAGCTACACCATTAAACTAAGTGATGAATGCTCACTGCTATAGTAATAGGACTACTATAATGGATTTTTATTTATTCTAAGAATCAAAGCAAATTTTCAGATTCACTTAACATTTTAAGAAAAATGTAGAAAAAGATCAGAAATCAGATTAACCGTGTGAAAAAATCTACTAAAGAAATCAATTCTTTCTGTGAATCCTCTGATTCACAGATATGCAATCTGTGGAGTATGTCTTGTCTGGGCTACAGTAAGTAATTCCTTTTATTCTAGACCCTGACCACCTATACTCCCTCATTTTATTATATATAATAAAAGGATGAAAGATATGGAGATTGTATCTCTCTCCCTTTTGTTCCCTATGCATACAGTACACTGTAATGTATAAACCAGAAACCTTGGAGATTGGGGATTCAAGTGTAGATCAACCAAGACCAAAAAATGTGAGATAGTAGACATAAGTGAAAAAGCGGAAAGGTCTGTCCTGGGGGTGAAAGAAAAGTCAAGCACACGTGTGAACAAGAGGCAGACACTGAGATAGGGGTAAGAAATCCTCACACTCGCCAAGCAGGGTACTTGGGATCACATGCACACAGGAGAACATAGAAGGAAACTCAGGCATTTGGGGGAAAACGAGGGAGTAATTGGTACATAGAATGGTGACATGCTTTGTTTATACAAAAGTCTATGCAGTGCAAAAATCTTAGGCAGACAAAGAAAATGAAGTTTAAATGATCTTCATTGTGGTTTAAAATGATAAAAGTGTTTTGCTTAAGCACTTCAAAACCTCTCCTTAAGTCACGGCAGTATTTATAGCAGCTATGCAAGGCACCTATGCATTGCTGGATTAAACCACTAGCACACATCAAAAAGCTAATGAATATCTGATAAAAAATAATTCATTAATTGACCTGGTGGTGAAATTTAGCAAATACATGGAATGGCTCAGGCGTCCCTGAGGTTTGAAACTAAAGTAGTGTTCTTCTCACCATCCAGCAAGACATCTTTAACTTTTTGAAGTACAGAATACATTCCTCCAAAATCCAGCCCACTGAACAAGTGGGTAGCCTCACCTCGACTTCAAGTCAGGGGATGAACCCTAACTTTGGTCTGTGGCTATTGTTAAATGCCAGCCTAGGCCCTGACACACACCACACCACAAGGGGGGGCATGGGCCAAATTACTATACCAAACCCCAATATTAAATTTCTCTCTTTATTTAGAGCATGACAGCCATATCTCCAGGGAATAAGCAAGGCCAAAATAAACAGAACCTACCAATAAATCCATCCCACAACCGTACCAACCTAATCTAGAAGAAAATAAAACAAAATAGAATAGCATAACCTTTCTTCCTAAATAAACCCCAAAAAAGAGAAAAATAGGCACAAAGGAAAATTAACTTACCCCCCCCCCCCCTTCTGGCACCTTAGATTTATTCTCACAAATTTAACCAAGTAAGCTTACACAAACATTCAAGTACTCCAAACAAAGGCCTGCACTCCAACTCCTGCCAAAACCATCTCTACACTCAGATGTTAAGATCCGCCCTATTCCTTTACTCTTACATATCTTCCCCACGGGTTTCTCCCAGCACCACCTAGGGGACACAGACATAAACACAAAGGCACAGGCAACTACCATAACACTATGCACTCAGAGTATCCAGTCTCCTTGGAGATTCTGGGTGGGGTGGTGGAAGGTGCCCCCTCTGCAGACATCGTACTGCTGGGGGACTTAAATGCTCATGTGGGTAAAAGCAGTGAAACCTGATAGGATGTGACTGGGAGGAACAACCTGCCCCATCTGAAGGCATTAACCTTCTACAGTCAGAAAACAGACATATACTGTAGGCTATATAAAATGTACAGGTAGTTCCGGCAACAGGATAATTTTCCTTGGTTTTCAAAACTTAAGCACCTGTTTGTTGACAGTTAATTAACAATAATTCGATAATTCTACCCTTACATTTATTTTTTTATTACATGTAATATTACTTCCTTAAACATAAATATAATACTTGGCCAAGAAAAAAGTTGCAATTTGATATTTGCTTTGGACTGCCTTTGATTATGGCATACATTTTTTGTGTCATTGTTTACACAAGTTTATGCAACATCTGCATTTAGTTTCATCCATATGTACATCCATTTTTCAGAGATGCCGTATTGACAAAGTGAGTTGAATCACTCCATGAAGTCTTCTTCAGCAAATCTCAATTACTTTCAATGGGGTTAAGGTCAACACTCTGTGGTCGCCAGTTCATGTGTAAAAATGATTCCTCATGCTACTGAACCACTCTTTGACAACTGGAGCCTAATGAATCTTGGCTTTCTCACCCTGGAATATGCCCATGACATCAGAGAAGAAAAAAATCCATTCATGATGGATGGATGGGTAACCTGGCCAGTCAGTAGATTCAGGTACTCAGCTGACTTTACTTTATTGCTGCATGACATTACTGAGCTGTAATAATGATCCAGTCATTGGATTTTTAAGCATTTGCCGGATTAAATTCAAATGGCAACCTTTTTTTGGCAATGTAGTATATTAATATTAACCATTACTAGCAGGATAAGGCACTCTGCGTGGCTGAATGAAAATAATAAACTCTAGTTTGGTTAGTGCCCCTCATTCTTGCTGCGGGCCACATTACACCAAGTTGGCATTGATTATTGTCATATAACTGTACATATTGTATTTGTTTATTCTTTGCATAAAATTATTATTATTATTATTATTATTATTATTATTATTATTGCTATGCATTCATCTGTCTTACATGAGTACAAGTTTGAGATGAGCCCAGCAGGATATGTGGCATGAGACATATTTATTCCTTTAGAATAAATTCATGTGAAAATGTATAATTAATTTCTATATTCAGCGATGACAAACGTATTAACCAATGGATTTTTTAGTAACATGGGTTAAGCAATATATTCTCTGTAGCCCTATACATTTTTGTGTTATACTGTATAAAGCCTATTGTTTGAGGTTGGGTTGGGGGCAAGCCATTTGTTGATGTTATTGCATGTATACTAAAAGTAGCAGCAAGAACAGAAAAGGCACTAGACCATTGTGTACAGGAGTGACGTTAAAAGTAAAAGCTATGGTAAATGTGTACTCTAGGGGGATCACATTAAAGGTGCTTGATATTGTTTATTTTGTAAAGATGGAACTAAAAAGTGCTGCGAGGGCTCTGTTCCCTAAAAGTGCATTTTATAATGACCAATTTGGGTTAACCTAGAAAATAAGATTTATTAACTTCAGATTCTACAATTTCTAATGGACTAAAGAATACTGTTTTAGTTATACAAGTTCTTTTTTCCAGTGGACTATGGCTTCTAACACACTGACAGCTCCACAGTAAATCTGGACCAACTAATGAGAACAATCTCTTGCTCCGAGCTGTCTCCTTAAAGGACTTGGGTCACCTAATAGGTGTCATCTACTGCTAATGGAGCTCCAAAGACAGCTTCAACTGCCTCTAATTCCCGTAGCTCATCTGCCGGGCACAATATGCTTTGCTTAGTCTTACACACTTTAGATCCATAGAGGGATGGTATATAGAACCCGAAGAAGAGAGGGACTGATGAGAGAGGATAAAGGAAGAGACATCTGAGGAAGCTGGAGTGTTCTGTGAGGCAGAATGCAGCTACAGGTTCATCTAAAACTCGGTAAAACTCATTGTATCCCAGTATTAACTGGCCATCCCTTAAATGCACACATGATATTTACAAACGTAAGCAATTATATCAATCTATTTTCTCTACCCAGGCTAGAGAGTTGCTGCATACCTGGTGGGAGTTATGTTCGCAGGATGAACATTCTAACCCACGTTACGTAGTTACATTGTGATGAATGAATTCCATTCATACCCTGGAACCAAATCTTAGAGTGACTCGGTAATTGGCACTTCCATAATATTGTTTATTGGAGAAACAAATCATTGAAGCATAATAATTAATTTATATTAATAATTAAATAATCAATAATCAAATAAGAATTAATCTCCTTATATATTGGTGGAAACACAAATTATTTGAGCTACCAACAATATTAACGCACGATTTACACCTACGAACAATTTTGCAATTCCAATTCACCTTAGAATTGGGGGAAATCTGGAACACATAGAGAAAACCCCATGACAACACATGGTGAACATGCAAACTCCATACATGCAGAATCAAACCCTAGCCCCAGTGTGACATAATAGTGCTAACCAGTGTGGCATCATGCTGCTCTATGTTTTTTATGCAGTAAACATAAATCCAACTGTATTTCTAACGTGGCATTTTTAATTAAGCGGACCTTTGGTCAAACAGCTACAGGATGTTGTCGGTCATGTTCTGTGAGTGTCAAAAGGCAATTAGAAGAGAACCAGGGCACCCAGTAGTTTCAGCCAGGGAAAGAAAGGGAAATTACTACAATACAACTGTGAAATACAGGTCAAACAAAGACAGAATCCGTTTTAGAAAAACATTAAATAAAACCTCATTTTAACTGCACTTGCACTGCGAACTCAATATATAAGGAGATTAATTCTTATTTGATTATTTTAATTTAACTGCCCGATGTAGATTTGCCTTCTCATTGTCTTCTGAATTTTCCAGCTCTGGAATTCTGTAGTCTGGGCCAGCCAAAGGAAAAGGAGCCTAAATCAGCCCGCTTATGTACTGACAATGAAAACACTTTCCATTTTAATGTAAAAATCAAATGGATATAAATGGTGAAATGCCAGCATTTAATCTCCCTTGCTCTCATTCTTAGAAAAAAAATCTGTCCCATAATCAAGTGATTAAATGTGAATTCTTAAGACACAGAAATTTGCATGTTATTATATCATTAGAACCATTCTTAATGGTTAATTTCGAGCTGTAGACCTTCCAGTAACCCAGAAAGGTCAGACTTAATTACAAATCCCTATTACTGGTTATTTATTTATTAATGTTAATATTCAGTTATATACACTAGCAGCTCTGGTTTTATTACATTTTTAAGCAATAAATGTATATTTTTTTCACTAATAATGCTTCAATAATTGAATTACAAAGCAAACTTCTCCCTTTAAGTTTGCAACAGTCCCATCCAAGATAGGCTATGGCTGGCTAAACATGCACACACAATTATACACACTGTGCAAATTCCTATTAGCCTAACAATGGGAGGAAACTGATGCTATGAACAAGGCATGAAGTTGGGAATTAAGGACCTTGCTCAAGGGCCCACAAACATGACTAGTTTACCAAGAGCAGGCTTAAACCAATGACCTTCTGATCAGAAGCACAAGGGCTTAACTGTCACGATGCGGGTGCACAGCGTGCCTGGATGCGGGCAGCGTAGAGCAGGGAGGACGATGAAAGGCAGGAATAATCCAAAATGCGGGGTTTATTAGACAAATGGACAGGGTAAACGCTACAACACATCACAATGACAGATCTGGGGATACGAACTCAGACGCGGACTAAATTCAGAAGACTGACAGGAAACTAATCGGAAACAACGGGTCACAATCAAACGGAAGCACAACAGGTGATTTCAATCGGGAAATAACATAGGGAGCAAGGGGGGCGTGGCACACACGAGGCTTGAACGGACGGAGTGTGACATTAACCCAGTGAGCGTAGCTTTTATTTTAATGCAGCTAGTTTCAGACAGGTGAATTTTATTAGGTCATTGTTCCAGCAGTGCTTCTTAAGGGACACTCTACTATATTTGTGTGCAGCTTGGGTAATATAGCAGTTAATTAATTGAATAAGCGACCACTAGACTGTCTTTTTGAGTTAGTGACTTGATTAACTCAAGTGTGGTTGATTTTGAAACCAAGCCAGTGGCTTGGTCCTTTAGAATAAATTCATGTGAAAATGTATAATTAATTTCTATATTCAGCGATGACAAACGTATTAACCAATGGATTTTTTAGTAACATGGGTTAAGCAATATATTCTCTGTAGCCCTATACATTTTTGTGTTATACTGTATAAAGCCTATTGTTTGAGGTTGGGTTGGGGGCAAGTCACCATATTTATAAATCCAGCTGAATTCCAAGAATACTTTCAATGTCGTGATTCTCACATTCCTTCTTCATATTTAGGTATCTCTTTCCAATGAAAATGTATATCTAACAAATAATCATCAGATTGCAGTCACTATGAAATGAGAAACATGTGTGCAAAAAATGTTTGTTATCAATCTCTTCATAGAGTGCAATCAGTTAGTAAACATATACTGTCAAAAACTGCCAAGTACAAATTCTACTAAATTCTACCTAATGTATAGGCTTGGTATTCAAGAGAGATTACTCTGTTTCTCCAGCATGTATGGGACATTCAGGATTAAGGTAAAATCTAATCATAATCCAACTGAATGGCAAAGTTTAGCAGTTAATTTTGAAGCCTTTTTCAAAAATATAGGCTGGCACAGAGAACACTGCATCAAAGGAATTGTGAGTGGCTCCATGCTGCGGGAGCTGTTCGTCACCACGTCAGACAGTACCAGAGGATGATGGCACTTAGAGTTGTCCTCATTAGACACTCCAGCAGAGCCCTGCAGAAGACAATGTCTGAGGTTAGCAGTTCAAGGAATATAATGTCTCTGCATTTTCCTTCCATTCAACAAGCCATGAAGGAATCTGTTTTACAGTTTTCCAGCTTTGGCTGAAGTCGCTTATGTTCTCTGATTCAATCAAGAATATTTCTGTTAAGCACTTCGTAACAATATGAAATACATTTTAATGAGTTATAAAAAGGTGATAATTGTAACCTTGACAAGTGCAAAGCATTTTACAGAAGCAAAAGCCAGAATAAAAGTGACATGCTCTGTAATTGTGTCACTGTTTGCAGTTTCGTTTTCCTTTTTCTTTGAAGTCCACTGCATATTCCTCTTCCTGCATGACTTTATGGACAACTTTACTTGCAACACCTGATCTAATTAAATTCACAGCTTATTATTTAAACTTTCCCTTAGTGTATATAAAATATGTGCAATCTTTACCCTTTAAATCCAGGAATATCACCTTTAGTTGCCATTCCCAGTCATCCAAGGGGAGTGACTGATGGCATTTTGCAAATATGATACAGAGCAAAATCAAACTTCTACATCTCGCATTTTCAAAACTAGCATTACATGAAAGGTTATCTATCAAGTGACAATTTAATAAGTGAAATAAGAAAGCTCAATTTTGCATTAAAATGTGAATGGCGATTCCTTTCTGGTTTTACGTACTGAAGAAAAAGACAGGTCAAATATATTCTTCTTATTGACAGGTGTCACACACTTACTATTTATTTAAACATCTGCACTAACACCCAAATTTTCACTTACAGTAACAAAAATTAATCAGTTGTGTTTAGATAGCGTATTTTTTCTGTAAATATTAAGCTTTGATTTAGAGAAAAAAATAAATATGAATATATGATAAATTCATGTAATTATATTTAATATACTGAAATGGATAATAGTTTTAGAATAAATCACTTTTCCTTTGGTGAAATTTCCCTAGAGGCAGCTCCCCTTGACTCTATCTTCCCCTGGTCTCTGAAAGTGTCATTGAACACCTTGGGAATCAAAGTCAAATAACACCACAGCACCCTGTCAACATCTGTTTCATGCCACTTATTTCAGTGGCCCTGCTGCAGTTGTTTATGCCCCAGCTGCTTTTTCTCCCCCCCAAAAATGTAATGGATGGTATATCATCTTCCATGGTGGATACCTTCCAGTAGTTCATAGAATATGCCAAAGTTTTCAAAGTGCACAGGAATTTCTTTTCATGATACTTCAGCTCTCATCCATAAAACTAAAGAACAGCCAATAAAGGGCCAAAGACGGCCAATTATAGGAAATATCAGCATAAACAATCCTTGAGACTATTACAATGCTCAGATATATTACTGTCATCATTAAATCTTATAGAGTAATATGCTATGTGATAATTAAAATAAAAAAATAATAAGGCAATAAGACTATAAAATCGGAGTGTATCGACTTCATTTTACTCTCTATTTTTTGCTTCTCTGGCAGCTGCAAGCCAGACAGCTGTTCATTCACCTGAGAATAGATCAATCAGCAGAGCAACTCATTAACATCAAGACTCGTTAGTGCTAATGAACTTACCTCCAGTTATTAATGTACCTTTATTTCTGCTAGCCATGTTCAGTCTGGCATCACAGTCATGCACGATGCACTGCAAGTAGATAAAAGGAACTTAATGCGTATATTAGTGAATTTCTCTTTAAATGAAAAACCTGTTTTTCTACGATATACATTTTTTCACTTTTCTGTGAATTAATGTCATAAAATTGTGACTCCTGTATCCATTGTATGCTGCCGATTCCCTGGACTTTCATTAATGTATAATGTTATGAAGGATAATTATTTACAATTTTCGGGCCAGGAAATCAAACCCAAATATAGACACAAGGAGTAATTAACAAGCAAGCATCGCTGAATAAACTGGTAAAGAAAAACTTCTCTAAAACACTAATTTTAAATTCAAAATTTTCCCATAGGTCAAATGAGGTCAGAATGTCCTGGTAAAGGTCTTGTTAGCAAAGGTACCTAAAGCTACCTTACACCATGGTAAAGGTAATTACCATATGCATATGCTCTACATAATGCAATGCTCTTACACTTTGCAGTTCCAGGTGTCCTGCCTTTATTGATTCATGTCCTTACCACTGACATTTTCCTGGCTGTCCTTGACCTTCATGCTGATTGTGTTTTACCTTTGAAGAGTGATTGCTCACTTTTGCTCACTTTAAGGAAACATTTTCTAAGCACACTATGGATTGTAGATTTTGGTCCAGCTAAACCTATTTTGGCTTGAATTGAATTTAGCTGTCGATTCAACAGATCACTCTTTCAAATTTTACAGATTTCAAATAACACTGTATTAAACCATAATATTTTCTGGCTCATATGAATTATTCTAATACATCTCCCAGTAGAAATAATAATATTGCATGCTGATCATGGTCATTTTAAACAACCTATGATCACTTGTTTTCTCTTTGAAAGAATTACTTCATTTGTCTATCTACTGATTTTTCATTACCATATATCCAGAACAGGGTCATGGTAAGCAAGATGAGTCTTTAACTTCAGTTCAGTTTTTAATAGTAATTTTAAGTTTTTTTCATGTTTTTCTAGTCAGAAAATCAGTAATACTCATTATAATATAATCCCCATGAAGTTGCTTTTGAGGTATAATCTTGGAGACACATTTATTTTTTCCCAATTTGGGAATTCTGTGTGGGAAAACAGTCAAACACATAACCTTACAAATGAAACATGTACCCCCAGAGCTTGAAGGTCCCCTAAGTAATTATACTTACGAAAGCATAAAAGGGACCTACCACAGTTAATAACTTTAAGGGCTTGTTCAGCTTAATTTGAGAAGTAACTGAGAGATATCAAGGCTAGGTTAAGACTTGTCTCCATTCCAGACAGCAAAAGGGCAGTGTGTCAGCATGAAAACTCGCATCAATAAAGATAATCTTCAAAGATTTCTCAAGGATTTGCAATAATCTAGAGTGTGTCAGACACATGACGAGGAAACCCAAAACACTGACACAGCAAAATCTTAATGTTCTTTCTTGTTGAGATTTTTAAATTTTACATTTACTAAAGGTAAATTTCCCAGTCCAAAACATTTAAACTGAAATGCTTGTTTTACAGCTTTTTTTCCCTCCACTAATTACTTTAATGCTAGCGTTTATGTTTTATTTCTTTTCACTGAAGTATAAAATCATGGATATAAATTAGGCAAAACAGTCTAGAAAAAACAATTCAATTATGCACCATAAGACCCCTTTTCTAAGTTTACATCAGCATCTTTACTACCTGCACACCACAGAAAAACTTTTTTGACCTGCAATTGAAAGCAGAAGATGAAGTGTGATTTTCAAACATTATCATGCAAATGCAGATAAACATTGTAAATAAAAACAGAGATGAAAACCTTGGTAAAAAAAAAATAAAAAGCAGATGGTACTGGAGGAATGACGATGGATGTTGCAGCAAGTGTGAGGCCTGAGATAATTAACTGTGTTTATGCTGGCAAGAGAGGAAGGGAAACAGAGCAGGCCTACATTGACAGTGAGGCCTTGAGCTTGATTAGGCACTAAACTGGAGCCGGAATAAACAGGAGCAGAAGCTTAGGGCCTGGAAGCTTCCCCCTGGCCTCAAGATGTCTCCTCTAAGACCTAACAGGAAGTCCCTTAATGTACAATGTCCTTGATTTATTTTTGCTGTTGGCCATTTGAGGGAACCTAACTACAAGTCTGGTGGTTACTTTAGTTCTGATGGATAATAAGGATAAGAGATTCGTATACATTTTACCTTTGTAGGAAAAATAAAACCATGTATTTTCTTTCTTACTCTTAAACTATATTATAAATAAGATATACCTGTAAATAACATTTAAAATATGAAATAGGATTAACAATACCCTTCCACCGAATAATATATGACTTATTTTGCTAGCTGTTTCTTGCTTATCAATTTAAATTTAATTAAACTGTAAGGTAGTAAAGATGCCTCAATATTCTTGGTTGATCATTTGAAATACAGACAACGTTAACAAGTTATGATTATGGGGGAAGTCTGGGAGAGAATAAGGGGTTCCAGTTGGCACCACTAGGGTGATAAGGAAGATTATTCAGTTAACAGTGGCCAGAGAAGTGGCTGAGCTACCATTTTCTCTCACGGGAAATCTTCGTCCTGTCCAGTACTGTCCCTGCCCCAGGCTCCTCACAGTCCCGGGGGTCACTCTATATATGTAAATTCACTCACAACACAAATACATAGTACTTTGTTGGGGAGGGTGTTTTGGGGTATAAAGGCGGGTGAAGAACTGTCCTTACTTTGTATTTGAGCTGCCTTTCAGTACCTGGTGTATGCCTACACTGTTTTACACTATATTATTTTTTCCTGTTCAATAAACCACCATTTTGCTGAAACTGCGGAGAATCTGCAAGTGGATTCCTTACAAAACTTGAGTGAAATATACTGCATGTAATTGCTTACAGTATATTCCACTTCTGTGGTTAATATTTTAATGGTATCATAGAGGAAATTTACCCAATTTTTAAATTTGGGGGGAGCCCCTGACCATTGCTCCTGTGGGGTTACTGCTTTCAAGATATTTTGGTAGCCTAGTGGTGACACGACCATGTCTGTTTCCCCAATCCTTGTAAGAATGGACAATCCCTCACTAACCCCCTAATCCTAGATATTGGTCTTCTGCTCATGATAAAATACTGGCATCTCATCCTGGGTTATTCCCTGCTTTGTGCCCTTTGCTTGTGGGAGAAGGGAAAGGAAAGTGATTAGTGGTCATTGTTGACACACTATAGCACATAGAGCACAACAATAAAACATGTCCTCTGCATTTAACAGATATGTTACATCGTGATATAGGAGGGGGGAGGTAATTCAGTGGCTGGGGGGCTGTGCTTGGAGGCAATACCTTGCTCAGGGTTCCTCAGTGGTACTATGCTGGTCAGGGATTCAAACCAGCAGTTTGATTACAAATATGCATCCCAAACCATTAGGCCAACCCTGCCATTAATAAGAGGGGATCTGGATCTGGATAAGCTCCAGATCCCCATGGATATGGATAGATGGATGAATGGATATACAGATGGATGGATAAACAGACTTGGATGGAAATGACGTTGACACTGGAAACCTGCTTCTTCAACAGTTTAATGTCAAAATTGTTCTACATAATTTAACATGCGTAGTATTTTAGTCTTAATTATATGGGGACTTACTGATTTGGAACAGGTGATTCATTTGGTTTCTATATACTATACAGAGCATGAAGATCTGAGTATCAAAATAATGTTATGTATTTTTTTATTCAATATGAAGTGAAAAGTAAATAGTGTTTGTCATTATATCAACATTTTTTCTTTTAGATGTAGTGCATGGAAAAGTAGAGAAAAAGCAGCAGATCCAAGTTACCTTTTAATTGATGCAACGTGTCATGCTCCTAAAAGTTTGACTCTCAAATCTTTTGATGTATTGATATTTTGTGGTAATACATCTTTCACACATCATGTATACCCAGTGTAATTTCCATTATAGTGAATGATTGTTTGAGGATGTGGTTGTTCATTTTTACACTATGCAAAAAATGTTATATTAAAAACTAAAATTAAAATGCAAAGCCTTGTCAGTGAAATTAGGATTGATTAGATTTCAAACATATTACATTAAAACTGCCATATAATATTTTTTTGTTAATTTTTAGTACTTTAACAATTGTATAAATTTTGCCTTTTGTCTTCTTGTACCAATATTAAAGGTTTCATTTCCACCCCTTAGAAACTAGAAGGGAGTTTACAGCTATTAACTAAAAACGAGAAGATTCATATGGCAGAGTTATCATATCATATGTCTTCATTGTACAGTACCCACCCCCCACCCCCCAATTTGTGCATGCGATGCAATACGTCTGCAATATGTCATTTTGGCCTAACCGAAGCTGTCAAACTTCTTGCTATAGTTCATTGCCGATGTGCTCAAATGCCATCACCAGAGCAGATCTTGTTGTACAACTTAAATCAAATCTCCTTTGAAGGAATGTATGATTATTAAACAGTCCTTCCTTAATTAAAAATGCATTCTTTAACCCTCTGGGGTCTAGGGGTAGGGAACGCACTTTCATTGACTGGTGCATGATCACACATTTCTTTCAATATCATAAACTTAATTCATTCATCCATTCATGATTAGATTAGATTGGATTAGATTAGATTCAACTTTATTGTCATTACACATGTATAAATACAGGGCAACGAAATTCGGTTTAGCATCTAATC
>JABFEB020000001.1:37714821-37746126 GCA_019775895.2 Stomatorhinus ivindoensis | reverse complement strand
TATATAGAGAGAGAGAGAGAGAGAGAGAGAGAGAGAGAGAGATTAGATCAGAGAATATTTATATCCAGCAGTTTCTTCTTCCGCTCTTACTATCTATGACCATGTTTAAATATAGATTGCCTGCTGTTCTTGCTACATTTCCAGCCTGTGAACTATAAATTGCTTAGTCATTTGGTTCTTAAGTTAAAGTAGAGATTACTCACTTTAAAGTTAAAATATATAGAATTCCCATATTGCCTATTTTAATTACCTAGCTAATTCTAGTCTATTCATCCAGTATAATTATAATGTCCTCGTGTTCTCTTGTAACTACTGAGGCTGGAAGTAACAGCTTGGATCTTGCATCACCTTTTTATTTTTATTGCATGCAAGGTTGGTCTTATGTGTAAAAATTCTAATACAATTTAAGAGAAAATCATCAGTCATGTATTGCAAAGAGTGACAATTAAATAAAATGCATTCAGTTCAGTGAATGAATTCTGGATACATCTCAAAGGCTTTGTTTTCTGGTTCTGTGAAATAATATCAGACCAGCCAGGACCTTCTCAGGCAATTGGCAAATGACATTTTTGGGTGAGATGATAAATGGGAATGCCAAGTGTTTTCAGGTGAAGGCTGAAATATCCTGTCCTTTCCTTCCTTAGAGAGTAGTTTGTTTTCAAACCTGTTTTTGTCATTATTTTGTACTTCAATATGTGTGAAAACAAACTTTTGTGAACTTAACATTTCACAAGTTGCAGCACTCCAGAATCAGACATGCATCACCCTGTCGTGGACTATTAAAGGGGAAATTCCATACTAAAGATCCATACAAGAGCATATCTTAAAGCCATTCTATTTTTATTTTCCCTAATGGGAATGGGAACAGATAACTACCCGGGTTCTTACAGTTGTAGTATATGTAGCTACTGAAATTGTTTGGATGTTATACTCCTGGAAAAATTAGTGAACTAAAAACCATTGTGATATCGGATAGGGGATCAGTGTGTCCCCATCTGAAATTCACTGTTCATGGATGGACAAGCATGGAAATTGTGTTTTAAAGCTGAATTTACTTCCGTTTCAGTCTATTTCATTTTCCTTCCACTTCTCAGCATTGAACAGTTTTCTGTGATATAGATCGGCAGTGCTTTGTATTCCAGTTAGAGATGTATAACCTGCAGGGCACTTCCACCCGTGCTTCCATAATATGATCTGCATTTCCCCAGTAGTGCCTCCTGGTGTTCAACGTGCACCCCCTCTGCATAGGGCCAACATTGTCTTAGACCATTTTCCTGTTACAAAAAATGAAATAAAAGGAAATAATATTTTAAAACACTTAGGTTTGAATTAAGTTCCCAGAAAAATGTGAAATGAAGTGAAAGCAAGTGGTATGAGCCAGACTGACAGGCCCTCTTCGGTGGATGATTTTGTGTCTGATTTATGACAAGCGTCACTTAAAGAGACCTGGTGCTCTTTTGTGGCTGTCAGAGAAAAACTGAAAGCAGGCGGGTGCTATCAATCGCAGCTTGTCTTCCTGGCACAACGGCTTGCTGGATCTGAAGGCTCTCCTTGACTGTGGACCAAGTGGTCTTGGTGACAGTGTGACGGGCTGGAGATTTGACAGTGATGGGAAATGACGTGTAGCCTCACTCAAATTTTATGTGATTTTAAAACAGTGATGCTGGATATTGTGACAATACAGCCAAAATTGTTTCCTATGTACACTGTTATGAACAAATCTAATTTTAACTTGTCATCCAGTGGATATTTTTGTAATAGTATAGGGGCATGGGGTGTTAAGATTGATAGCAGAAACTTATGTGGGATGTAGGAATTCTGCAGTTTGGCATGTATTTTTGTAAGAGAAATGAATTGGGTAGGCACAGAAGTATGTAAATGGCATTGTAAATCATAATTATAAAAGTTTCAATTTTAACCATGAATCTGCACAAAGAATCGACTTTTGTCTGTTTTAAATGGTGCCATGAGGGATATCGCACACATCTGGTTCCTTATGGCAAATTGGCACCATCACTGGTGACATTAAAAGGGCTGCCTGGAGGTCATGGGGGTGGGGTTGAGTACTGTACAGAAATGCCAGCCATCCGGGCCAAGCAGCTCTGGCACAGAGGATGCCACTGAAATGATGCAGGATGCAGGCCCTCTTAAAAAATAAAAACAAAAGAACAGAGTAATAAATAGGCAGATGAATATCTAAACCAGGGGTGCCTAACTCTAGTCCTGGAGGGCCGGAGCCATGTATAGCTTAGTTCTTTCCCTGTTCCACCATAAATGATTCAGCCCAAGAGCTGTGTGGTAATTAGCACAAGGAGTTGAATCAGGTGTGTTAAATGAGGTTAAACCCAAAAATGTGTTGGGATCTGGCCCTCCAGGACTGGAGTTTGGCACCCCTGTTCTAAACGAATGTAATCAGTTTGCGCCTGCAACAGTACTGCTCTATGAAAAAAATTTGTGTTTATGGTACTATTTTGGTTTATTGTTTGTTCATAAAACATTGTTGAACCTATTAGCATAATATAGTATGACATGACATAAAGACGCTTAATCCCCCAGTCATCCTCGTTTATTTCCAGTACAGTGTTGTTCATATGCAGCCATGTTATGTGTTACAAAGTTTCTGCAAAGTAATTACTATTGTTTGCAAGGATATTCTTGGAAATGCTATTAGGGAGATAAGGGTCTAGTTTTCTTTAGGGCTTGAAGAGGGACGTGAGCAGGATTCTAAACTGCAATCTGATTTAAACCAAAACAAGTGACCAAGACACAGCATCTCTATGAACTCTCATTATAATGTAATCAGAGACAGATTAATTACCTTCCAACATGGTATGTCTGTTCCCATCATCAGAGAGACGCTAGATGTGTTCTGTGTGTGCACACTGCTGTGCAAAGACATCATTCATCCCCTGGCCTGTAAAATCATAAGTGAAAATCCACTCTCTCCAACCTCTGCTCCATCATGCTCCCCTGCAGAGCTCCTGCTCTCAAATCAAAGCAGGCATGGCCAGCTCATGTCTTTGAAAGCCATGCTGGGCTTTCACATACCTCTTTATTGCACCTTAAAGAGGTAGATGGCATGTGGGTAAAGGGATGGCACATTTGGCTGAAAAGCTCCAAGTTTAGGATTTACAGTGTAAGCTGCTTGTATAAGCCTGAGCATAATACTAAAGCAATTCAGTGTGTCAAATATCCAGGTACAATATATAAATATAAAAATGCATTTTAAAATATTAGAAAATTGGAAATGCTTTACAAGAAGAAGCAATTAATGCAGTGTGGAGTGCAAGCTATTTAGATTGTGGTCATTGCAGGTCATTCACATTTTTACTTTAAACAATGGGTTTCAATCAAATGTTAAGAAATTGATTAAGAAAAAATATGATGTTGTGATTATCTTACACTATTAAGAGCACAATGTAGGTGTAAAATGGGGAGCTGGATATCCCAGGGTGGGTGACACTGGGTGTCAAGCCAATTCACTTCATCTGTACTTTATTATCAGTCACATAAGATGGTTCTGTTCAACGCAAGAAAACATGTGGCCACCTTGATGCCGAAGCCTTTGCCATACTGTAATCCCTTTCAGAACCCAGTATTTGTTTTTCTGGGTTTTTCTCTGTGCTGATGCTGAAGCAGCTGTTTCTGTCGTTTTCTTCTTCCCCACACATTTGTTAAACTCACCTTCAGTCCTGCACTAAAATAAAGGCTCTTATCCTTCCTCCAGTGCTTACCTCATAAAGTTCAGTTTGCCATTGAGAACCAATGTCTATGTGTACCTGATGTCACATGCAAAGGTCTTAAGGGATCACTGTTTGCACATATTGTAATTTAGAGGATGCAAAATTACAAATTCAGCCAGGCTGCACTATAGATTTCTATATATTTTGCTAAAGAAAAAATTAATTTAGTATTAAACTTAATGCTAATCACACATTGTAGATATAAAAATTATTATGTATATGCCACAGACTAGAAACGAAGATGCAGGAAATCAGTAATATTCTGGGACACATAAAATTTGCAATATTTGTTTGAATGTGTACTCAAAGTTATACCTGATGGTATTATGTCTTTTGAGAATAAAATGAAGGAAAAAAAAACAGCAAGGGCCTCAAATGAAAGGAGTGACAATATATTAATGGAGCTCAGACACCATAAGGGGACTCAACCTGCCACGGAGTTTGTGGTAGCTATCTTTTGAGTATATCTACGCCAAAATGCTCAAGGGAATTAGCTGTGTAAAAAGACCAAACTCTACAGCAAAGAGAGCTGTACCATATTTATAACAAACAACTTTGCCACTCTTGACTGTATGAAGCAACCACTTATGGGGTTGTCGAGTAGGTGAGGGTCACACCTTCTGTTGGGTATGAACTAACTAAGGGCACATGTGTAGTAGAGGATCATGTGTTTCCTTTCATAACAAAAGGGCCTCTTCAGTCTAAGCTGCAGCCAATATCTTTCCACATAGAAAGATGGGTTGTTGATCAGACGCTCTGCTCGCACTACTCTAGCTCCCTGTGATGTTCTATGCTTCCAACAGCCTATGGGTGTAATAATGATTTTTATAATTTTTTTACACCCTTGCACCCATTATGTTGATCCGGATAATCTTAATCGAAACCTACAGAACCTGCCCTTAAGGGACATGAGATATTCCTCCATAGTTTTGTTAAAGAATCATTCACCTCCCTCCCCCAAACCACAGCAGTTTCATTTTCTTAGCTGCAGATTTTTTAGTGTTTTCGTCATTGAGGGTGAAATATAATGGGTACCAGAGCGTCCATCGCAATGCCTGCAAGGTTTTATATAAATGGGTGGCCCAACTGGACTGTTAATGAGCATATTGTTTTCCTTATTTAAACTGGAGTCAGGGATGCTCATTTTTTAACCAGCTTGCTTTTTGGGAATATTTGTACACCCTCCCAACTTACACCCTCCCACCCTACAATAAGTAATGAAGGAAAACTGCACATCAACAATATATTAATCCCCCAGATGGCCACCTATTGACATCAGAGAAAGAGATAAGTGGAAGAAAGGAAAAATTAAACACTGAGCACACAAGGATGACAGATTCTATAAGTGGTGAATTATATTGGGATTTAATTTCCAAAATTATTTGATTAATGGTGAGAGTGAGATTCCTCAAGTTCTGGCCAGACACAATCAAAGTTATCCCATATGTCTGCTTTGTGCCATTTGCTACTTTGAGGTCTCTGACGTATCAGCGTATCTTATTCCACCATGATTTCTTTTTATTGCTGCAAGATTAATGGTCTTGTCCGTGACCACAGAGAACAGTGAATTATCAAATACCTGGAGTACCAATTTCTGATGGCCAACTGCAGGTTTTCTGTTGTTGAAAAAGTACACAAAACAGATGTATTGTATTAATGTTTGTGGAATGGGCTGTCATGCTGTCCGGGGTGTCCCTGCCTTGTACTTTGTGCTTGCTGGTGCCAAGCTCACTTTGACTCTCAACTGGATAGACAGTTATGGAAGATGTATGGAGAGAAAAGTTTGTTGAAAGGTGAACTTTATGAAATCAAACCAATGATTAACTCTTTCTTTTTTTCCTTTTTTGTACAGTTTCACAGGAGGTGACAATAAATAAAAATTTGATTCTTTTTTCAAAACCTGCTACATACTCTTAGAACCCAGACACACTCACTTTGTTTAGCAATATTTTAAACACAAAAACACAAGATAACCAACGCATTTTGACTTGAAAGCCTTGTCTCTAAAATTTTGTTTTGTTCATCTCATGGGTATAATAGGTGAGAGGCTCAAAGGAAGGAGTGTTTGCAATGCACTGAGCTTGATAACATTACTGGGGAGTGGGCCAGACTCGACTCAGCATCGGCTCATCTTTAATAGCCTAATGATGAAGTAAAATAAAAGCTTTTATTTGACCACACTTCACAGGCTAGAAGGCCTCCTTTGCACCTCAGGCATTTGTCAAAAAGCCCACAGTAAAAGCATAGAAATCTATGGCGTGTCTGATGGGTGGACTGGAGCAGTTAACAATGTGGAAATGCTGTTAGATATGTTTCTGATCTTTAATCGCATTTCACAGTTTGCTGATCTTCACCCTCTCCGATTACTGGCTGACATTATTTTTTGTTTACACTATAACATATGTTGATATACTTTGCACTGCAATAACTTTAAACTTCTTGGGAAGAATCCTTATTTTTCTATAAATGCGGTGAAACACATAATTAGTTAAGGATTTTTAATGAGCATCAACATACATCAAACAACTGTTTCCATAGTAATTTTTGTTTTTTTTTATTGTTCACCTTTAAAAAATAAATTAAAAAATGTGTATTTTAGTTTTTTGGCCTGTGCCCATTTCTGCATGAATATTTATAGAGTACATTTGCACATGATTGACAGTTGGTGCCTCTACAAAGGATATGCTGATTGACAACTGGCAAGTCTTTGGCATTAGAATCACTGAGCATTTTGTTTCAGTTTAATGTTGTTCTAGAGACAAATTAAACATATTGTATATACAGTATTATAGAAAAAGGATAAAAATGATTTAATTTTCTTTGTTTCACATTTCAAAAATGCTTTTTCAGGAAACCAATTCAATAGTCCATTTAATTTCTAACTGACTATGTATTAAGGATGAAGGATAAAGGACAACACAAAAATGCATCCTGCAAACTTTGATATTGACTCACACTGTCTTATATTAGTATCACTCTTTGTATCTTGTATATATGTACACCAAGTTAAATATGAAATATGTTCCGTATTCTTGAGTGAATGCCTTCAAAATAAAGATACAGTTTTCAGCTATGGTTTGGATATATCTTTAACAGGGACAACAGTTTTGAAACAGGGCTGCCACTATTAGTCAACATTGTTGATTATGTAGATGCCAATATTTTTAATTGCCACATAATTTTCTTCAAATTAATTTAATGACATTACTTTTTTCATTTCTGAATGCTTCAATTGATTATAAGAAACGTTTACATTCAATATCATGGGAGTATTATGGCAAAACAATACTCGGGTTTGAACACTGTGAAAAGTTTTAATGGCATGCCACAGTGGCATTGGTGCTATGCATAAAGACCTTAAGAGAAAGGCAGTATTAGTGTCATACACTATTATGTATGATGGACCACCAGAAAAGACAAAACCACCGTAAGTGTTATCAGTTCATGTTTATTAAATTACCATTAGTAAGGAGAGCTTTTTAATATCTTTTTTTCTTGTAGCTGTTAAAGATACTTATTATTAAAGCTATAAAGCCATCTGCCTCTTACCTTAGAATTTCCATTAATTAAGTAACTGAAACAATCTTTAGGCTAAATTCTGAGCCTATATTTAATGTTGATTGACTGGGCAGTGTTAGTTTCCATGCATGTAGGCCTCAGTACTAGTGGTATCAGTGCTATTATTGTAAAGTATTATATATTTTGTTTACATTAAAAAAATATATATGTAACTGAAAAAAACTGACAACTATATTTATTAAAAAATGTCAGACTTTAAACTGCAAAAAGTATTGCCACACCACTAACGTCTTCTCAACTTGCTTATAGATAGTAGCATGTGGTGTGCTCCACTGTCATGACGCGAGTCCGAGCAATACAAACAATGATATCCAATAAAAAACTTCTATACAGGATTGAATGAAAATGATGTGTATTGAGCCGCATTAATGTTGAACAAAACCAAAGATCTGTGATTTTTGGTTCATGTTAACAAGGGACATGTGAACTATATCAATGTATCAATAACATATATTAACAATCACTGTGTAATATCTGGAAGAGAACAATGTGTGCTGAAAGAGTTCCAGAAAAAGCAAAATATATCATTTAATTTTATAATATCCAAGGCCAAATCCCGATCTTTGAATATGCTAATATGCCCAAATCTCACAATTAGATTAGCCAATATAAAAGACATTTTCAGGTGGCATCTATTTCTAACTCTATTCTTAGTGTCATAGCGGTAAGCTTGGAGTTGGGGAAACCACCCTTTAAAAGACAGTGACTACACCACCCTTGGAATTTCTCCCAGGGAAAAATTTGATAAACTAAGTAAAGTCACTCAGGTCCGTTATACCAGGCAGCAAGAGATGTGATTCCATTTACAGTCTTTTATTAACAAATAAGCAAACACAATCCTCAATAAAAATAAAAAAAAATTCAAAGTGCACACTGGATGAAGGATTGGTCAGTCAGGCAGAGGATGGCATCCCTGAACAAAACTACAATTCGTATCTGCACGCACACACATGCAAATCCTGTGCCATACAACTGCACACAACACAAGGCACCGCCACATCAAGATTCCCCTCTTACTTGGGCTCTCAGCTTCAAATTAAAAAATAGCATGTATACCATTGATGGGACTACCCCCACATAACTTACAGCTGGCCACCACTAACCACTGGTCTTCAGCAGCTCAAGGAATCAGGGGGCTCCCAATAGTGGTGTACCAGAAACAGAGAAGAATCCCAATCTCAAAACACAAATAAAAATACAAAACCCCACTCCATACAGTCAACATTGGAATAACCAGTTAAATGGATGAAATGCAGTCAACAGATCCGCTAGTTCACAGTACAGCAAAGAGGCAAAGCAGCAGCAGCTACAGAGCAGGCAGGAAAACCAAACAGCAGCCGTAGCAGTAGAGCAGGCAAGGCAGCCGCAGTAGTGGAGCAGGTAAAGCAGCAGCTGTAGAGCCAGCAGTCAAACCAAACAGCAGCTGTAGCAGTAGAGCAGGCAAAGCACCCGCTGTACAAGACAGTAGCTTCCAACGAGTCCATTTTACACTGACCTGTGGCTATATCGGAAGTTGGATGACCAGAAGGCAAAATGCCAGTGTCAGTTGCTCCAGCCAAACACTACTGACTTTTATAAGGTGCCCACCTCTAAATACAGTAATAATACGGAAATTTAAAGAGACAAAATGACCATTATACCACATTAGAAATTACTTCAGGTTCTACTACCAAAACATCCACATTACTTGGTGACAAGTAAATGAAGGGGAGGGGACTTTAGCAACTTGGTCTTGCCCTAGCCCCATCTTTAATCACAAGGTCACTGTTGGACATGACCAATCCTGACCCAACCATTCTGACCCTTTCTGCTAGCCCTTGACATGACATTCTTGACCCTGTGCCCGTCATTGGTAATTCATCCAGTAACCTTAATTGCTCTTCCATAGTCACCAGCAGGAGAAGGGCTGTTTTTACACTCATTTTAATGGAGCACCACAAATATGAAGAGGGTGGATAAGATATTCACAGCATCTTCTGAACACATTCATACCTCCTGTGTTCAACATATGCTTCACCATAGGGAATAAATAATTATATGCTCAAAATCTTGCATTCATATGCCAGATAATGCTATAATGTTGCTATCTGTGAATTATATATGTTTTTATTAGCTTATTTTCACAATTATTGAGTGGTCATGTTTGGTTGCAGGGAACTTATTAAATCTATCTTCTGTAACTCTTTTTCCAGTACAGGCAAGATTTAAATAGCTATAGACAGAGCCCCATGGAGCCTAGCTCTACCTCCTAATATCTAAATCGCATCTTTACAGAGCAGAATTCTGTTTCTTTCAATATTAACTAATGTTAACCTTTTCTTAATATCCCATAATTTAGAAAAAGATTCAAAGTGAATGGTATAGATCAGCTTTGTGCTAAAAGTCATGTTTTTTCCATCAGCTGTAACATTATTTTTCATTAGTAGCTCTGACCAGACATTTATTTCTCAAGTGTGTTAGATATTCTTACATAGCACCTAGATTTCAGCAATGTGTTTTTGTATTTTGAGTTACTTCGCTTACTGTACTATTGTCAAAACTTGACTTGCTAGATAGACTCTGCTTGAGTTAAGACGTGTAACAAATAATCCACGAATAAATTGACATTGTAGGCCTTTTGCCTGCACTCCCTCTTTGAAAATAGCACAATCGATCAGATGTTCCTCAAATGAAACACTTAAAAGCATCCAAACAGTTGTAGTCTCACTAGGCATTATAAGCATTTTGGAGACTAATGCCCTCGGTCAAACTAATCATTTTGAAAGCTCTACATCTTGTGAAGAACTGATAGAAATCTTGTTCAACAACTGCTCCACTTGTCCAGCTTTTCCCATTTATCCTATATCTTGAAAGTCCTTCTCTTTCAGTGGGCATCCACCTTATCGTGAGAGTTAACAGCACCATGAAGCTGTTGTGCAGCTTAGTGTTAAAATAAGATTGGGCTTGTGATATGCCATTGAACATGTCATTTTTCAAGCCACTCAGTTCTACCATTTTCAAGAAGCTGCAAGCTACTGGGCAGCTGAGAGGTCCGGTAGTCCTTGTGGTTGGCTGGAAACCATTGTCATTCTGCAAAAACCAAACAGATTGGCCTGTATGCGGGCTTATTTTCTTCTTCAGGCTGAAAACTATGTATTGAATGCTATACATGATGTGTGTATATGCATTGCATGTGTTGAAATCCACATGTGAAATGTCTTGGACACCAAATTGACTGGGGTAGTTTTTTCTGTTTTTGAGAATTTTAGCTTAGACTTATGATGGATATCAATCTTTGGACCATTACAGAGATAAACATGACGAGGTCAGCAGAGTTTTCATGGTGTTATGTTATTTATGTAAACAAACATGAATTGCACAGTCCAACTGACAGCCATGTTGAAATGCTAGTGAATTTTTATTCAAGCGAATTCTTATCTGGATAATGCTTTTAATGGTTTGAAACTTGTGTAGTACTATCTAGTCATTTTGGCCATTATTTTTTTAAGTTACAATGATTTTACTAAAAATTTTAATGCACGAAACTAGCAGTAATACCTCAGATAGGTGGATCAAGTGGAGGGGCAGGGTAAGAGATTTCACATTATGAATGAATAAGCAAGAATATTAGTCATACTGATAAGCCACTTTGATTCCGACAGCTGAACATACTGCATCTTTAAGATTTTTATCATAATAAATAAATGCATGGAGTGGCTCATTCTGAGATAGGGTTTGGTATCGAAACCCAGTACTAATCAGACACTGGTTGCTATGTGAGCTGTATGTTAGGTCTGTCAATTTTACTACATAATCGCCTGATCGCAATTATTTGAGCTGACTGTGATTACTTTGCATATTCTCTATAATCATCTTCACTCATCTGTAAAAACATAGCTGGATAAAACGGAAATTTCATATTTCTATCATTGCTTCTATCTTGTTTACTGCCACGTGATGTCTGATTGGCACTTGTTTAATTACATCATCTTATTATGCTTCTGAACCAATGTGCACCAGCATTTGTACTATGCACATTTCATTTCATATTTTATGATAGTGCTCACTTTGTACCACCATGTATCACAGCATTTTCATGACCCATCCTGATGCTTTTAATATTTGTTTTCACATCAGGTTCATTTTATGGACTGCTTCTGAGTGATCTCCACCAGCCCAGAATGGGATACTCAGCCACATATTATGATCTTGGTTACTTTGTGTTCTCTGTATATTCAATAAAAGTCCAGCAAATCACTTGCACTTGTGTCTGAGTGCATGTTTATGGGTCTCATTAGGTACCACAGTCATGATGGGATGTCTGTAGATTATCCCAATTTTCTTATGCCAGTAGGATAAACTACTAGAGATGTTATTTTATCCTTTTGTCTGATCCCTCTGATTTAGAGGGATGAAAATATGGCTAAAAAATATATGATAAAATCATTTATCTGACCTGTCATTTGAAATATTTGTATTCTGATGCTCAAGCAACTGCACCACACGTGCCATCACTAGTTAACTAGTTTGCTCTGATGTCAGCAATCGCCTACTGTTAGCTAATAGCTACACTATCTTCCCAAAAGTATTGGGACACCCCTAAAGAAAGTCCATAAGGACATGGATGAGTGAGTCTGGTGTGGAGGAACTTGACTGGCTTGCACAGAGCCTTGACCTCAACCTGACAGAACACCTTTGGGAGGAATTACAGCAGAGATTGTGAGTCAGGCCTTCTTGTCCAACTTCAGTGTCTGACCTCACAAATGCTCTCCTGGAAGAATGGTAAAAAATTCCTATAAACACACTCCTAATCTTTGTGGACAGCCTTCCCAGAAGAGTTGAAGCTGTTATAGTTGCAAAGGGTGGGTCAACTCCATATTAAAGCATATGTATTACGATTGGGATGTCATTAAAGTTCATGTATGTATAAAGGCAAGTATCACGATACTTTTGGCAGTGTAATGTACCTTAAACATGGATAACATGCATAAAGCTAAACGGTCTAAAGTGTGGCTGTATTTCACTCTAAAGTATTCCGAAGCCTGGATGTTGTTGGACATGTAAATTTGTTGTGTTTTGTATTCATTTACATTTAAATATTTAAGGCGTTAATTTATTGATTGTTAAATGATTGTACTTTGGTTCAGTTTTATTTATGTATATTTGTTAAGTGAGTTATTAATATTTATATATTTATGGTGTTAATTTAATGTAGGCCAATCATTCAATTTGAAGATAAAACTTCTCTTACAAATTAAAAAGCCATACTTCAAAGTTGTCAACATTTATTTTGAGCTCCATTTGTTTTCTTATGTTTGTTTTTTTTAAGTATTTGTTTGTTTACTTTTAAGTATAGGTTTACTTTTAGAAGTATCATTTAAGTATTGCAAAAAACTCAAACAATACCCAACCTTATTCAGCCTCACCCCATACATGACGTAAGACTGCTTTGGTTATTAATTTAACTTTTTAAAATCCGCAGTCTTTTCCCTTCTACTTACAGTACTTGCATACAGCTGCAAAATAAATGACAATATTGAAACTGTGATTCATTTACAAGATGAATCACCTCAAGATATGACTGAATATGAATCCAATATTAACTTGCTGGAGGAAGAGAATAACAACCACTCTAAGCTTACGCACATGAATGCATCTTATTCTTTTGTCAAATCTGTCACATCATGTCATAATTGCACTATATTATATAGATGTCGCATGTTCAAAATATTTTCTTGCCAGAGTTTAACACAATATGTACGTGAATGTGACTGTCAGGTAGCTCTCCAAAGAGTCAATTACTACTGGCTTATATCGAACAGAGCTCAGCATGCCTTTCTCCACCCCTGTTTAAGTCAGCTTATATATTAGCTCACTCCAAATAATAACAAACAAATGTTTTGTGATTTCCCAGAGAAGATTAGAATCAGCAAGGGGTATGAGCAGGGCTGCAAGCCCTTTGACAATCTATAAACAGAAAAGAATAATCTTATACCCACCAGCCCCATAGCCCTAACCTCCCATAGAAAAATCTGTACCACCCTGCTTTCCTTCAGACAGGCATCAACACATCCCAAGTCCATCCCATATATTTGTCATATGCTATTTCATGGTGTGCATAATTATGAGACCAAATTATCAGAAGTGACAGTATCTCTGGCAAGTCATTATAAAATACCAGAAATGGAGTGTCCACATAAATTTCATTAAAGGGACACTGTATTGACACTTTTTGTAGAACGTAAAAGGTATTAATTGGAGCTGTATCACAAACAGAGAAACTGAAGCATTACGCACACCTGAATCTGTTCCTTGGAGGGTCGCAGTGAGGGTGGGTGATGGAACAGGACTGAGACAGGACTGAGACTGCACACGTGGTGAATCAGCTGGGGGTATGGAAGGCCGCAGGGATCTGTGGTATCCAGGGTGAACTTCTCCAGGCTGCTGGTAAGGCTGTCCTCTTTGCGTTGCAAGCAATCTTTGCTTCCATTTGGAAGACGTCATCCCAAATGACTGGAAAATGGGACTTATTGAAAAAGGTAAAGATAAACGTGATGGCATGGATTGTGGAAACTACAGGGGGATAACACTGCTCAAAATGCCAGGTAAGGTCCTTGCTATGGTCACCCTCAATAGGATCTATAATCACTTGCTCACACCTACCAACGACTGCATCCTGCCATTGAAGGCTCTCATTGTGTACAATCATGAATATCAGCAGTTTCTTTGCAGGCTTTGTCGATATTCGTACAGCGCTTGATTTGATTGAGTTGCCCTGTGGGTCCTCCTGAGACTTCACAGGATCCCCCCCGAAGTTGCTGGATGGAATAGCTGGCATGTACTGTGAATGCACTGCAGAGTGGAGGCAGAACCTCTGCATTCTTCCCAGATGATTCTGGGGTTCATGAGGGGTTTTCTTGGTGGACAGTGCTGCTGCCTCCCAGCAAGAAGGTCCTGGTCCCTTCCTATATGGAGTTTGCGTGATCTCCCCATTTTTGCCGGGGGCTTGGGTTTCCTCCAATGGTCCAAAAGTGTGCAGGATCGGTTGATTGTTGAGTCTAAATTGGCCCTGTAGTTGTGAGAGTTGTGTGAGTGTGTGTCTGCAGTGTGTTGGTGACTGCCCAGGGTTGCTTCCTGCCTGTGCCCATTGTTACTGGGATAGGCTCTGCCCCCCCACCCGTGACCCCAGTTGGGATTCAGTGGTTTCAGAAAATGGGTGGATGGAGATTGAATTGATTGCGACTGAATTTTTTCCTTGTTTGCACTGGTGCACCTAACATTTTGTAGGTTTACCTGTTTTTTTCTCCTTTATTCTTTCTGCATTTCAATAAGGTACTTTTTCACCGCAAAAGGTACCGTACTTTTGGTTTTGATTCCACTGGCGGAAAAAACTGCTACCAGTGCTAAATGACATCACAATGCCAATCATGGTATTTCATACTGAAGTTGCCATATTATTACCAATATTGCATGTTATGCACATACATTTCTTACATCATTAGTTAACTATATTTAGGTCAAACTTTTTACTAATTTCAATTCTGTATGAAAATTATAGCACAGGAAGTGTAAGTTTTGCTAAAACATTTTTAGTCTCACAGAAAAAAAATGCAGCACATTTTGCGATTTTAATGATTATTCTTTTACAGGATTACACAGTGTATGTTAAAAATCAGTTTGAAGTTTACTTCAGTCATAATCATTTTCACCCTTGCTGTTTAAATCATCCCTATACAGGTTTGTGAGAAATTAATTTTTGCTTTATTAACACCCCAATATTTATTACAACATAATAACACCATGCTATCCTGGTCTTTTATCTGTCCTTCCAACCAGATCGCAATTAAGGCTTGGGTATCTTTATTTGTCCATACATCCATTTTTATTACTTTTTCCCCCACTTCATTTATCGTTGTATTGAGTTCATAACTTTTTCAGCAATATATTTTTATTGTCTTTCAGAGACAGGCCATTTGCATAAACAGTTGACAAAGAAAGTGTTTCCAGTCCCAACCATAAGTAACAAAAAAGTACCCTGACTGGTTTAGCACTTTAGGTATTGGAAATTCTGGTACTAGTACTTCACCAGAAGTCAATGGAAAAGGGACAGTGCCAAAAGTACCATACTAAAACTACAGTGTCTGATGTGGTGGAATAGTTCCCTATCTATGTGTGCATCTTTTCCCCCCAAACTAACACTTTTGAAAGAGGAACATCGCCTCTGATTGCCTCTGACCCTGAGACTCTTCTACACTGGTGTGTGTATGTATTTCGAATTGTGACCTGTAGGCTACTCATCCTGTAGCAATAAATGAAAATGCATGCTAGGCATCTGGTAACTAAAGAGAAGTATCAATAGTTTTTTATTAAAAATGCCATGCTTCCCATTCCACATATCCCAGACCCCAGCTCTGAAAATTCCCAACTAGACCTTACACCATCAACAGAGATAACTGCTCAATCATCTGTCTCCTCTGTCCCTCGTAAGGTGCTAAACAATAATCCTGGCTGAGTACTGGAGATGGCATCAGACTCAGAGCCAGAGCCAACTGAACAAAAAAATTCCAAAATATATGCATTTCGAAAAGACTGACTAGCCCAGTTTCCAATGCTTATGTATGATAAAATGGCCATTGTGATGCACTGCATATACTATAAAAATGAAGGCATAGCATGGCTGGTAACCGTACTTTTATGGTTGGAAAATCAACATTTTGAATTTAAATGTTGAAAAAACACATCTCAAAGAAACACAGAGTGTCTCATGAAAAATCTTTGTACTCTTAATAATCTTGCTTACAGAACAATAATGGGTCTATACATTTAGGTCGGAGTTAAGTCTTCCCATGGTGATTGATCTTTTTCATTGGTCTCAGCCTTTAATCGCCTCACTCTCCCTTAACAGAGATGTGCAATAAGATTATCAACCTGGGCTATTTTGCATTCAAATATGAAGCATTTCTCTACTTATTACAAACCAGAAGCTTTAAGCCTCTTTATTTTAGGGTGGGAAAAACAAGCAAACAAACAAATAGGGACAGACAAACCATCAAAGTGTTTTTCACCTTCATGGCGATGCTTCAATATGTTTAATTATTTTGGCCATGGTAGAATGAAATATTTGCAGTATTACAGTATTTAATATATTCTCCACATATTTACACACAGTGATATAATTAATGTATAGAAGATATAATAATCTAATGAGCAAAGTGTGTTTCATCTTTTCATCTCAAAGCTTCCTGTTGCTACTTGTTAATTGTTTTTTGATCTAGAAGGAAGATTCTCCTATTTTCCATGAGAATGTAAATTATTTCATCATTAATGTTGTGGCCATAAGGATTACTCCCCTTCTTCAAAAGAATATCTCCAAGATGCCAGTATCATACAGATAGGTGAAAGGTCTCTAATGAAAAGTAAACTATTGGAAACAAAATCTATTTTCAGTAGTTGGAACTTGACTATTAAAACTCATAGACAGACAGACAGATGATAGATAGATAGATAGATAGATGATAGATAGATAGATAGATGGATGGATGGATGGATGGATGGATGAAGTGCCTTACCATGCACATGAAGGGTATACTGAGGCATGTCTTTTTAATTGCATTGCTCTGTTAGAGTTGTTGACGCCTCCCTGGACAGCTACTGATTATGGCTTCTGGTTAATTTCTGTCTCTTTCTCCTTACAAAATATCCATGACATTAGATGTGGTTTAACATTAAGTCTAATTGCAATGAAATTCTGGCCACAGCAGTCCTGGAGTAAAATTAGCCATTAGTGCTTCACAGAAGAGTGGCGCTGGCACTAGGTTAGCGGTCCATTTAATGACATACAATAGATTCGGCAGAAGCTGAGATGGTTTGTTTGCTCATAGAGAATTGAATGTTTACTGTTGCGTTAGATGCAACTGAAGCGCTGGCAGGAAGCAGGTAAATTTGTTTCACAAAGCTATAAAAACACATTTGGATATGCAATATTTGCTTGTTATTGACAATTTTTTAAAATAAATGAAACTCGTTTTGTAGGACAGACTGTTCAAATCCAGGAAAAAGGACATGAGCCTTATTTTTGTTAATTCTCTTCTTCAGGGTAAATGGGAGATGGAGTTATTGTGAAACCAAAAATTTAAGAAGAACATAATCTTCCAAGACAAAAGAAAATCGCCATTTTGGGCTTCTCATTTTCGTGAGAAAATAATGCAAACTTCCCCAGAGATTACCCTTCTTTTTTAGATAGAGTAAATTACTCATGGGAAAAATTAGGTTCTGAAACCTCATTGTTGTGTACCAAGTGCTTGAGTGCAGTTCTCATTGGTTCCCATTGCACAGTATCATGGCTTTCAAAGGACAATATCTCTCATCTCTCATTACTTTTGAGTCTGGCATATAGTTCATTTCTCTTCAGTAATCACTTAAAGAAGTAATATTATGGCAGTGTGAATCTATTCCTGGAAAACAACCTTCAAAAGCTTTTGTGTCCACCCTTTTGGTGAGTTATGCCCTGTGAAGTACAGATGTTTGGGCACTGTGATTATCTGCAAATAAGACATCCTTTAGCATGAACATGATTGCAGGGACTAAGCAAGTATCAGTAAATATTTTTGTCCAGCAGGTAAATTTCATGTCAAATTCTGTATCGACTATAGTAAAATGCTATACTGTTCTGTCTACACTGTGCATTGTGTGCTTAGGGCAACAGCTCGTTAGATTTGGGTCCAACTTTGCTCTGTACCTCAAGAGTGCTCAGTTATAAGAACAGTTTGCATACAACTTATATCTATTAGGTCAACAGGAGATTCACTGCATAAAATATTGGTTCTTTTTTTTATCCCTTTTGAAATCAGTGTACCTCAACTACCTTGTCAAACTAGTAGCTCATATGCGGACAATGTTTTTAATGATAGTTTGTCTGTTTCTTTTTTAGGAGAGAATTTTCCTTATGATAAATATGGATTATAAGTGAAAGGATTTTTCACCAATTTGTACCATACCTTAAAATAAGTACAGTATGTATTACAAGTGTATATGGAGAATGCACAATATGCTTTTCTTTTTATTCAAAGAATCGATAAGACCCATACAGAGGAATAATCAAATTCAAAGACAATCCATCCAAAGATAAAAGAACAAACATATTGTCACGCCGCGGCTTAGCAGCGTGCCCGAATGTCGGCGGCGTGGAGTAGGCAAGACGCGCTGAAGCAGGAGTATCCAAAACAACTGGGTTCATTAGCAAGAGATGCGGGTAAATGCCACAAGACATTACAATGACAGACCTAGGGAGATGAACTCAGACGCGGACTAAATACAAAAGACGGGGCAGAATCGGCAGGATACGGAGGACTACAATCAGATCAATAGACGACAGGTGGTTTCCATCAGGGGCTAAACACGAGGAGTGAGGGGGGTGTGGCACACACGGGGCTCTCACAGACGGAGCATGACAGAACCCCCCCCCAAGGCGCGAACTCCGGGCGCGCCTCAGGGAAGGGATGGATGGGACGCAGGCAGACTGGACCTGGAAGACAAAAGCAAACAGGTTAACAAGGGACAGGGAGCAGGATGGAGACACAGAACAGACAGAGGGGCAACAGCCAGGACAGAAGGCCACAAAGGACAGGGACTGCAGACAGGCAGGCCACAGAGTGGACACAGGAGCCGACGGGGAATGAGGAACGGAGACAGAGGAAAGAAAGGGACGAGGGGCAGACGGACGCGACCAAAGCGGGCGACAAGCGGTGGCAGGAGGAGCCGCGGGTGAAGGGATAAAGGGAGACGGAGGGGACCACAAGGGGGACATGGAGACGGGACAAGAGAAGGACGGACGAGCCAGCAAGGGGGCAGGAGGATGCACCAGGGAAGAAGACAACGGAGCCCCAGGGAACACAGACGAAGGAGAGGAGGGAGGGAAAGCCGTGGCAGGTGACGCCATAGGCGGAGCCGGCCCAGGTGCGGCCGACGGACGAGCCGCAGGAGGCGTGACCACCAGCGACCCAGGAGCCGGCCTCTGGGCCCACGGAAGCGACAGAGGGGGCGAGGACGGCAGGCCCGAGGACGGGCAACGAGGCACCGCCGGGGAACCTGCCAGGGACCACCGATCCCCAAACAGGGCAAACGAGGATGAGCCAGAGGGCAGGGCGGACGGGACCTGGACCCCGCGTTTATGTCCCCTCCCCTTTCGGGACACCGAAGGCAGGGTGGCCCTGATCGGGGTCTAAGTGTCCCCTGCAAAGACGTTCCCGAGGGGTCCCACTCAAGCTCCTCTCCCAGGCTTAGCAGTCATAGGGGTTGGGGCAGGAGTCACTGGGAGGAGAGGACTAGGGACGGGAGCCTCGGGGGCGAGAGTCACTGGGGCAAGAGGGACTGGGGCAAGAGGGACTAGAGTCTCTGGGGCCACGGGGGCCGGGACTGGAGTCTCTGGGGCCAGAGTCACTGGGGTCATGGGGTTCAGAGCCACCGGCACTGGGGCAGGGGCAGGAGTCTCTGGGGCAAGCGGGTTTGGAAATCCCCAGCGAGCTGGGGAAAAGCGTCTTTGCAGAGGTCAGTCATTCTGTCATGCCGCGGCTTAGCAGCGTGCCCAAATGTCGGCGGCGTGGAGTAGGCAAGACGCGCTGAAGCAGGAGTATCCAAAACAGCTGGGTTTATTAGCAAGAGACGCGAGTAAACGCCACAAGACATTACAATGACAGACCTAGGGAGATGAACTCAGACACAGAATAAATACAAAAGACGGGGCAGACTCGGCAGGACACGGAGGATTACAATCAGATCAATAGACGACAGGTGGTTTCCATCAGGGGCTAAACACGAGGAGCGAGGGGGGTGTGGCACACACGGGGCTCTCACAGATGGAGCATGACACATATGAATTTTAATTAGAATTTGTAAATTAAAACATCTTTTGGATTTAGGAAAAGTATAGGGTTCCTTTTTTCCTGACTTTTTTTTAGTTATCTCTTTATTAGAATAAGGTAGAAAGATGGTGTTGGTGTCATTATGGTTCCTTGTTTTCTGATGGTAGGAGTGTGGACATACCCTGCTGGTAATCTGCCACGAACAAAGACATACATATTCATCATCTCTATAGATATCACAGCAACTAACGGAAACAAAAGCACATCAGGGGACATTATAGACCCCAGTCTGTTGTTGATTTCAATGTACATAAGGATAATGCTGTATTATGTTTGCTTGTCTTAAAAACTAGTTTTCTCAACATTTTTTATTTTTTTTTAACTGTGTGACACACACCAGTTGCAGATGTATCGCGGGAATAGCTCTCGTAGCTGCAGCTGCTACACTCAAGATGGATACCCACAGATTAAGCAATCAAACGATTCGGCATCTTCATTACATACTTTGTAAATATGATTAGCAGGGATAAAAAATGAGTGCTTAGTTTGAAGTAGCCATATGCAGCTTCTTTGGGTCAAGACAGGTGAAGATGAGGTATTGATTGAATGGAAGGAACGAGTTTGTTTTGTCTGATTAACTTCAACTGATAGCTAACAGTCATGCTTATTTGTTTCCTGTTTTTTTCTTTGAGGGAGGGCATACTGAACTGATTCCTTCATGATAAAGGGGCGTAACACACTCGATATGTGCAGTATATTTTTAGTAGCCTGGTGGATTCAGCAACTGGTGGCAGCCAGCCAAACTCATTTTAAAAATTGGTTCACCCAGTAAGGCATGATAACACAATGTCACGCTTGACTGCAGCCTTGTATTCTGTGAGTTGTGTTCCGACCGGGAGGCAGAAGTCTCCCACCGTGTGACATTTCACTCATCTTTCATCTGTCTCTCATTGTTGAAAGGTTCATTTGGGGATAGCTTTTCTCCTAAGTGATACAGCTGCTTCTTAGATGCTAACAAGTTCAGACAGTTCAGGTATGTTACAGCTTGATTGCATCTACACGGGTGTGACACCTTGAATGTATGTGCACGTAAAGCTTGTTTCTTATATAGGTCATCAATTGAGAAAACAATAAGGAAAAGTATAATTAGACCCAAAGGAAAGAAAAAGTATAATTAAAACAAATAATTCCAAACGAATACAGGAGAAGGACCAAAACAACACAAACTGACACAAATGCAACTTTAGTACTGAAAGCATCAACATACAGTATATATCAACATACAAACCATATATTCTTGAAAAGTACTTCAATCATATTGAATTGTGTCAGCTGAATACATAGCAGGTGGAAATTAGAAAATCATTCAAACTGATGCATTTTGTGCAAGGTGCCCCCACCTCACACATCACAGAACCCCACGGGGATTCAGACTGAGCCCCCTCTGAGAATCACAAGTGAAAACACAAGAATAGAATTTATGCTCAAACTCGAAAGACAACCAAGATTCCCTGAGTGCTGATTATTATCAAAATTTAAGTAGTCTGTTGTACTTCTACATCAGTACATCTAACATTTAATGACATAATGTAAACTTACATAGACATTGGTGAACAACAAACCCAAACCATAATAACATGTAATACAAGGACACTAATGAAACCTTCCACACTGACAACTCTGAATAGCATATTAATTTTATTTATTTTTCATTTTCTGTCTAAGTGTTAAAAAATAGGTACTACAAGTCACATTATCATACATACCGGCCTAAATAACCTGAGGTGACAACAGGAGAATAATGGAGAACAGCAGAAGCCTCCTTATCCATGCATGTACTTTATAATATAACCGTAAAAAGATGGTCACTGTAAACAGCTGATGTAGTTTCCACATGTCTATGCAGCTCCCCATCATCCCATTGGGTTTCACAGACTTTGTCATAATATTAACCTTATTACTGAGGTGCTACACCATTGCAAGGACAAAAAAGTAGGTGCAGAACCCAAGGCAGAACCACAATGAAACTGTAATAGAATGGCTAAAAATTTCAGAGCTCACAAGCCATAATACACCTTAGCCTCAGACCAATGAAAAGAGTATGGATGACTAGACCTCACTTATTGCTGATCCAGTGTCCAGTCCAGCCTCACTCACAGGATCATTCCAGTCATTGCAATAAGGATTCCGGAGAAAGCAACCTCTTCCAGAAGAGTTCAGTCTGGCAACATTCTTTTCACCACCTTGCAAATTATAAGCAGAAGTACAGCTGCAAATGCTATAAATGTAAATGTACAGTGGTACCTCAGTTCTTGAACCCATTATAACTTGAATTTCTTATAAGTCGAACCAACTAGTTTGAAAAAAAAAAAACCTAGAATTCGATCTGAATCTCAGAAGTCAAACCATGAATGCATACCTAAGATAACTTGTACACGCCGGGAAATGATTAATGCGGCAGGTCTCTCAGCGGAAACAGAAGGTAATGCTTCAGTCTCAGCCTCGCATTCGCTGAATACTTATATTTAGACAGTAAAAATACATTTAGACAATGATAGAGAGTAACAGTAATTATTATTTAATGAAATACATTTATAAATAAAGATTTCTTATTGTATTAATATTAATAACAAACCATTAATACAAGGTCGGCATTCACGGTTTGACTTCTGAGATTCAGATCGAGTTCTAGGTAATTTTTTTTTTACTTTCAACTTTTAAGAAATTTGAGTTCTAATGATTTTGAGAACTGAGGTACCACTATATATGCTCCTCTTGTTTTATCCGGTTCATTTTGTGTTTAAATGCTTAAAAAAAAACAAAAAAACAAAAAAAAAACATTTAGGTTTAATTTTTTGGGCCTGGGAACCAATTAATTGATTTTCCATTAAGTTTGAGTTCTGAGGTACCACTGTATTTAGTAAAATGTAACTATGATTATAATAATTCAATCAGTGTATACATCAAAATATACATGCTGCGCGCATCAGTATTAAGCTCACATTAGTACTAAGATCATATTGATGTTTTTGAAGCTTTTATCAGTGCATTGTTGCAAAGAGATTAAACCTGGATTTGATCAGTGATAATAAGCTCCTTACTTCATAGCAAATACATATTCAAAACATTTCCAAACTGATGTAAGGCACCTAAAAAGTAAGGTGGTAGCAGTTAATAAAGATTTTTCAAAATTTTTCTAAATACAAACAAAACACTAAAATTAATTTAAAATCCTGATGAGTCCATTAAATAAATTGATTCTGGGCAAAACCAAAATGGCCCTGGGAAATGAAAATTGGAGGAATTAGCCATTTAATGCAGGAATATAGTGGCATTAGGAGGAAAATATATGAAAAAAAACAATTGCATAAAAATATTAGATGAAAAATGGCATTTCTGTAAGACTAAGAGGGGAATGAATTAGTCATTAACAATAGAGATGGGAAATCCATTACAGAACACATTCTATTGAGCAGAAACTGAGAGAGAAATTGAAAGCCCTGCAGTTTAACAAATATGAACTGTCCTAAATTAAACACTAAAATCCCCCAATGTGAAATATCCAGGAGGTCATTTTTAATAAGCTATTTAATTCAATTTTGAGTGCAGGTCATTTTTTTGACATCAAGAATAAAGGATTAATAAACCCAATTCTTGGAAAGCTGACAAAGTCAACTGAAACAATTATCAAGGCATTTGTTTAATAAGCAGTCAGGAAAGACTCTTTGCATATAAGAAACAAATAGATAAAAGCAGAAACAAATCACTGACAAGCATAGTCATGACTGTCACGATCTGCGGGTGCAGCGTGCCTGGATGCAGGCGGCGTTGAGCAAGCAAGACATCGTGAGGCAGGAATATCAAAAGGACGGGGTTTATTGGCAGGACACACCGGGTAAACACCACCAAACATCACAATGACGGATCTCACAGGTAGTACAGAGACGCGGACTAAATACTGACGAAACGAAACCAAAACTCATGAACACAATCACGGATGGACTACAGATGGTTTCAATCACATAGGGAGCAAGGGGGACGTGGCACACACGAGGCTTGAACGGACGGAGTGTGACAATGACACAAAGAGATTTGGATTTTACAGATTTCTTCAGGCTAAATATTTGATATTACAACCATGTATACCTATAGAAAAGTTATGGTAATATTACAGAGACCCATACAACCTTTAATGGTCAAGATCAGTTTATTTGTTAAATTCAGTTGAGAAATTGAGAAATTCAGCGGAAAAAATATTGTTTGATTAAGACTTGGCTAAGAACTACTGAATGTATCAGAACTAAACGTATGAAATTGCTGGTACTGCTTTAGCTTATAAAAATGGAAGAGCAGATGTCACACATGGAGAAAAAGATGATTACAATAAGAAAATTAGTAATGTTTTTGCCCTTGAGCATATTTTTTGAAGAATTGTGTTTAATATATTGTGGCAATGTGCAGACTGAGGCATGACAGCAGTGGACAAGAGACAATGGGAGATCGGTATTACCTGAAGTTCCTCTTTAATGTAGTCCTTAAAAAGGCCACACTCAAGTAAGAAAAACAGAGAAATGCAAACACGGGAGACAAACACAGGAAGTTACATAATAAACGGGAAGGCTCAGAGATATTAGGATAATTACACAAAGGGTAAAACATGCTAGGATCAGGCAAGGATTGAACACAAACGCAGCTGCATGCTGTAATCGAGTCCACAGCACAACATGTATTTACACTAACAACAACGATTACACACTGGGGCTATTTTCAATGTTTATTATATATAATGTAACACACACACACAGGTTTATAACACACACATGACTGGATCATTTTTACAGCTCAGCGTTATGCAGGAATAAAGTCAGTTGAGTACCTGAATCTACTGAATGGCCAGGTTACACCTCCATCCATCATCAATCGATTTTTTTCTTCCCTGTTGACATGGACATATTCCAGGACAAGAATGCCAAGATTCAATAGGTTTAAATTGTCAGAGTGGTTCAGGGAGCATGAGGAGTCATTTTCACACGTGACTTGGTCAGCACAGAGTTGTGACCTTAACCTCATTGAAGGTCTTTGGGATGTGCTGAAGGAGGCTTTATGGAGGTTCAACTCTCTTGTACAGGTTATAGGAACCAATTATGATTGGTCATGGAACTACCATCAGAAATGAATGCAAATCTGGATGAAAATGAAGGGTGAGATGTTGCATAAGCCTGTGAAAACAAGGCAATGACAAATGTGTGCCATAATCAAAGCTAAAATTTAAATGGCAACATTTTTTTTTTGATCAGGCAGTGTTTAATGACCAAGGAAGTGAACAAGCTGCATCATTTAAAGAGCACCATCCCTAATATAAGGATTGGATGAAGCAGCATCCTCTTATGGGACGGGGCGGTTTGTCTTCATCTGGCACTGTAGCAGTTATGAGAATAGCTGGATTCTGGCAAACACATAAAAAAGAATCTTGAAAAAAACCTGCTGCCCCCAGGCAAATAAAAAAAAAAATGAAATCGGTAAAGAAATTTACCTTTCACCATGACAACGACCCAAAGCAGCCTGCAAAAGTAACACTGGAATGAGTGAAAAACAAATAGGTATATGGCCTGGATTGGCCCACTCAGAGCTCTGACTATTGAAAACCTGTGAACTGAAGTGAGCAATACACCAACTGTCTCCATGAAATCTGACTGAGGCTGAACTTTCCTCAACAAATGGACAAATTTTCACATATTGTACTGCTCTGGGATACATTTTCCAGTATGGATCGAAGTCAGTGAATAACTAACAAGAAAACAAACAACACAAGTAAAGACCCAGTGAGATTTGTGAATGTTTCCCAAAGCCTTTGTTATTCCAAAATTCCAAAAACTTAAAGTAATTTGTTGTTGGTTTTGTTGTGCAGTATAGCACACACAGCAAAAGTACAGCAACTTGAGGGGGAGATCTTAGAACTCCTGAGAACTTGTACAGACAGCAGAATCACATCTTCCACATGCCCAGAGCATCCTCTATGACAGTCCATGTTCTTTGGTGTGTTGTGTTATACCTCTTCATCACCACGGTTTAGGGATTCAACATGGGAGTCAGCAGGTATTCAAAAAGAAGACACCCGCTGTCTTCCGATAACCAATCACTAGGAAACACACCATCCTTTGCCATGTAACACACTACAAAGGTGGACCAGATATAAGAATCATGTCTAGTCCCAGGCCATTTGGCCACAATGTCTGTAAAAGGTTGCATATTAGTTGGACATTTAAACATAGTGCCAGGAACCTTTTTCAACAGGTGCAGATGGGAATGAAAGGAAGAAGAATTTAATTAAATTCAGTTCAAAGAAATTCAATGCATTGGCACAATGCAGGAATGTAATTTAATATTGCAAAACAAATAATTACAAGACAGCTTTACTTTCTACATAGTAAATATTAACACATACATCAATATATGTCTATATATACTTTACTAATGAGTAAATTATATGCTAATGTGCATGGTTGTATTAGCCTACTCTAAAAAAATACATTTGTTTTATGTTGACCCTCTAAATACCTTTCTATGAAAAAAGCCACTAGAGGTACACTGTCTATAAAATAGATATATGCTAACTTTGACTTCCTCAATAATCAGCAGAGATATAAATTTTGGGCAAATGTTTAATATTTCAGCTCTATTAAGAAATATTTTGTCGTGGTGCTCAGAGGAATACTTTCACAGACAAAATACTTAAACTAACAACTCCATATTTGTTTCATGTGACCTCTTGCCTTTTGGCCTTACTAGTTGCAGTATTATATTATTTTTGTTGGACCAGATCATAAATAATATGAACTAATGCTGCTGCAAATGAAGGAAGTATAAAAAGTATAAAAATAGATATGGCCTGCTCTCTACTCTCAAATGAATTATTTTCTCCATTGACCTTGTCTCTGGGAGTCATCAACCTTTTCACTGGTCTAGATAAACAATAAGAAGACAACACTGACAAAAGACAGATGAGCTACAGGGTAAATGAATCATAAAGCCTAATTTAGTTATAAACAAAGGGCATTACAGCTCTTTTGAAGGATATGTCCATTTTAATGTTTCTCAGCTCGGTTAAGCAGGGAGAATTTACGAGAGCTCAACTCCATCTGCTTAGTTGATTAGAGAACATTTGAAATGATCATTTATTTACTTATTTTTAAACTGCTGCTTATGTATAAACTCTATAACACATTCAACATATATTTATACCCAAGGGTAACTCTATGTTTTTAAGTAAAAATGAATCACAAATTCACTTTAAAAAAATTCAAAGAAGAAAATATTCACTAGTTAGTTCACGCACTAATACGTTTTCAGCATTTACCAAGAACACAAGAAATTTACAAATGAGAGGAGGCCATTCAGCCCATAAAGCTTGTTTGGGGAGAACTTAACTTATTATTTTATAGCTTCTCCTTATGCGACGACCAGCTGACAAACAACACATTTTGCTGCTTTTCTCTCCTCATCCATGTGTTTGTTTAATGACTATCCTACATTACAAGGCACTTAAATAGCTCAGAGTTGTTAAAATCTTATCTAGCTCTGATTTAAAGGAACCAAAGGTTTTAGCTTGTAATATTCAAATAGGAAGACTGTTCCATACTCTACACGCTTTGTAAAGAACTGCTTTGTCAAATCCAATTTAAAATGTTCTCCAGTTAATTTGCTCCAGGTGCTTACGTTTGTGGTTAACTGACAAAAAAAAGCTTTTTCTGGCATACCTTCCAGATAATCAGATAGCAAGAAGGGGGGCGTCTGAGTTATTTCAGAGACGTGATAACCTCAAGATTTTATTTTGTCTTGTAATTCACCAAGAGTCATCCTTGGGGATATTTTATCTGTCTTATGATCCTCCTCACTGTACATGGGGAAAAATAAACTTGAGTCCTCTTCCAGGCAGGTTTATAACAGTTCCAGTTGTTGTCCACTTTTTTATTATTGCCCTAACGGTACAAATCGGCATTTTAAGGCGAGTAGCTATTCATTCCCTGACTTATGAAGGTCAGCACACTTCTCCCTCATTTGGTTTGTATGTTCTCTTTTCTTTCTCATGTTGATGGATGGCTAAGGGAATTTGGCCCCTGTGTCACCTCATGTTCGTATCCCTGTTAACCAGGAAGTCATGAATTACAGCTTGAAGGTTCCTATTCACTCCACTCAACTCAAAGATGTAAAATGTATAGGAGAAACATGTTTCAGTTACATTGTGTTCACTGTAATTTTTAGGGGTGCCAATAATCATGGCACATGTGTTTTGGCTAAAGAAAATTATTTCTTGATGAAGGATTATTATTTTCTTGGAATAAATTTATGATAATGAAAGGTTGGATTCTTCTCAATTTTTAAGTGTGACTGAAACGCTGCTTCACCAAAAGGTGTATTTTTTCTAACCATTTTTACAAATCTTTCCAAAGGGTGTCAATAATTGTGGAGTTCGCTGTACATGGAAATAGAGATGATGTCTGAGTGTGACTGGTAAGATCTCGATATATAGATGACCTTGGTAATGGGAAGAATGGCGATAGCAGCCATGAGAAACTGGGCTAATGAGTGTAAGTTGGCGATTGGTGTCAGACGTGACAAAGGAGACCAGTGGGAGAAGGCAGCACAACAAGAAGGAAAAAGCAGATTAATGAGACCAGGGTGGCCCTGTTTAAATCTGCAATCAACTCAAACCAGATCCTAATATCAAAGAGCAATTACCCTCATTTATTGCATCTGCAACTAGATGTTTTGGAAGTCTCAAAAGATTAGATTGTTCACTGTCAAATGGACAGGCTAATTTAGACAGCAAACTATTGGGATTGAAATAATGAGATATACTTCATCTTTATCCACTATTTTCCTCTATGGTTTTCGGAAGAAAAGTACATCTTGACAGCTCCTGAAGTGACCTCCATATGATTATTCCAGGAGATTTGTTGAGACCATCAGGTGTCTGGGTTAAATAGTCATTCATCATAACTGGACCCTGGTCAAGAAATGACACCACTGTAAATACCTGCTACAATTAGGTAGTTTTTGGTGCTGATATTCTGCACGGTCATAAAATACACTGTCAAAAGTGTCTGACCCTGCAGCAAAGTCATTCCTGATGGGAATCTTTTATAGGATACCTAGAAAGCTTTAAATGCCATGTCAACTTTGTCAAGGCTCACTCTCTATCCTACTCAAGGTCACATGAATATGTATTTTCCTCTTTTCCAGGTTTTAAAATGTACTTACGGATTGTAATTCATGTCACTGATTTGTTTGATGATAGGAGGAAGAAGAAAAAAAGATGAAAGTGAAACACTGTTGGAGCCCATAAATGGCATTCTATTCAAGATGCCTCATTGTTTCATGCTGTAACTTGCTTCTAGCTATGGACATCTCTGTTACTTATAAACAAACTGGATGAGAAAGCATTGGCCAAGATCTCATTTTATGATTCTATGTAAGAAAAAATGGTTCCACTCTCATGTCTACAGCATTTAGTAGGGAGTACACTGAGTCAGACTCAAAACAGCTAGACTGGTTTTCTGAGTAAATAATAATATTAATAGGAAATTTGTGTTTCCATATTTAACATCTAATTCCTGGTACGCATTTGATCATAATCATTACTTATTAGTTGTTAATCCTACTGACAATCGTTAAAGCATGGCCTATACATGATGAACTACAAGACTGTATTTGCGCAGTATTTTATCTCGTTGTTGACTGTATTTGAGCAGTACTTTATCTCGTTGTTGCAGTTTGTAAAGGTGCTAGGACTGTGGACATATGCCTAATATATTTTTCTCTGCATAGGCACATCACTCAGGTGAATAAAATGTAAAGTAAGAATAAGTTTATTATTTTATAGCTTCTCCTTATGCGACGACCAGCTGACAGACAACACATTTTGCTGCTTTTCTCTCCTCATCCATGTGTTTGTTTAATGACTATCCTACATTTCAAGGCACATTTTCACAGTTGTTCAGTTTTATTCATAGTCTTCTAAGTCCCTGTACTGTTGTTTCTCTCTCTCTTTTTTTCCCTCACGCCCCTTTCCTTCTGCACAGAATACTGGAGCACCTTTGCAAAGGTCAGAGGTTCAGCAGAATGTCAATCCCATCTTCACAAGCATGCCTGTTGCAAGAAACCTTAATTATGAACCTTTTATTTCATTCATGTGCAGCTTAAAGTAAAAATGCCCATTCATGTGGGTTCAACTCACGTTTATTCTATGCAGTGTCCATATGAAATGGCCTTGCATGCTATGTTTCCAATATAAATGTACAGTGCACTGATCATGTGAAGGTCTACTGAGAATTTATTGCAACATAAAGTAGGCAGAGAATGGCGATATCTTTCAAAACAGTGATTTATGCTGAATTTTTAGAAATGACATTAGGAAAATATAACTGAAGCGGCTAGAAATCTGCAAAAATGCTTTTAAAAGTTGCTGTTTTTTTACTTCAAATAATCATCTCGGTGGGGCGGCACAGTGGTGCAGTGGTTAGCACTGTTGCCTCACACCTCTGGGAGCTGGGTTCGAGTCTCTGCTTGGGTCACATGTGTGTGTAGTTTGCATGTTGTCCCTGTGTCGTTGCGGGATTTCCTCCGGGTACTCCTGTTTCCCCTCACAGTCCGAAGACATGCTGAGGCTTATTGGAGTTGCTAAAATGCCGGTGTGTGGGTGTGCCCTGCGATGGGCTGGCCCCGCGTCCAGGGTTGTTCCCTGCCTCGTGCCCATTGCTTCCAGGATAGGCTCCGGACCCCCCCACGACCCAGTAGGATAAGTGGGTATAGATAATGGATGGATGGACAATCATCTCATTATGATTGGTCAAGTGATTACTTTAAGTAATTACATCTTCTTCATTGATGGCTTTCCATAAATTTGTTTAAGCAGACCATGTTGAGCTAAACTGAATTCACATAAGCCGTTTTTTTAAATCTCTCGTTGTCAAAATATTAACCCATACTGGGCCTTGGAGATATGATTATGTATTCTCAAAATATTAAGAACATAAGAACTATACAAACGAGAGGAGGCCGTTCGGACCATCAAGCTCGCTTGGGAAGAACTTAATAACTTAGAGTTGTTAAAATCTTATCTAGCCTTGATTTAAAGGAATCCA
>JABFEB020000001.1:37676487-37697454 GCA_019775895.2 Stomatorhinus ivindoensis | reverse complement strand
GCATATGTTCCCCAGGGACATCGTCTCGGACAGAGGGCCTCAGTTCACCACCTGATTCTGGAAGGCCTTCTGCCATCTGATCAACTCCACTTGCAGTCTTTCTTCTGGTTATCACCCATAAACTAATGGTCAGATGGAGCGGACCAACCAACAACTGGAGCACTACCTTCGATGCTTTGTTGCAGGTAGGCAGCGCTCCTGGGCCCGCTACCTCATCTGGACTGAACTTTCCCATAACCTCCACACTTCTGCCATTGATCTCAGCCTATTTGAGGTATGCAATAGTTTCCAACCTCTGATGTTCGACCATCAAGAGCCAGAGGTTGATGTACCATCGGCCCAACAGTTTGTTCACTGCTGCCAACGACTCTGGGCCCAAGCCCATTCAGCCATCCAAAAGGCTAACCATCCTTATACTGTTCAACATCGTTGTCGGCACCCACCGGGACGATCATTCTGTATAGGTGATAAGGTTTGGCTCTCCACTCAGAATCTTCACTTCCGCACCGACTCACCTCCCGTTTCATTGGACCTTACTGCATCACCTACCGGCTTAATCCTGTCACCTATTGACGCTATCTGCCTGCGGCGCTCCGGATTCATCCAGTTTTTCACATATCCCAGCTCAAGCCCTTTGTCAGTCCCCCATGTACCCACCCTCCCCTACCCCCCCTCCGCCTCGTATCATACACCATGCGATGGATCCTCGATGCGCATCCTCGGGGCCGGAGTATTCAGTACCTTTTAGATTGGGAAAGTTACGGCCCCAAGGAACTCTTGTGGCTCAGTTCATCCTTAATCCTTTTTTGGTGCGGGATTTCTGTCTTCGGGTATCCTCCCAGCTGGGGCTGTCTGGTGCCGGTCCTGGAGGGGGGGTACTGTCATGCACACCGGTCAGGCGATCACCATGAGGACCCGGAAGTAGGCGATCGCCCGGAAGATAAATAAAGGAACATTCCATTCACTTGCTGCTCAGTCATTGTGAAATGATCCAAGCCCTTTCTACCTCCAGTACTGTGAGTACTCCAGTATTTGGTCCTATCTCACTGATTGTGTTTGTGTTTAGAACACGGATTCCAGTGGGAATCTCTACCCTAGCGTTCTTACAATAATCGCATGGCTATCCTACCTTTTCGCGTAAACTCTGTGTCGCCAGTCTTTCTCCATATTTTCTGCCCAGAATCCTGACAGAATGTCGATATATATACAATGAAACCCGGAATATATAGAATGAAAGCATACATATACTCCAATATTCCGAGTTTCATTGTATATATATCGACATTCATTCAATATAAAACGAGTTTCATTGTGTTTCATTGTATATAACCCTAACCCCTAACCCTTTTTTTCTTTCTTATTTTCTGGGACTTCAGTTCTACTTCTAGGATCCTTCGTTCGGGTATTCTGCTATAGCATCACATCCAAGATGTAACCTAAGTTGAAAATTCTTTTTTTTTTTCCCGTAACACCCTTAACTGAATAGTTGAAACGAGTTTGAAAATGGATGGAAACTGGGTATATGGCATACAAGACGGATGACTGGATTTACCAACGTCCTGTGTTGGACAGGTACTGCAGGAGCTGAAAAATCACACTGTACCAAAAAAATATATACATAGCCATTGAGTTCATGGAGAATCTGTGGAACTGTAAAGTGTTTACATCCCTCCCAGCAGATATCAGACTGTTTGAAAGGCATAACCTCAAAGACAAACCACAGAAACATAAACCGTGGTGCCTTAAAATGACCATTTCTCAGTTATTTAAAATTGTCATAAAGTTAAGCTTCTATAGGATCTATATATGTTTCAAAACAGTCATACCTGTTAGTAGCAGTGCAGTAAAAAAGGCATTTTGTCTTTAAATATGTATTCATTGTTAAACTATATAACTGCTGAAAGACAGAAATACTACATCCTTTTGGCTACATTTCTAAGGCTTAAAAGTGATAAATTAATGACACAAAGACAATGACACAAGTAAATAGCAAAAATTTGCCTTAACAGATTTCTGTCTGCAAAGTACAATATATCCTCACTAACAAAGATAGAATTAATTCTTTTTTGCTGAGGGAGGCATAACCAACCAACTGGCTCTGAACGCCAAGGATATCAATCTTAGTGTTATCATAGCAGGGCATACATCAGCAGTGGCACTTCCCAGCACTGTCAAGTGGGTGTCAGCAGAAGGTGTCCTTTAAATTGTACCCTAATGATTGATTTGGTTCCAGTGGGTTTCTAATTTTGATAATCCAAATTGTTAGCAAAGTATATTTTGGGAACTTGGTGTTCAAGTCTATTTACGAAAAGATGCTTCTCTGTCTGGTCATGGGCTCTGTGGTACGTTATCAAATGTGCTGAATTTTAGACAATTTAGATTAGCTTTTGATTACAATCTGCTCTCAGTCACTCTATAGCATTAGTATGTGATTTTATCCTTGGCAATGTTGCCTTAGCTTGGAGTTGCAAGTGATTTTGTCTCTATTTGTACAGGTCTGAGTGCCATTATTTAAAATGAAAATAATTACATTTCCAAATCCATGGTCAATTCATTACTGAAGGGCACTGATCTCTACTTTGCCTACCTTCTTCTGTATGAGCAATTTGTGTGTTTATATGCTAGACAATATGATGTTGTCTGAATATAAATCATACTACCGATCGAAAGAAAAACATTTTCAAGTTCATCAGGTTCTTTGGGGCATGTCAAATCCAAGTCCCTTTGGGAGAGAGGTGGATAAAAAGGTTTATTGCGCTGTAACACCACAGCAAGTACACAGCACAGTAACACATGCCCTTTGAAATACTTTACCTTAAAAGCTGGTTTCTGAATTTCAGTGATCCAATAAGAGATACTGATCCCTATGCTATTTTATCATTTTCTCAAAGGACAAAGTGTACCACTTTGTAGAGTTTTATAACAAAACACTTTGTTTTTTTTAAAGTACAGAAAATCAATGGGAGGTAAATCTTGAGTTTTTCTTCAGAAGTTGGAAAAAGAAATATGCTTAAGTTTATAATAATATTCTTGTCATTTAATTTCCATGCACTCCAGTCATTACTGGAAACATGAAGATGTAATGCTATGGAATGAATACATTGTTTTATTGTGGAACAATATTTTATACATCCTTTTCCTTTAGTAGTTTTCAGCCAAGTGGAATCAAGTCCCATTGAGAACTGCTCCAGATAATGCAACCCTACTTAGTTTTTATCAGCATGACGTCAACTTTAAAATAATATTTTACAAACTATTTAATCAACATAGATAGTGTAAATGAAAAGATAATGTCTTTTAAGTAAGTTATGCTTGTTTAGTGTCAACATTTGTTATACTATTACTATTTTGTACATTATTAGCCTGTTAGGCTGCTTGTTTCTTCGTGCGTTCTGTTTGAATTGGCTTGCGCGCTAAACTCCCATTGGGATCAACGCAGCTTGTCATATAATGGATGGGTAATCCATTTTGGTTTTGCTGGTTATTATCTTAACTGTGACTGCAAACAGTTATAATTGGTATATTTCTTGTAACCTCAAACGAATTGGTAAACATGACGTCCATTTGTCCTATGTGTGATTTCAGGTGTCTGTCAGTTACAGAATATGTGATCTCACAGGCTCTACAATCGATCAAAGAAGCTGTGTGGACATTTTACTAGAGAGGCCATACCTTTTTGAGGTGGTCCATCTATTTGACCACACCAACACCCTCCTTTTTCCCCTGTACAAAAGAAACTTGTGGAGGAAATCTCCAAAAAAGGGAAAACAATAAAGGACTTCCTTAAGATGAAGGGGGTAGCAACAGAGTCCATTGAACTACTGCAACTCATCTCATGTATTGCAAAACATTTCAAGGAATGTCCAGAGATACTTATAATCCAAAACACGGCAGGTCATTTTTCATATTTTATGTTATGCTTTTTTGACTTGCAGAACACTCACAGAAAATTGCTGATGGGCTTTCTTTTTGTATCCTTCTTCAGGACTCTGCCTGAATTGTTCCAACCATCCTAACAACCCCTTGTGTCCTCATAATGGGTTTGTAATCCTGACTAATACTGCCTTATTTGTTATTATATTGTGTTGTGGTCAGTTCTCCGCTTTTATGTGAACAAGTGTACAGATGAAATATAACTGAAGTATTACTACCTCTGTCACACATGAAAAAGTAAAATTAGCATTAAAAAATTTCCATTGACTGAAATGATCCTAGCCTATTCTATAACTGTAGAAGTAGTACATTTTGTCTACTTCATTGTCCACTTAACCAAAGCTGTTAGGAATTAATAGAGTTGATATTGAAATCGCTGAACACACATTTACATCCACTACAGTGTATTATTAATAAACCCACTTTTTTGTAATTTTTTAGGTGAAGACAGATTCAGGATATATGCTCACCAGGTGGTTGTCAACAAGCACATCAGCAGCCCTTTGGTAGCCCTGAGCTTCAAGTTTTGTGTGTTTTATATTTTGAACATAAAATGCGCAAACGATGCATTGCTAAAACTGGAATTCATGCAGAGGTAAATTTCTAAGCACCAAAATACACAGAATAGTGTGCCACTACAGGATTACATAGCACCTTCACTAGACAGATTTGTGTTGTGATAATTAAGGCAGGGCAATATAACCTCAAATCAAAATCACGATAATTGAACATTTTACCTCGATTATTCTTAATGAATGATTTTTGCTCTCAGTATTTCTGCTCTCAAATTTTATTGGCTAAGTTTGTGTCCAATCAGATAGATAATCAGGTAGAAATCTGTTTCCTGTTGCCTGGTACTATGCCAAAGCAGTTTGCCAAGAAGAAAGGAATTTGAACATTTTTGTTTAATGTTTTGTTGAATTATTATTATTATAATTATTGGTGGTGTTATTATTATACTATCATTTTGGTTTGATCAAATCTCACCTTTTCTTTGGCCATGTCAACAGTTTGACTCTTTCTTAAATTAGCCTTGTTAGCACAGGGAACCATATTAGCGACCTAATTAGAGATAACAATAATACATTTGATTTCTTTGAATATTGTTTCAACATTTACATTTTGTATCTTTTTTTGTAGAATTTTACTGGGCATAAATCCTGAACGAGGAACAAAGGCAGTGACGAAGGGTAAAAAACAGTACAACTTTCCTCGCAGACTGCTCACATTTCTCCATGAACTGAATAATTTTGAAAATCCCAGGAAAACTGTCTGGTTAGTTTTTTTTTTGTTTTGTTTTTCCCTCTAAGCATTTAATCATTAATACTGTCTACACACATATCATGTTACTTGCTAAGTGATTATTTCTATCCCTCCCTCTTATCTTACAGAATTTGCTGACTAGACCAGGGAATACGTTCAGGGAATCTACTGACAAATTGTCAAACAATACGTGATTTTTACATTTATTAGTATTGACAGTACTGTACTAAGTATGAAATATCAGCTTCATGTTCTTGAAATGCATGTTGTTGAATGCAGATTCAATATTTTTTATGCTTAATCTAATATAATTTGTTTATAATGTAATATAATGTTATTTTTCATTAAATCATACAAATAAAATTGTGAATTTAAGTATTGCTCTTTTGCATCTTTATACAGTGACTTAGTATATGTTTAGGCTGAACCCTAAATAGTGCTCTTAGCAGAATGCAGTGATTGTTAATAGTCACATCCTCTAAGAAAATTAAACATTGTTTTCTGTATTTCTCAGAAAATTAACGGGCAGTACACAAAAAATGAATATATAAAGTGGCAACAGTAGACGGCAATATCTGTGAAGTACATGGAATAATCTGTAAATCTATGGTATTTTTTGTTTTTTATATATATATATATATATATATATATATATAGAGTGAGAGAGAGAGAGAGAGAACAATGAAACAGAAAAACTAAGCTGAGACCTTTTTTTTTGGGGGGGGGGGGGCATTTTTCAGGGGTCAGAACATGTCATAACATCCAGAGTCACAGCTAGTAACTCCCTTTCATTAGAAATTGGGTGAATCACATTGGACAATTACTATGGGTCTCCTGGAATTCACTGGGCAATGTTAGTTGCTCATCTGTATTCAATGCTGTTGCAGGAGGCTGTTGCCTCTTTATTACTGGAACCACTAAATGAAGGGAGATTTTCCACAAAGGCCTGCCAGATAATTACAAATGAGATGCTTAAGGCCTGGCTCTACTCACTCATTCTGCCTTTAGGAAAATTGCTGATTTTAACAGATTGAGGAATTGATTTGGAACAAGACACTCACATGCATTGCCCTCCAGCATGAAACCTTCAGCTCCAAGTTGCACAACATAAGATCTCAATTAAATGGTCACACCCCCCTTATGAGAATGCAATGGCAGCAGCCACACCTAAGTGATAACACCTGCTCCACTCCCTATTTAGCCCTGTCCTGCCCTGCATTCTGTGCGTTGTATTGTAGTGTTTTCATGACAGGTAATGAGTATTCTTTGTCCTGTCTTCTGTTTAGCCTAGATCCATCCCATCCACCCACTCTGCTCCGATCCCGTCTGCTTCATGTCTGCCCCATGTCTCATGTGCTACCTGTCAGACTGACTTCCCTGTTTCTGACCTTCTCACCGTGACCATGACACCGATTCCATCTGCCAATTCCACTTCTGTTTGCCTGTTCCCAACAATAAAACCCCATACACCGCTAGCTGCGTCTGCAGGTTTCTATTCATAATATGTATATGTTTTCCATCTATTTGTTAAAATCATCTTGAATTATTTTGAGTAACATGTTTAACCTGCAAAAATAATAGTGTAAATAGATGGATGGATGAATATATTTGACTTCTACACTCATCTAAGTATTTCTTTTAGTATTCATAAATGATAAAAAATATTTATATTTCAAAGTGGTAAAAAAGTATGAAGTGCAATGTCTCTAATTTAGCTGTATGTTTACCATACAGCTAAATTAGAGACATTGCACTTCATACTTTGAAATGGACTGGCACCATGAGGAATAATTTGCCCTAATTTCCTGAGAAAGGATTTAGGATTAACACTATGAGATACTGTGATCAAGGGACTCCATCTCTAACAGGTGACTGGCTCATGCTTGTGGCAGTGTCTGTTTCAAGAAAGTCTTCCACTATGACTCCCAGAGATTGCTGACCTTGGATGCAACGGAACTGTGGCACTATAGGTGATGATTCTTATGCTGGTGACAATTTGTGACATCTGACACAATGTCCCCTTTACAAATCGGCTCCTTTCTTAAAACAATATTTTTTCTAACGTCCACTAGATCAAAGACTTAGAATGAATCCTTGGCATTTAAAAAAAGTACAATAGAAAAAAATATTAGTGCAATATTGGTTTGACATATTGAAAATAGAAGAAATTGATTTTACTCTTATTCCGGATATTGCCACAAGTTTGCCAGAATGCTCATGACTAAACTGTTTTGCACTGCATTATTTTTGTTCTATACCTAATATTGTGAACATAGATAAATAACACCATGTCTGTAGCTAAATTATAGGAAATCATGTTTTGATGTTTTGACAGACTCAAATTCCACTCACAGCAAATTGAAGACTGGCATTATAAAGTCAGAACCTTTATTGACCCTACACCCCACTCTCTCATTGATCGTGATGGAATGAATTAATACATTCACACATTCATATAACAATATATATATAACCTAAGAATTCTCCAGGTATCCTGAATCTAAAATCTAATGAATAGTTTACGCTGTATTCTGACTTTGTATTCTACAGAAATAATTCCACTGCCTTCTTCTGCTCTTCTGAGTTTTTTCCCCATTATTTTTAATACAAAGAATGAAAATCAGTAAAAAAAATCAATTTAACCATTGTATGTTTAACTTTTACCAAACATTGAACAATGCAAAACAAACAAATCCATAGTGAATACACTATCAACAACATTCACACCGCAACTCGCATTGCCAGATTTATCAAAACGAGACAGTATATCAATAAAGTGATCAGTGCTAATAACTAATTATCAAACTACTGTGATGACTCAGCTTTTTAAATATTATTCGGTATCACTTTGCAATAAGACTACCCTTACAAAGGGTTTATGAAGGTTTATAATCAAATGATTGATTAGGTTTAACACTTTGTAAATCATTAAGAGAGTATTGTACACACAAGTTATAACATCTTTTTTCATTAATAAATTACTACTACTAATTGGCAAAAGGAAGCCTAATTGTAAAGTGCTACCAGTTACTCAAGCCAAAATGCAATGACCTGCTGAAGAGCAGGTAGGATCATTGAGTAGTTGTGCTTATCATTGGATTTAATTCACTTCATTTCAGCTTTTGTATGCATATTCTTCATCTTACAACCATCAATTTCCATGGCCATTCAACAATGTGATAAAACTTGAGATTTTTTTTTTAAACTGATTTTAATTCCATTTATTTATTGCATATAGTTATAGTTGATTATTGAGAGGTAGCTTGACAGATGTGATGCAAAACTGGGAAATACATTTCTTAGACAAAGAGATATACGTAGTTTGAAACTTCCGTAGTTTATCAAAGACAGAAAAGGACAAACTTCAGAAGAGTTTATAAGAGAACAAGCATATTTTAGGTAGTGCTGTCCAGGTAACTTATTTGATAGCAACAAAGTTTGCAAATATTTAACTTCCAGATTATTTTAACTTACTAATTAACTAGTCAGTCAACAAATTGATTGATTTTTTAACCTATTTGATCATTTGTTAGTCTCTTCAGCTACTTGTTTGTTTGATTTGTTTGAAGTAGCAAGTTTTTTTATGACACTTGCTTTTAAATAAATGCAATTTTCTTACAAAATGGGAAAAAAAAAAATTTGGACAAATATGCCTTAAGAGGGCGCTAAATCCATCACAATTACCACTCGATTTCCTTGAACCCCTTTATTACTGCTTGGGGCTACATTTAATTTAGGTATTGTTTGATATTTGTTCAATATATTTATTATCGCCACACTTATGTAAATGGAAAATAAAGTGCCATAACTAATAAGTAATAGGTAGCTGATCATTATATGACATGTGAGACTGTGAGAGTGTTGTGTGTTATGATGTTCTTCTGTACCCTTAGTTAAGTTTTCTAGCCTTGAATTGTTCCAGTTTCTGGTATAAATGGAGAAAAGTTGTCAGTCACATAGAACTGCAACTATTTTACAACAGATAGGCCGTTCTTTACTAGATTTCTGGGTCCCTCCATTTTCCATACCCACTTATCTTATACAGGGTCACAAGCCTACTCTGGAAGAAGTAGGTACAAGGTAGGGAATATCCCAGGATATGGCAAGCTCACACATTCACACATGTAGAGAATTTGGAAACCCCAATTCATCTTAGCATGTTTTCAGTCTGCGGGGGTAAGCCAAAAAACCCCTACAATGACAAGGGGGTGTGATACAGTAGGACTAACCACTTCAGCACCATCCCACCCTGGAATGCAGTCACCCATCCAAAATTATGTTGTCCGAATTGAACTTTAACATGTTTATATTACACACACAAATTTTAGTTTCTGTTAATAGTTTTGCAATGAACATTTAATAACATTAAGAGTGCAGAACAGATAATATAATTATACAAATAAATATAATTATTTAAATTAGTCCATTTGATTTTCTCAAGCTTTGTCTGTTAAAAGCCTGAAAATTACTACATGGCCCAAAAATAATTTTAAAGACCTCATTGGGAGTGATTTTTTTTAAAATCTACACTTCATTGATATAGCAGAAACTCTTATCCAGCTCTACTGGGAAACTTACAACGCTATCTTCTAAGTTCTGCATGTTTAATGAATCTCTTCTATTTTTACTCTAACAACCTTTTTCTTGCCTGTGTTAAAATATTCCATCATTGCTTGCCGAAGCTTATTCAGTCCGCTGGTGTAATGAAGAAGACACACATTACCAACCACACATTACCAACCAGCATATGAAAGAGAATAATGAGCTAAGTAAGATTTACAAGAGCTTTTGTGTCACTATGCATCGTTAAGTCCTGTACCTGCAAGGGGGTGATGTGCAACTACCTTTCCACTTGTAGGTTTTGTAACTGAAAGGTGTAAAAGTTTACACCGGAAGAGCCCATATGTAATCAAAATCACCTGCCTCACTAACACCCTAACAACTTCAGGTGGTGTGATTCTCTCCTCTATGGCCCAAGGCTTGTAGTAGAAGGAAACAGAATTAACACAAAGTGTAAATCTCTCTCTGGTTTGGAAAGCCCTTAGTTTGGAAAATGGAGTCAATTGCACTTTTTGGACAGTGACTTTTCCCATGTTTGCTCTTGGTTAAAGGCGGCAGTGTTGCATTTCCTGATTTGTGTATCAAACTGTAACCAGGGTTGTGTTCAGGATTCCTGTCCAGGAGACAACTTATCTTATCTGTGCTTATCTGTGGAGCCGCATGAACAAATCATAGATACATATGAACTTTACTCTAATATGGGGTTATGCTGAATAAATTCCCCAGCCCTATCCCACACAGCACAGAGCACTGAGGTACATCCAGTGACGGGCGTACATCCTGGATGCAATGCCAGTGACAGGGCTCATTCACACACACATACACAAACTATTGGAAATTTAGTGCCACCCATTAGTCTTACTGCATGTCTTTGGACTGTGGGAGAGATCCAGAGAACCCAGAAGGAAACCCACATGATGCAAGGAGAACAAGCAAGTTCTGCACACACATCAGTGGTGGGATTCAGAGCCCCATTCTTGTAGGTTTGAGGCAGCAGTCAGGTGCCTAACCACTAAAGTTACCATATCAACCAATGCCAACAGTGAGCATTTAAATACAAATCAAGCTATTTGTATACAGGATATATACAGCACCTTTTCAGTATTTGATGGTGGCACAAGAGGTAGCGCTATCATTTGATAACTGGAAGGTTGTGGATTTGGTTCCTCCTGACCCTATCAAAGTGTCCTTCAGCAAAATTGCTCCTGGTGAGCAGGTTGGCACCTTGTGTGGCGGCTTCTGCCACCAGCATATGGATGGGTGAATATGAGCCATGAATTGTAAAGTGCTTTGAGTGCTCATAGGAGTAGAAATATCCACAAAATATTTTACATTATTATGACAATTATTTGAATAAGGTGAACCCCGGAGTGGTAAGAGAAGAGGAAAATGACTTTTAAAACCAATGATAAATAATGAAAATTATATCTTCAAGTCAAAAGAGGTACATTTTGCCAATTCATCGTTCTTCTCGCATGAGGACACAGACTAGGTGAAGCCAGATACCTTACAGTTAGGATGTATTCATTTATTTGCATTTCCATTACAAATTTCCCCTGATAGTGGGATAAAAAGGATGACAAAAATAAACAGATTTATATAATAAGCAGTGTGAGTATATTATTTGAAAAAATGGGTTGGTAGTTTTGAGATGTTTAGGGAGCCAGCATTTCCTGGGTCGACCTGGGGTCATACCTAACAATCTTGCTGCCCTTTTTTCTGAGCCTTCTCTATATGTTTTGAAATATATGCTTTTATTTTCTGCTCTTACATGGCACTACCCATACATGTACCTTTAACAGTCTATAAGTCTATGTACCTGTCTAATAAGATATGCATGTGCACGTGCACACACACACACACATTGTTGCTGTTTGTGTATACCAACATAAGTAGGGCATTTGTGTGCTTACATATTCACTTGCACAGTGACAGAAAATTCTGTCACCAATTTATGCAAGCTGCATTTTGAATTGTAGGTGGGCACTAATTCACTTGTAACCAAAGATTTGAAATTGAATATGAAAGCCAACATTAAAGGGTTTTTCTACATCTAGTACTGCTGACATTACATACCTTAGATACTCAATATGATATTTTAGGCCATGCATATATTAAATTTTATGTATATATTTTGACATTTGCCTTTTATTTCATCTAAAATTGAACTATGAGCCATGCTCCATTTTCCATCTGACGCATCCTGTACCTCCATTTTCTTTAATATGAATGTAGCCAGGTGGGGAATATTGGGCTGTCCACCCAATTGGTTCCCCTGTGATTTGGGCGGGGTTTGGGTTGTATATATAGTGGGTGGATGGCTATGTATGGGGCTGAAGCAGTTCCTGTTGTGGGCAGTGAAGGTGGCAACTGTGGAGCGAGTGCTCAGGGGGTTAACTGGCACACTTGTGGTCGTCCCTTATCCCTTGAGGTGTTACGTTGAGGGCCGAGCGTTTGGTGTAATGCACACCTTTGGGGAGCTGCGCTCTGTTGTGGGTAAATCCTCTGCTGCAAGGTGCGTGTGTTGCGACTAAAACATACAGTCACTAAGTAGTCTTGTTTCTGTAGTTTGGGAGGTGGCGAAGGCAGCTCCAACAGTGCTATAAGTCCTCATGTTGGCGGTAGGTACACTGGGGATATTAGTGGGGTTATTTATTTAATGTGACCTGTAATTATTTTAATATTGCAGGTTTAATGGGAACGTGGACATCGCCACTGTTTTGTCATTGTCTGTTTACATGCTATTGACAATGGCATATCCTGTGGAACCTGGGGACCAGGGGAATTTCACCCAGCCGTGTTAGTGCTGGGGGGTGGCCTAGTGAGGACCCTGGGTGCCTGGAGCCTCTTGTAGTGATGCCGTTCCGCTGCCGATCTCTGCGCACAGCCTACATGCTGTTTCAAGTTTGTATTGGTTTTTGATTTGATTTATTGTATTGCATGGAGTGATTTGTAGTTTTGGTTTCTTTTTAAGTTTTGATTGTTGTGATTATTGTGTGAGCTTTAGGTGGTCGGGCAGGCGTTGCAGGGCAACAAAAGTGGGTACCATACTAATGTGTCTCTTTGCCTGAGTCTCAGGGCTAGTCGCCTTGAGCAGCACCTTCCTGGCTGGTGGTGGACCTCACTTATGTGTGTAAGTCACTGGTAGTAGCTCACTAAGCACGGGTGTGGTTGTGAGTGAAGTACTCCTGGAGCTCCTGCCTGTGGAGAGCTCCTGGTCCAGAGATTCGTTGTGCTGTCCTCTGGTGTGGTCTGCTGCAGGGGTTTGGTGCCGAAGGGGTTTTTAGATCTGTGTAGCGTGGAATTGCAAGTTTCCCTTTAATGTAATAAAACCACTTTTTACCGATTCATGTCTCTGGCCCATTCCGGTGAAATGAACTTCTGTGCCGTTCGTGTGTTGGGTATCATTGTCCCGGGGTGGTTTAGTCAGCTATTCATACAAACAGGGTATCGTAGATCGCTCCGCCACAAACTTACAGTCACTGATGACTGTCATGATCCACCTGTCCAAGCCTCATGTGTGCCACAACCCCTCATTACCTCATATCTGATCCTGATTGTGGCCAGCTGTTGTCAAGTGATTCCTGCATGTATTTAGTCAGTGTTTGTGTTCGTCTCCCCTGATGAGTCATTAATGTTACCATAGTGTTACCTTGTTGCTTCCCGTGATCTGCTGTTACCCGATGTCCGATGTTCCCGTCCTGGAATAAACCCCATTACTACCCCATATACCTGTATGCCTGCCCGACGCCGTTGACTCACCCGCCAGATGTGACAATAATGGTATACAGCATACTTTAAGGAAATGCAAACCATTTGTAGAAAACCTGAAGAAAATAAGAGATCCCAGATGGCACAATGTCTGAAGATCCCTCATTGAAGAATGCTCTATCATTTGAAATAACTTTCTATCTGCATAAAAGCCATCTTCACACACTATGATCAGTGATTTCAAAAGGTTCACCCTGGTCTAAAAGTACTGCACTTACAATCGTCTTGTTATCCACCTCTTTCCATCAACTTATATTCTCATCACACCACGCACTGCACCACGATCCTCCAGCAGTGCTCGACTGGTCCCACCACCCCTCAAGGCACAAAGAAGACACACCTCTCGGCTCTTCTCTGTTCTGGCAACAAGTTGGTGGAAGGAACTCCCACTAGATGTCCGAACAGCTGAGTCACTGTATGTCTTCAAACGACTACTTAAAACACACCTTTTCCGGATATACCTCAACTAGCACTTCTGGTATTATTTTCTGTGCTCTCTTCCAAAAAAATAAATAAATAAACTTTCCCAACAGAGTATTGTCAATGGTATACATAGTCTTAGTTTTATTGAGCGAGTATCAGGAGGAAATTCATTGTGAAGTCTTAAAGCACTTATATAAGTCGCTCTGGCTAAGAGTGTCTGCCAAATGCTGTAAATGTAAATGTATTATTGATAATGTAAATAATGTATTATTAAAATGTTGCCAAGTTCATGGTTAAAAGCTCAAGCTAATCATTTTCCACATGAGTATAGAATATTCCAAAGTTTAGCAACATGGTTAAACATCAGATACTGTCTGGCTATTTTTCTCCTCTATTCATGAAAATTACTGTATGTGCATTTTATAACTAATGTTACACAGGTTATTGGTCAGTATGGATATCCTCATAGCACTAAAACAAACCCAAATCAACTTAATGCCAGCAATGAAAAATGTAGTATTTTAATCAAAACAGTTGCCTAGTTTTACTTTTTTATCCAATAAATAAAACTGCCAGTAGTCAGTCAATTTTCAATGCTACTCAGCTTTCATAATAAACACTTCATGACTAAACTCATTAAAATACAATAAATTGGCAAGTACCTCTCAGCATAAATAATAGATCAGTTTAATGTTTATATGCATTTAAAATTTAAACAGTATCCATAAAGGAATATTTATTTTATTCATTTATAAAATAACGTAAAAAAGGGAGACATTTTAAACTCCATTATAAAATCTCTTTATAAATCTATTTTCTTTATGCACAGAAATCAAATAAACAGTTATAATTTTACCTTTGATAAACAAATGCACAAATTAATGTGTGTGTCTGTGTGTGTGTGTAGAGAGAGAGAGAGAGAGAGAGAGAGAGAAAGAGAGAGAGAGAGAGAAAGAGCAAGCAAGCAACTATGACTTCCTATTAGTTGGTCCTTTGTCAAGTTTGATTGCTAATGAAAATGTAAGGAAAAAGCATACTCCACTGACCAATCATATCCTATTTTCATGAATTCCTGCAGTCATGTTCACTAGAATGGGTTGGGCAAACAAACATGTTTTCCAACTCTGGCTGACCTCAATTTGATTTTCAGTGAATATGAAAAAAGGATTTGTTGGCTATTGGTCTCAAAGCAGATTAGGTGGTTTTAAAAAATAACTGGCGTAAACAGTGGGTTTTACACTCGTCTGAGCCTGTTCCAATTTAGTTTTGGCCACAAGTCAAAGATAACAGCTGTACACTTGCGGGTTCAGTGAACCCTGCATGCTTGCTGACTATGACCAGTGGGAAAAGACCATGATAAAAACATTTTGGGTCATCTTTAGATGAAAGAGGAGAGGAAACTGGAAAAGCAGTTCATTGTCTTCCCCTTGAGGAGTCCCTGAAACTGACTGGATTGATACGCTAAAGCATCGGTCAATGAAAGGGCTGTATAAAAAGATCATTCAGTTTGTTGCAATACTGTGTATTCCTCAATTATTTATATCTACATTTTTCCTCATATCCAATTTTCTTCCATATTGAAGAATATCAACCCTTTGGGACCACCAAAACCTCCAATAATTTCATTTCCATTCATCAATCTGTTAGATAATACATTTTCTACTGTTCTGTGCATTCGACTGATACCAAATATTTGCCAGTACACCTCAGCTTAAAAGTCTGTTCCTGTGTGTCATTATAGTAAATTAAGCGTGGAATTGGTATTATTCTCCCATTACCTCAGCTGATAAATATTATTAGGATAGCTTCCTATAAAATGCAAGACTTTAATAAAATTACACAGGCTAGCCAAAAAAGAACATCCTCCTGTTAAGATATTTAATTTGACAAACAAAGCAAATTTTATAAATTTGATAGACAATGTGTTGGCTAGATTGGCTCACTTTTTTGCCTCTTCTGTGTGTGGAATTTCTGAACTTTGTTGCCTTCACATCAAAATCTGTTTAAATTATGCAAACTACTCTAGAGGATAACCTGCTGTGTAGCTAAATCTTCACCGGAGCTACATCAATATGAGGACATCACAGAACAACATGTGCCTGTATTCTCATAATTGTAGGTATCAGCTAGAAGTCTTGTTTGTACCTGGGACCCATCCAGGTCATTTGAGGAACACACAGCTTGCCATTATTCTGTACCAAATGTAAAATTCCATCCAATTTTTTCATGTGTCACCTGGACAGATGGCAGGACTGCTGCAATGTCTGTAGGATGCTTTTTCATGAACAGACACCTGCTGATACACATCACGAACAAATAAAACTTCATGTAACTTACAAATCAATTGTAAGCATCAGGTTTTTTATAGAAAAGAATATGTGGGATTATGTGGGGGAAGCAAGTGGTAACTTAACATATGCCTGCAACGCTATGTAGCAGTTGAAATGGATTGATACATGGAAGTCACTGCGTCAGTATAATGATCTCCACTTCGGCATCTATTCCAGAATTGGAATATTGTCTATTGATAAACTATGAGTCTGAGCACCAACCATCATGTATAAATATGTATTTACTTCTGCATTTTCCTTTACCAGAGTCATTTGTCCGATCACGGCACCCCAGTCTTGTGTATTTCCCTTCATGGAACTTTGTATCCTAAGATCATTCATTTTGTTGGCAAGAGACCTGACTCTGGCAGCGGCAGTTTGTGAGGTGAGCTCCTTAGGCTGCAATGCACTCCTGCTCGCTTGTTCTGCTTTGGTTTTCTCTTGCTACGCTGCCAACACTGCCTGATAGGCATGGTGGTGATCCAGGGAGGCCCAGATTGTGTGCTAATGATCGACACAGGCTAAAAATGTACTTAATAGGTCTGCAGTTGGATTATTTTATCCTGACTCCTGATGTTGTGGATGTAGAATATGAATGAAGGTTCATTTTGAATGAAAGAGCACATGCGCAAAAGAAAGAAAAAGTAGCTTTGGTTAAGAGGTTTGGTTATTATTCCAATCTTGGAATAATATTTATATATGTTATCTGTATGTTGTGATTTCATGGTCTCCAAATACTTTATTTGAGATTCTTGTGGTGTTGTGGGGATAGGTGAGTGAGCTCCGGAGCAAGGGTATAATCATAAAGCGCCAAACTTCACATTATTTTGGGGAAGTGCGGGGTTTGGCTACCTTGTGGTGAGATAAGGTGAGGGGAAAGAAGCCCTCATCCCCATGGAATTTTTGCATGAAAACTTTTTCATAACTTCAGACTTTGCACTTGTTGTGTTGTTCATTCCAACATGAAAAAATATAACAACTGCGGTGTTCCTGTTGTACATGTATGCTTTTCAGAAAATTGTGAGCTGTATACCTGCTGAGATCACATCAAAGTATAGAAGGACAACTGGAGGTATTTTTACAGCATTTTGTAAGGAAGCCATTTCAGGGCCATTGCAACGAGAAGCAGAAATCTGCATGATATGTTTTGTATATTTATTATTTTGCTTTTTTGTGTTAGCTGGTAAATTGTGTTAAATTATACAAGCTAATATGACTAAGTTAATTGCCCATCTCTTCTATAGAGGCTGAGTTTAACTATCACCCTTGTCATGTCATCTTGTCTGAAATGTTGTTATACTTCCATGTTACAATCTTTCTGTTTCAGTTCATTTTGTGTATTTAAACTGAGGAGCAAAATTAATTAAAGAGGAAGTATTTTGTTCACTTATAATGCATGATTAATTAATTATCATAATCCTTGAACTTGAATGTATTCAGTGGGATGCTGGTCTGGCGATTGGGCATGCCAGATCTGTCTTTCATTTTTCTTATTTTGCCGGGTAATTTATGACCTTGATCTCTTGGAATGTTTGATTCTTTTGATAAATACAGCTTCATCAATGTCACTTTTATATACTAAACATGTTACTTTAGTAACAAAAAGGTTGCAGTTTTTAATACATTGTTTCACACTCATTGCTAATATGCATTATAGCACTGTATATTGCACTGCACTAATCTGCCATTATGCGGTTTAAAAAGCCTTCTGATATATACCTGTTTGTTGAACATGTCAAATAATCCTCAACCTCTTGTTTACAGAACTAATAGTTTACTGCAAGACTATATATTTGAACAATAGTCAAATATTGTTGACTGAATAAACTTTAATAGAGCCATGATTGACTGACCTTCACATGATTTAGCCCTCTTCATGTGAGGAGATGTGCCCTATAGAGCATGAAAATATGATGAAGAATCTTATTGAGTGCTCCTCTCATGGAGAGGATGTGATGCAGTGCCCTATGAGGTACCCTTACAACGGTCTAAGTGGCCCTTATGGGTACCCTTCCAATGGAAACGGGTGCCGTTACGAAGTGCCCTTCTAGTGGAAATAATGTGATGCAGTGCCTTTTGAGGTACCCTTACAATGGTCTAAGTGGCCCTTATGGGTACCCTTCCAATGGAAATGGGTGCCGTTACGAAGTGCCCTTCTAGTGGAAATAATGTAATGCAGTGTTCTATAAGGTGCCCTTACAATGGTCTAAGTCAGTGGTTATCAACCTTTGTTGCACCATGACTGATTTTTTACCATACCAGCTCAGTCCTGACTCTATATTTGTCATACCCTACCCGTCAAAGCCTCATGTGCCACGCCCCCTTGATACCTCGTGTCTCTCCCCAAATGGATCCCAGCTGTCGTTCATTGTGATCATTTGTTTTTGGTTTTGTTCTTGTCAGTTTTCAGTATTTAGTCTGCGTCCCTGCACTAAGTGTCAGATCGGTCATTGTGATGTTTTGTGGCGTTTACCCTGAGTGTTTCCGATTAAACCCCGTTTCACTGGAGATTCCTGCCTCGGTGTTTTGCCTGCCCGACGCCGCCTACATCCAGGCACGCTGCTCCCACGCAGACGTGACAGAATGACCAATCTCCCCAAAAAGGTGAAGAAGACGCAAGCCGAGAGTGATCGCCTCAGCTTGCTCCAGGAGGTCTGCTGCTGGAGCCAGAACCCAGAGGTCCGAGCGGACCCGCAAGCAACGCAGATCCTGGGCGAAAGCATGGATCTCCTGCTCCAAGACCCTCCTCCCAGCAGCGGATGGTGCGTGGAGGAGGTTAAGGCGAACCTCTGGGCGATCGCCCAGCGCGTGTCCGCGCTGCGTGATCGACGCGAGCGGCCCGAGTCACCGGAAAGGGAGAGAGAACCAGAGACGGAGCTTTCTCTCTCCATCGGGCGTGCTTACCTCAGCCCCCTGGGCTCGACTGAAGCAGACCCGGAGACGGAGCTAATCATCGCCCTCGGGCTGGCGGATCTCCGCTCTCGGGAGGACCCAAGAGACAAAGAATCCCCGCTCCTGGGGACGGCTTCGCCTCCGGAGCCGAAAGCAGCCCGGAGTAAAAAGAAGAAGTAGCGAAAGGGTGAGGAAGTGCCTCCCCGCTCACAGGGTGAGTTGCCTGCTTGCACGCCTGTCAAGCCGACGCCCCCCCGCGATCCTGCAAAGCCCGAGCCCGCTGCCACGGCCGCTTCGCCGGCAGCCACGCCCGCTACCACGGCCACACCCGAGAGACTCCTGCTGCCCCAGCCGCACCCAAGACTCCTGCTGCCTCGGCTGCCCGGACGTCCCGCTCGGCTGCTCCCAGACCCGCGGCAGCCCAGCCCGCCGAGTTGACGCCTCCCGAGCGGAAGGGTGAGGCCACGCCTCCCCGCTTGACGGAGCTGACGCCCACTGCCACGGCCGCACCCCAGACTCCTGTTACCCCGGTTGCCCGGTTATCCCGGTCGCCTGCTCCCGCACCTGCGGCAGCCGAGCCCGCCGAGTTGACGCCTCCTGAGCGGAAGGGTGAGGCCACGCCTCCCCGCTTGACGGTGCTGGCGCCCGCTGCCATGATCGCCCCCGAGACTCCACCTGCCACAGCTACACAGCTGCCCTGCACACCTGTTCCGGCCGCCCTGCCCATAGACGCCTCCGCGTCTACCTTGCCTGCTCCTGCAACCCCTGCAGCCACGCCCGCCGAGTTGACGCCTCCTGAGCGGAAGGGTGAGGTTACTCCTCCCCGCTCGACGGTGCGGACGCCAGCTGTTGCCCCAGCAGCCGCACCCGCGGCCCCAGAGACTCCTGCCCCGGCCCTAGTGGCCCCAGAGACTCCTGTTCAGGCCCTTGTGGCCCCAGAGATTCTTGCCCCGGTCCCACTGCCCCGTGCCTCACACCCATGCCCCAGTGTCTCCAGCCCCGACCTTAAGCCCCGAGGAGGTCCCCGGTCACATCCTCGCATCCTCCTCAGTGGAGGGGGAGCTCGAGTGGGACCCCTCGGGGATATCCCTGCTGGGCCTGCCCCGAGCTTACCCCGGCCCACGCCGCAGACTCCCCTGCCTGTGTCCCGTAAGGGGAGAGGGCACAGGCGTAGGGTCCGGGTCCCACCCGCCGTCCTCTGGCCGGCCGCCCTCAGTCCCGCGGTCGCCTTCGGGTGCCCCAAGGTCGGCTCCTCGGGCCTAGGCGATCCCTGCTCTGTCGAGGCATCGGTCCCCCTTGTGGCCCCCTCCGACTCCCTTTGTCCCTCCGCCTGCGGCTCCTCTGGCCGCTGCCCGTCACCCGCCTTGGGGCCCTCGGGCTTCCCCTGCTCCTCTGCCCTTCCCTGTGTGGCCCCTGTCTCTGTTCCTTGCCCTGTTCCTCCCGTTTCTGCTCCTTGCCCCCCTGTGCCTCCTCTGTTCACCCCAGGCCCGTTTGTTTCACCTCCCGGTGTTCCTCCTCTGTCCCCCTTCCTTGTCTGCTTGTCTGCGTTCCCTGTCCTTTGTAGTCTTGTGTCCTGGTTGTTGCCCCTGTGCCTGTTTTGTGCCTCTGTCTTGTTCCCCGTCCCGCGTTGACCTGTTTTTTACTCTTGTTTTCTAGGTCCTGTCTGCCTGCGCCTTGTCCGTCCCTTCCCTGGGGCGCGCCCGGTGTTCGTGCCTTAGGGGGGGGGCTCTGTCATACCCTACCCGTCAAAGCCTCATGTGCCACGCCCCCTTGATACCTCGTGTCTCTCCCCTAA
>JABFEB020000001.1:37494162-37518786 GCA_019775895.2 Stomatorhinus ivindoensis | reverse complement strand
ATAGAAACAAATATTACACAGTATGGAGTAAGAGTTGACTCATAATAAAGCCTTCCTTTTTGTCCCACTCCCCTTAGAATGTTTCCTGTAATAACACAGATGACAGATGGGTGACAAGGCATTCTGCCAAAATTGACAAGGTATCATGATAATCTCTCCCTTAGCATCGCAGTGACTGCGGCTCAACATGTTCGTGTCTCAGGGCCGAGCTCGTGCAATCGCAGGCACGGATCAGCACAGTGTTTCCCAATGCAAAGGAGCTCAGACTGTGAAGCGACATGAATCACATTTTAAACCTAAGAAGGCAATTAAATAGGAAAAGCACTGCAAGACAAATAAAAAAAGAACAAGACACTCTGCCCTAATGAGATTTCAGGTGTCCAAAAATTAATTAAATACTGCTTTTTGCAAGACTAATCTGTTTATGCGACATTCATTATACACCGTTAAAATTCTTCCGCCCATGTTTCTTATTTCCCCCTTGCCTGCAAAGACAAGAATATATGGGTTATGTTATCTAATCAGTATTCATAATAGCTTAGCAATTAGAAACCACATAATTACACTTCGGCAGTCCCTTAAAGTAAAATGTTCAACAAGTATTGACTGAAAAAGAGGCGCACCTTAAATAACTGCATAAGTACACTTTGCATTGCTATAAAGGTATAAATCAATCAGAAGCAGACACACACAAGCAAAAGCGTTTTATAATAGGTTGCCAAGTAAAAATAATTACCATCTCATTTCCATTTATGGTCTTATTACACCCTGACATATTTTAACTCAAAAATCAAATGAGATAAGAGATAAGACTATGCCCACATAATCCTAAGTCCTGTAGTTCTTTATAAGAAGCAAACAAAAAAAAAATCATAATAAAAAAGTAGATTTTGTTTGTGTGTGTGTGGGTGGGGGTAATAATAACAATAGAGACTATTGAGCATTTGGCATTGAATTGTGTCATAAGGTGAGGAAATATAATTTTTATATAATTTTCAGTTTTGTGTTATGATATAAAAAATGTAGCACACATAGACACCCTGAGTATTACAGGAAGGAAAGGAATAACAGCAATACATCAAGGTCCTTAAATGGGATGGGAATCTGTTAGCCTAATCAGAATGGAATGGGTCTCATTACCGTTCTTTTGGGACAAAATCATTTATTTTTATTCACAACACTTAATTAGTTGATGCAGCTAAAAAAGTGCTGAACTATTGTTTATAATTTTTAGCCCCATGCATCTAGAACAGTCTTGTCATTATAAGTGAAAACAGGTCCCATGCTTGCAACCATATACTATATCAGTGTTAGAGGTTGGAAAGAAGCAAAGTTAGAGCTCCAAGGAGCAGCTTTTTATTTGTTGTTAAGGAAACAAACTACTTCCTTGAAATCAATTCAATTGTAAAATTTAATTAAGTAAAATGCCCATTCTCATGTGCTCTTTTTTTAGAATAGAGACGAACAGTAAAATAGAAATGACACCCTAAAGCATTTAGTGCTTTTCACTGAGTATTAACCTTAAGGTAATAGAATTTCCACTCTGTTGCACCATACCTTTTAAAAGCAAGGTATCAAAACAGACCAGATGTGAACTTGAATGACAAATGTATTAAAGAAGATAATTCAATTATGCAATTCAGATTTCATTCTTTTTATTTTATTGTTTATTTTTTTAATGTAACACTATGTAAACCTGAAATTTAGACAACAAATGGGTCTTTTGATCATTTTCATTCACAATCTTTTAGTTTAGACGTTCTAGGTGGACGCATTTTGAGGCATGCTAACTGGTTAAATCACATGATTTATTGTAATCCATGAAACATAAATATTACAGTATATAAGGTTACTGGGTGGTGTTGTGTAGTCAAAGTAGTCTGCAAACTTTCACACAGGTCTTCTTCCATGAATATAAGTAAAATGGAAAATGCCAAAAAATATAAATATGTTTTATATTTGTAACAGAAAAACTTGTTCAATTGTTATTTGCATTACCGTGCACTGTGAAGATTACCAATTTTATAATTTGTTTCTTTAATAATTTGTTTGGAATGCCATTCATAATTTTTAGCCAGTCGCTTTTTCAGTCTACCCACATAAGTCATTAGCTACTGTACATTGATTGCTGTTTACATCAACAATATTGATGGTATATGACATTGATTCGCCTGAGTTACCTAATGAAGGTAAACCTGACTAATTTATACAATTTCATTTGCATTTTTGCACATTTATATACTTGCCAGTTTCAAAATATGAACGGATTCTCGATTCATCGGTTTCTTAGTACCGTAACTGCCTTTCAATCCCTGCAAATTGGTTCCATAGTTTTGGGATATACTGCCTCAATTTGTAATTCTGCAATTAACAACAAAACAATAACAACGACGACAACAACAACAATAATAATAATTAAAAAAATGAAACACCCAAAATGCTAAAGTAATGCATTAGAATATGAACATATATTCTAACATATATGAAACAGTTTATACCATACTGCTTAATTTCACTGCATATAAGAAGCTGTTAACAGTAGAAAAAAAATCTTTGATCAGTAGTTTAAAAGAGTACTAGAAATGGAAGTCAAGCAGAGGCGGTTTATGTAGTATCAAATGACATTCCCTTCATGCTTTCGACCTCGCCAAAGCAACGGCGTCTTTCATTCTCAAAGGTATTGTATGACAGGAGAAAATCATCTCATGCGTGCAGCCTCTAATGAATGCATTCCAGGATTAGGTTTGTGCTGCAGGCAAATCCTTGCATCAATTAATCATCAATTAATATAAAAGCCTCTAATTTAGTTCTGCTTAATTAATACACAGCTCCTAATTTGGGATGTTTAATTAATCAATTCTAAAATAGCTCCCCATGTGGCAAAGCTGCAACATTACAAAGTATGTGTGTGTGTCTGGCGGTGAGTGGGTGTGTGTGTGTGTGTGTGTGGGGTGGGGGTTGTTACATGCAAATCAGCATGGAAAGCAAGGGAATGCATGTCCTTTCAGAATGGTGAATTTATTATAATCATTACAATAAAAGGTAAAAATATCATCTTTCCAATACAGAATTTAAAAGATAAGATAACGAGAGCTGGGAGTCTTAGCTACACAATTCTCTGTGACTGTAGTACTTTGATCAGTGTTCCATCAAGCTGGTCATGCTCAAAGACACAAGAATAATAATCTGAAAGAATTAAACCACAGGTTGCCTTTCCTCCAAAGAAATAATGCATTGTGGCATCCAGTTCTAGTTACAGAAGTTTGTCATCTTAGGAAGATTTCGACTGAAAATTGACTTAGACCGTAGTTTGCTCATGTATACAGCTGACTGTTTTTCTACATGAATTGAGGCAGGTTTTCGCTCCATATTTCCACCACAGTTCTTTTCTTTCTCGCTTCTGGATCGAGTGCTAACCTGTATGTTCAGATGATCTATTTCAAATTATGCAAGATATTTTGCTGCACCATGTTATGTAACTCACCAGTAGTACAGTGCCAATAGATTGCTCATACTTATTTGTATACACTGTTATTTTACAGGAACACTGCACATAGGTTTATGAACAATTCAGTCTGAAGGTAATATTAACATTAGATGTGGTCAGATAAACATGAACCTAGGAAATACTGCCAAAAAATTATGCAAATTCACCTGACCCCACACTACAATGCATATTAGCAGACTGTGGAGTTAGGATTGAGGTAAGTGGTTAATTATTTTTTCTATTAAACAAGTTGCTTGCAAACAAACAAACAAACATATATCCACTATCTAAAGTGTAGTTATTGGCTCTGGTAGGCCAAGCCTATGTATGGCTTTAAGGGTAAGATTGTAGGATTAAGCTTCCTTCTCCAGAAGCTCTCACTGAATGCATCCAGTGTCTTTTCTCCAAAGGGAACATATGCAAAAATAAATAAATAAATAATCAGTTTTGCATATGCCTTACAGAGAGCAGAATGTGTCCTGCTTCTCTGCTTGCCAAGGCCACAAAATCCAGAATCAGTATATTTCTTAGAAGCCAAATACCAACTAAAGCCAGTGAAAGGTGCTTTGCCAGATAGAGGGAAAGCTAAAAACTTCCTCATTAAGTTCCCACTGCAATGTAACAGACATGACCAAAGGGATTCCTGTCTTGCCTGTGGAGAGGTTATGTTTCGGCTAGCTGGCTGCCCGATGTTCGGTGTTTTACATGCATATAGCATTTCCCTTATGAAGGTTTTTATCCCTAAATATCATGCAGCCTACTCCAAGCCATTTTGTCCTACTTCACATGGACAATTAAATGGGTACACTTTGAAAATATGGAACATATGGGTACCTCTAATTAGCCAATTTCTCTTGCCAGTACATTTGTCTTACCTAATACCCAATGAAAATGTGCCACAGCAATGAATGTTAACCATAGAATTTCCTTTTACAAAATCAACAGTTAAATTGCACCATTTAATGGTGCCATCAATCTATAACCTTTTTGACTTTTTTTGGTACACTGTGGATAATTTATGGCACCTTTGATACATAATATAAGTTTAAAAAAATTGGTGTAGAGTATTTCTTACTTCATCTTATTATCTTTGCAGCTGACGTTAAATACTATCTCAGGCATGGTTAATGTGTCTGCTATTGGCAATATAAGTAACAATAATTATTCTTATGTCAGACAACTATAATTTTTACATGCTACCTAGATAGTGCAGTAAGTAATTTTCCGTGTTCATTTATGAAAGGTTTGCTTGGCTAGACTAAAAACGAAACTGTAATTTGGTGGTGACTTCGCCAAGACAAAAGAGCGGGGGACAAGAAGGTATGAGGTGAATGGTCAGGAAAAGAGAAGGGAAAACAAAAATGGGAAAGAAAACATGGGCAGAAACAATGAGTGGGGGAAGGGATGAGAATTACAGGAAACTAGAAAAAAAATGTGATGACTTTCCAACGGAACTTGTGGGCCGGAATGGGAATGACCACTTACCCTGCCCAAGGGTTTGAGGTTTAGCTAAGGTCACCTTCATCTTGAGGGCCTCCTTGTTGGACATATCACAACAGGAACCTTTGTTTGTGTCTTGGTCACTATCGGCCTGGTCGCTGTCACCATGCCCGCTGTCCCTCAGGCTTGCCCGCTCTGGGTCCTTGAATGTAGAGCTGCTAAAATATAAAATATAAAAGTATGGAACCAGGGAATCTGCACCTCTGGGCCCAATTCTGAACAGCATCGTCTGAGGAGGAAAACACTAACTTGAGTAGCAAATACAATGCTTGAGCAAGTTATTTAATGGCCCTTACCTTTGAACAAACTGCTGCCTGCTGCCCATGTAATTGGGCTCTGGTGGAAAATTATCTGTCTGTGAAGGAGAAAGGAGAAAATTTACGTATCGCATGTCTCAGAAAGATCTCCTGCCGTGCGGCAAGATTTCCTAATGGAGAAATGGTTAATTGTCTGATAGCCCCCATTAACATTCCCGCTTGTGTTGCATGAAGAAACACAGGATATATCACATGTTTTAAGATGGAAATTGTGGATTAAAAAGCCTGTGGTCTTAGTTTGGTTTATACTTTGCATGAGCTGATGTAATTATGTATCAGTAGGTGCAAGGAATAGACTGCTTGCATATACATCTATGCCTTAATTATTGGACATTCCTTGGAAATGAAGCCGCCAAGAAAGTAAAGCTCTCAGACACTGTAGCATAACAAAAATGGTGTGAACGTATCAGACATCAGCACAGCAAGACACCAAGCAGAAAAAATAGATTCCATTCACCATTTTTGCACTGATAACAAGAAAAAGCCTTTATGCTGCTTCTTGTGATTTAACAGTTGATGTCAAATGAATTCTTGTTGAATCAGTCATCAGTACATCTCTGCTCCGGGAATATCCCCATTTATTTTCGGAAACAATGTTAACTATTGGAACTTACGAAGAAAATTAAGCCAAATATCCTATACAAATATTATTTTGAATATTATTGCAATTAATTGTTCCTTTTGGTCAGTGTTTCTCAACCCAGTCCTTGGGGATCCCAGAATGATCCATAGTTTTTCTCCCTCCCATCTCCCTACTGGAGCAAAAATGTGGACTGCCTGGGGGTCCCTGAGGACTAAGCTGAGAAACACTGCTTTAGATGACTTAGCGGGTAGTGCCATTGCCTCACACCTCATTTGGCAGTTCGAATCTTGCCTCCACTTTCTATGTTCTCCCTGAGTCCTGTGGGTTTCCTCCAGGTACTCTGATTTCCTCTCACAATCCCAAAATGTTCAGTTAGGCTAATGGTTGTCACTAAAATTCCCATTGTCTGTGCATGCATCCCATTGGGGGTGTACCCCACGTTTGTGTCCTGTGCTGCCTGGAATAGACTCCAGGCCCCCTGTGACCTTGAGCAGGAGAAGCTGTTAGAAGAAGGATCAGTAGATGCTATAAGAAACACTCTGAAATATACAGGGATACACACCAAGGACTAAAAGTGTTCAGAGTAGGCGGTGAGTGTTAATGTGGGGCCCATTTGGTCTTTGGCTAGGGGAATGCTGAGGGATCATACTCTGCCCTCAAAGACACCTCAGGACATCATAAATGGTACATAAAGATGGAGACGTGTGAAAGTTGGAACCATAGAAATCTGTGCACCTTTATGTATAAAACCAGCTTGCAAGCATTTCTTAACAGTGAATGGAATCCCAAAATTTTTATTGTCAGCTTCAATTAATATTACTCTAAATGCCTCAGGATGGTATTTAAACATAGCCTTCAAAACATTATCGACATCAGTGAATAATGTCATCTCTGGACATTATTATTAAACTTTAAAGTCTAAACAGGGAGTCCCATTTAAAATTTTGCCTAAAATGTAGGCTGCCGTGTGAATTCATAATTAAAAAACAAGGCTTGTAACAGAAGGTTGCAGGCTAAAATCTGGGAAGGTTAATGTACTGCCGTTTTTCATGTACTGTTCTCTAGCCTAGGAATAAGGACGTAACCTTGCCTCAGTAAACACCCAGCTGTATACATGAGCAAAATGCAAATAAACAAGTCATAAAGAATGCACTACACAGGGGTGAGGGACATTCTGTGATGTTAACCCAGAACCTTGTATAACAGCATTCATCCAGAGTTTCAGCGTTGCTTTGTGCCTCGTGTCACAGCACTCCGTGCTAGTCCTCTGGAAATGTCAGCTGCATGACCGCTAACCCAGTGTAACAGGACCATGCGGGGACGCACCATTAGAACCTTTTCTTCATGCTGTTGCTGTGGTCACATAAGAAGCATGACCTACCAGAAAGGTCACTGTCGACAGGAACTGCTGTTATAACTATCCCGTAAAACACCAGTTATTTTGTTAAAAGAAAAAATCTAATGTATGACAATAAATGTGCAGAACTACAAGTCTAATATATATATAACTATTTAATGTTAGAAAAGAATGTCTTTCTTTCCTGAATCTAAATTCATTGGATCTATTTTAATGTCCCAGTTAACAATACAAAACACCATGCCAGTGATGCTGTAATTATGGTGTTGGAAAATGCAGTAGAAAGTAGATTTGACAAAGATCAATTGAAGTGCAACCCATTATTTAAATATTCATTTAATAGTACTTAAATTTCTATCCATAAAACTATTTGTTAACCTTCAGAACGAACTAAGGAAGGAAAAAAATAAATGAGTAATACAAGTATGGCAGAAAAATTACCACCCACGTGGTGACAGCCATTATCTGCCATTGATGATCCATCCATCCATCCATCCATCCATCTATTAACTGCTTATCCTGGTCAAGCCTGTAGGGATCTGAATCCTATCCCAGCAGCAAAGGGCACAAGGCTGGGGTTAGAGCAGATGTTTGTTTTTCTGGTAATGAATGCATTTTTGCCAGTTTTACCAGGCAAGCTCATATTGAACATTCTCAGTAAATCTACAAAAGGCCCAGTGATATTGCACAGTGACAAGAAATAAACATTTCTAAGCAGTGAGTGTATGTTTTGCTGTGGATGTATAACGTGGTCTAACTGGGAAATTTGAACCCGATCCTCAAGAACGCGTAGCCAGTCCTCATTTTTGCTCCCTCCTAGCTTCCTTTAGCAAAAACAGGTGGGCTGCCAGGGGATCCTCGAAGACCGGGTTTAGCCATTAGAATGACTGAGAAACACTGGAATAAGTTTATCTTACAAATTATACAGGTCAAAGCATTCAATTATCCACATGAGTTGAAAGCACACCTCCAAGCTGCGGTATGAAGCACAAAAAATTCCTTTGACTTGTGCTTTATATGCCAAAGAACACATGCTGCAGCCAAGTCAGCAACAGTTCACCATGAAACCCAGAAACCCATAGTACAAACATATTTATTTAGAAGTAAAATTGCATTTATTCAGAATTACACCCCCCCCCCCCCCACCGAAAAAAAAAGAAAAAAAAAACGAAATACAAAAAGTTGGTAGTGGGAAAGGAAAAGTGTTTTTTAAAAAGGCATAATAATTGCAGTGACAATAATTTAAAATTTATTCTTTATAGTAGTAAGGATGACATTAAATTAATTATCCATTTTAATGCTATGTATATTATATGTTAATATTGAAAGTTTGGAAGTTTGGAATCCAAACTTAAGGTAACTCAAAGGCAGCTTGTTTTGCCCATGACGAATATGACCACATCATCAAAATTCTCCATCAAGCAGCTGTCACAAATAAATAGTCACTGCTAGACTGGTTGTCAGTTCACCCAAAATTGATTTTCCGGGTAAAAAAATAAAATGGGGAAATGGCAGATTCTTATTTACAGTGCTTATTAAGGACAGCAAACATGCTGAGAAAATTTTTCCTCTTGCAAATTTGACTTGATACTGGAATCAGATCCTCCTCAATTTTTCTTACATTTGATGAAATAAAGCACATAATGTTGAGGGGTCCATGTTTCAAAAGAAACTTTAATACAGATCGATGCCACAAATAAATAGAGAAATGACACCATCCCAGTGCTCTTTACTTACTTTACTCTCGATATTTTGGACCATCACCCCATTGACTGTGTGCAATAAAATGTCCTGAGTAAAATAAATTAAATCCTCCTACAAACACTGAGTCAAAAATGCATTGCTTTGATATCATCTTTTTAAAAATGTCTAAACTGCAGTTAAAGGTTTCAATTAGGATCAGCCTGTACAGATACCATATGACTGAATAAGCAGGTAGATGCAGATTATCAAAAAATTGATGAACCCTGGTAGTCTGCCAAGACTTCATGACTAAAACTGCCAAAATGGTGTTTGATGCTAAATCATATGTAATTTGTTCAAAAACTACTGAAGCAAACTGCAACGTTTTTCATAGTCTGAATTGTATACCATCAATGCAGAACTTAGTTTACCATTAAATGAGGAATATATTTTTTAATCATCTGTGATGAATGTGAAACATATCTGCCAGTAATTCAGCTTAATCCTCCACCAAAATTCAGCCAGTGGATCCTGGTAGTATCAGCTGATCCAGAATTACTCCTACAGTCCAAGACAAAAGGCTTTAAAGAAATACAGGCACATATCATAGCTGTCCAACTGCATTAAACATATTCTCCTTATTTACTAAAGATCAGCACTTAGTATCGGCTTGACCACCAATAAAAAACACATTAAGGAGCTGTTGAAAAGGTTTCCCACTCTAAATTAGACTGCAGATGTATCTTATGGCCTCAGATTCCCCTGTCAATTTAATATATGTGTTCAATATGTGTTGAACTCAAGTCAAGTAAAAAACACAGGCCTGAATACAATTAATGGAGTTATCCTACCAGTGTAGCTGCGTTTGTATTTATTGAGCTCAGCCTTGTTTTGAGGAGCTGTGAAATGGGATTATAAGGTTACCCTGTGTACATCTGGCTGTCTGGTGCATAAATATTTCTGTAATTTGATCACACAAGCTGCAGGAACACCTGTCTAATCACTGATTTTGGGTAGGGTTTTGTTTTGTTCCACTGCAGGGATTCTGGATAGTGGCTCAACAATCTGGTCCAAAGCACACACAGAATTAGTGTTTATCAAAGTGGGTTTCCAGTTAGCAGCGGGCACCTGTACATGATGGCAAGCTCTCACTGCTGTACATATATTGGGGGAAAATGTGCTTCTGTTGCTGCAGCTGTTTCGTCTGTCACATGACTCAAGACAAGCGCTTCAGTGGCAGGAGATCTATGGTTTATTGGTGACCGGTGAACAACGCCATCCTACACGACCCTCCTGTTTATTAAATCGTTCCATGCATTAGCGCAGCTCAATCTCTGAGAGATGTGTCCTTTGCTGTCTCTAGACTGTAAGCACATAACTCAGTGGGAAGGGCTTTTATGCGCCTTTACGCACATGTGCAGAGAGCGGGACGCCATCTGTGGCCGCCTTGTTCGTCTTCATGCACTGCCAACTTCCTTAAAATTTGCATTTTGAAATCACTGTCCACCGCAGGCACCAAGAGATCACCGTTTCAAGTGTGTCAGCCTTTAAACCCCCCTCCCCGACTTTATCCAGACATTATGTATAGTTCAGAAATGGAACATCGTCCAAAGAAATTGTCTGTGATGTGAAACATTATGCTCAGTTTAACGCATATATAAAGCAAGACAAATTTTTGCAGTTGTTCAAAGCGTGAATTAAAAAAATGCAGCTTTGACTATAGATAATTTGAGTGAATAAATGATGTGAACGATATGCTGAGATACAGAAAGCAAATATGAGAAAGCGAGGCACTCCCTCCTTACACCATCAAAACATATTTTATTTACAAAGATTGTCACACAATTTTCTAACGGTGAACATTTGCAAAACAGTGGGGAAGAATCATATAGAGCATTTAATAGATGACGATGTCGAAAGAACAATGTGCAGCAAGTTAAGAAATATTGTGCAATTGAGTGAGTGAGATGTAAGTGCTAGCATCACAATATCTCGTGCTGCTAGTGTCTGATGACTCGGTAAACACGCTGGATTTATACTCCACAAGTTGGCAAGTTTGCTTCACGCTTGGCAGCTAAGATTTAGGTTAATGAGTCGCTTTCACAGCACTCGTTTCTGGCCAAATCACTGAAGCGTTAACAGCTGAACATGATAAGATGGGGCTTTTTCATATTTACTTATTATCATATTTGCCTTTGCTTTTTTATTTTAATCATATTATTTTAGCTTTATGTCAGCAACTTCATACCCTGAAGATAAATGAAAACAAAAATACCCCCCCCCCCCACACACAAATACTCACCCCCCCAAAAGAAAAGGTTTATGAGTTTAACAGTTAAAAGAATGGTACTCATATAAATGTTAACAGGTTAAAATTTATGTAGTGACTACAGGGACATCTCATGATGTAAGCGACCGATGGATAACAGCAATCATTGATACACTTTTAAAATCAATCAAAAGAGTTTGAAATAGAAATTATCACTTCAAAATCACTAAAGATGCATGATTAGAATAGGTAAAAGAATCGTTAATAGGTCAACTCCACTTCTTGACTTGCTTGTTTCATATAAGCCACAGTATCATGAAGCAGTCTAGCTCTCATTCTTAAATAGGGAATGATTCAGTATGATGTAATGTTAAGCTAGGAGTAAAATGTTGAGCTAATTTTAGTCATTTCGTATGAGAAGTTTGGGTAAATTAATAAAATTAAACAAAGTCTATCATTACATTAACAAACTCTGATCACAAATGACCATAATCTCAGCTGGACCATCTCTGGCCATCTGGTCCCCCCTCCCCCACATAGCAACCCTTTCTGCCTTTATCCTTCTTAAGTGCTGGCTCCTCTATGGTGGAATTCCCAGCAAGAATTAAAAACTGCATGGTCACTATCAGCCTCTTTTCCTCTGGTATCTGTCAGCATCGTGTCTCTAGCCCTATGTGTGCTCATTTAACTTCCGGAGTCTTATATTATCAGTAGATATATTTGTGAGTTTCAGTCATTTCTCAATATCGACATTTATTTTGTAACGGCTATAAATTTTCTATATGACAGCACTCTAGACTTACATAAAATATCCTTTTCAACAATCTATGAATAAACTTGCTGAAATGTGATAATCATGCACAAAGAAAAATGTTAGCATAATTTGTATAGAAAGGGAACATATTTTGGCTCTACACTTACTGAAAAATAGCTAAAGGTTCACAGCTAAAATGAAAGAAAGTGAAGTTCTACTTGAACTTAAAGCACTTTTGTCCTCTAAACTTCATGAATCACTTCAGAGGAAGCAAAGAAACATGAAAGGAAAGTGAAATGGGCTTGAAAGAGGGTATCAGAACAGAGCACATTAAAATAATGACAAGGTCTCTGAAATGCCCACCACTGATGAGGTGCGTGGCTCTTTTATGCAGAGTGCCGAGACGCAGGGGGAATAAAGTAGGAAGGAGCCAAGTGAGAGGGGGAGAAGAGAAGAAGAAGAGAAACTCCCCTGACAACTGAGAAAAGCAAAAGTAAACACGTCTTTAAAGTGTTTTTGGGATTCGTATTGCTAATATCTTTTCAATGAACACTCCCATGGATCGACATGAGAGGAATGTCTGTTAGGGTGCCGTATGGTAGCAAGCACCCTCAAAGGACAACATAACAAGTTCAGTTTTAGCAGTTTTTTCAGTGGCTCTTCTAAAAATACTTTGAGCATGTATAAATGGATTTGCAATTTAAATGAGCAAAATCGCAGACAAAAACATAATACAAACCAACTGAAAGATTTAGAATCAGCCAGCTTTAAACAGTGAATTACCTTCAATGTAAAGTACATACCAAAAAGTACTAAATTCAGCCTACATGTTCCAAAGGATGACTATCCTGTTTAATTCCCTTTGTTTGTTTTAATTGTTCTGAAAGCTGGATCTGGAAAATACATCCTGGTTTTTCATAATTCGTTACCGCAGCCTGTCAATCATCCCAGACATCCATAGTTAAGCAAAAGCAAGAAAATACCAAACAATCTCCTATTCAAACATCTATATGTGTCACCATTGCTGAGAAAATACACTATCCCACTGATTTCTGAGTATCTCCAGCATACTGCAAGATGCTGAATTGCCTCTATTATGTAAATGCTGCATAACCAAACTCTGATGACAACTTCTTGGCTTACGAAGGCTTATTTTAGGTTCACTTGCATGTCATAGAATTTATTTTGTATAAGGTATACAACTGATCTCTTAGCAGATTATTTCACTTTCACCGAAAAGACCCATCAATGCAGTTTGCCAGTTGCCCAGCTTTACAAATACCTAGATAAATATTGCGCTTTGAAATCAGTACTCTGTTTTACTCGGTTTTCAGTTAGTAAAAGAGCCAATTAAACATCTTGCATTTGAGAACACCTGGGGGAGAGAAGGGACATAAAAATGGGAATAGAAGAACTCTGGGGGGGAGTTCCTCGGATACACAAACAATGGCTATCTTGCTTTAAAACCAGTCTCAGTAAGCGCACACTTTATATAACAGGGCTGAGGGGGGTTTCTGGGTGTTGGCACAGGATTCTCATCACAACAGATCACTGGAAAAAGAGCTGTAGTGATGTTAGAAGCAGAATGAGAACAGATCTGTGCTGATCTTACAAGCCAAGTCCACATCAGGTCCCGTGTTAAGTGAGGAGTCACGAGAGGTCCGATGTGACTTACATGTTAGTCAAGGAGCAAGGAACATGCGAGTCAAGGAATAATTGACAAGTTAGTTTGGGAACAACTGCAACCTGGAAGGTATTGTGCCTCTAAATGGGGAAACTGTTGATACCTGCATATGTATAATGAATAAAATTTGGACATAACACTGTTGAGAAAACTCGATACATTTCTTATTAATCAAAATGAAAAAAAAAATCAATTACCGTTATTCATGTCAAATGCATTTTGCGAGGCAAAACCTGCAAATAACATGAGGGTTGCAGCCCCTGGAGAGACAGGCAAGCAGAGCCAAAAAGTAAAGAATGACACATAACATTGATGCACAATACTACAAAATAATACAGCTACACCTGACCAATGGAGTCTATGAAAGTATTGCTACACAATATCAAGCATATTCTATTCCTAGAAACAATTTAAATGTAGCTTTTCAATATCTCTTTAGAAATAATTCAATAGAGCTTATTAGTGGAAAACTATTTACTGTATGATTCTCTTATAAAAGACTTGATTATCACCTCTCCCTGAAAGGAGTACCCCTTCCTTTTCACTGCAGCAAAAGGCAGAGTTAATGGATGCCTAATATATCATTCCATTAACCTACAGAAAGCTGTTAACAATCCATCAATGGCAGGACGGTATAAAGGAGAGGTATTTGAGAGGACAGACTATTCTCTGATGGATAGAGTCAGCGCTACAGACACTTCTCCATTTGCAAAATTTGCACTGATCTGCACAGCTTGTTTTGAGCCACTAGGGCCCTACTGGTTTCTCACTGCTGGCCTGGATGAGCGGAGATTTAGAGTGAGGAGGAGAGAAGTGCGTGACAAAAGCAAGTGGGGGGTGGGGTGGGGGATGCGGGACTTTGATGCTGACTACTGGGTCACCACACACATCCTGAAACCAATTACCTCCCCAGTCTAGACTGATCTGGTGATTTGGGGGGCTCAATGAGTCAAACTGTACTGACGTTCATGAAACAGATGGAGTCTGCGTATTGTTGGTATATTCCACAGGACTGGCCCCTGACATACATGACCTCAGTGAGTGACCACGGGGGTCTCTTGACATACCACAATGCATCGGTTCCTAAAATTCCATTGAAAGGATGACACCAAAAACCTTCCCAAAGGCCTGAAAAGTTAGGGTCGACTCTGCTTCAGCTGGAGACATCCAATATTTCTTTGCAGAGATTCTCTCTCAGTCATTTTTCAGAGGGTAGAAAAAGGAACCCCCTCAGCCACAAATCAAGTGCACCTTAGTTTGTGTACATATTAAATTCTGTCAACTCATGTGTTAAATTGTAATGTACTGACAAGCATATATTGCAGAAGATTCAAGGTACATGTTTTGTGCTGGCTGAGGTTAAGACATGACCATTTTATGCAGTTTTCCAAATCTGCTTCAAGTTCTTTGCCTGCCAACTTCCCCCCGGAAGCAAATTTATCCTTAGCCACACCAATGAGCAAATCTACACAGAGCAGAGGGAGAATTGCAAATGAACTTACTGTGGGAACGTGGGAAAAGATTATCATCTCTAGTAATTCCTATTGTATGGGAGGGTTTTGGGGACTTTTATGCTAAGAAAGGAAACAATATAACAAGACAATTTAGCTATTATACATTCTCAGAAGACTTTGCAGAAACATGGCATTTTCCCTATCCAAGGTTTCCCCTCCTGCTTATATGGATATCCATGACGGTGGATTTTCTAAGCGGTTTTGACACAGGGAGGTGAAAATGGATTAAGGGATCATGTTTCCCTGTACTCTCATGTACCATTCACGTGCTGAAAACCATAGAGTGCAAATGTACCCCATTTCTGTATTGCTTTTTATTCAGACTCGTGAAGATTCCTGTGATTCAGAACAAACACAATAAGGAAAGTGTGGAAAACAATGGAAAAGGGGCAGTATACAAAAAGCCGAAGACGTTTCACTCATAATGCTTCCATAATGATGAAATGAGAGCAGCGGGTTTGCACAGATTTACCTACAGTCTTGTGCCACTAGGTAAGAAATCATTAGCAGAAACTCACTTCACAATGTGCACTCTGCTTTCACTAATTAATCCGTATCATACTCTATTTAAGTTAAACAACTGTACAGAACATTAAAGTCAGATTGTTATTACATTTCAGCCAAATGGTCCTAGATGAGTTGATAAATAAAATGCAAATATAATAGTAAAGGATATAATTTTGCTACATTTCAAGCGAATCCGTAGTGGCCTCATTCCAAAGAACGAGGTGGTAATTTACTCTTATTTTTTCCAGGTTAGTATTGGCAAGGTGCACTTATATCATTGGGTATTTACATATTGTAGAATATGGTTTGCCTGTGGTGTGCTTATGAACCATCAAACAAGGTATAGCATTAATCAGCTAGGCTCAGAATAAACAATCAGCAGGCGAACCAAGCTGACCTCCCATACTACAATATCTCTTTAAAGAAGAATACTCATGCAGAATAGAATCTCGGTTTAGAGGCAATACAGTAGCTTTCTTGTATAAATAAATGTAAGAGGTTAAAAACGAGCAACATCAACATTTCAGCGTTATAAGAGTGCAAATTCCACAAATACTGTAGTGTGCTATACGCTTATTTGGAAAATACTGCATCACTGAGTGGAAAAGAGAAACTGTACTTCCTGAAATGTCTGACCTCTTCAGTGTGCCGCACAGCCGTCAATGCAGTCTTATTTATTAGCTATGACTGGATCGATACTTGGAACACAAGTGCTGGTACTCTGCGACTGAATAATTTCACCATCACAAATGTGCCTCAGGACATGAGACATGGACTACCAGGGATGATATGAAATGTGCTACCATTGTTTCATTACGAGAATGGTATTGTCACAGATACTGCTATGGTATTATAGCTGTCAGAGAAGAGCTCTTAAAATTAATCCTAACAGTCTGGAGATCTAATGCTAATTCATCAAAACCGTCTCAAGTGGACTGCAATGCGACCTAAATTATAAGAAAGCTTTGGGTATACATTTCCATTCTGTAAGTAAAAAAAATGCTTTTATTACCAGAGCTTTTTAATGCAAATTACATACACAAGGTTCTACTTAGGCAAAATAATAACTGAAAGTCCAAGTATTCCTTTATTTCAGTTTAAATGAACTTTTTTTTTCCATATTCTTGTAAATTTCATGCGAATATTTACTTTGATTTTTGATGAGTAAACAGCTTCTCTGTTTCAGTGGCAGGACATATGCCTTCATGAACAAACAATAAAACCTTTAGATGAAAATTTGTTAAAAAAAAAAAAAGTACCTATGTTCAAAAAGTAAACTGAAGGTCTTAGTCCAGACTTGGTTCCAATGATTTGCCATGGTACTGAAAGAACACTGCATAACATTATAGTGTGGGTAAAATGTACAGTGAGAATGACAGCTCGGGGGAGGGGGGATCGCATTGATCACATTTCGGGAGCAAAATGTCCCCAAAGTGTGGTAAAACCCGAAACTTCCTTACTTTTGGTGACATTTTCAGGTCGTCACTTGCGATGACCTCAATTTTATAAAAATCTGTGAGTGCAATCAAAAGAGTGAAAATGCCAAAAGTCTTATATTTTCTTTGGTTACTTACAGTTAGGGTTAGGGCTGGATAGGGGTTAAGGTTTTCATTGTTGGGATTCGGGTTTTGCCTATAGAAATGAATGTGTTTGTGTGTGTGTAGATCCATAGTTGATTTTGTGTAATTGCAGGAACCAAAACCCATTTGGTCTCAGGGGTACAAATCAGATAATGTGGTAGCAAATCTGTGTACATGCAAAGCCATGTCAATAACAGTCCTTTTTCGTTAACACATACCAACCACAAAGCCGTGCCATTTTCAGTCAGTTCCCACTCTGTCTGTGTACTGGAGGACATTCCAAATGTCCGCCATTGAGACACGCGGTTAGAACACGGTTTATGTGCTCAGCAAACATCAGAGTGACTTGGAGCTTACCGTTTTACATTTCAGACACTCCGTCAAGCATGAAATCCCTGGGTTCAGTGAGGTCTCTAACGGCATAAAAACCATATTATGCTCTGAAAGTAGTATATTAAAAATACTTTCAGAGAGTCTCCTTTTTTTCTTTAAAAAATGTACATGAATGATGGAAAAAAACATGTATGGTACATTATTAACTTGGAAGTTAACATTACTGATGTACAACAATAATGTACTGTAGGGACTAGAACGTAAAGCAAGCAAAATAATAATTTACCACCCCAGGAATAACTATGTCATGCCATGTGTTTAAAAAGCGCATCTGTACAGCTAAATATTTTGCAGTCTCTTCCTAGTTGGTGTCTTATTAAAGCTAGCTAATAAATCAATTTTAACTGATCTAATTTCAAAAATGTATTTATTATACTAAACATCATCTTACCCTTAAGGGGAGTATGCATTTTCATAAGAATTAAAAAGACTTAAGAAAAGAACGAGTGTTGATATTTTGCAATTCTCATATGTTACATCCGGTTTTGAACAGGTCTGCAAAAACATCTTTTTACTAGCTGAAATGAAATCAGAATAAAAGCAAGAGGCTACACCAAAACAAAGACAAGAGATGCAAGTTCTTGAAAGAAAGCATGCATATCCCCCCAATACCATATCTTACAGACAAAACCAGCATTAAGAATAGCTTGCAACTTTCTCACAGGAAGATAATAATTATTATGCATGACACCTGAAAGTGCAAATAGCACAAGACATAGGGTCCCACTTTCCCTGTAAAATCAGCATAAAAGAGCAGTCAGCACCTCCTTTGCAAATGTTTAGTGCCTTTGTTAGAGGAAAAGACAGAAATGTCAAGCCTTTGCTACAACATAGCACTATTCGTTTTTGTTTGTTTACCTGTTTATTTATTCAATAAGTACAGTGTTCTTAAAAAAGATGATTCTTCACTATTTACCAAGATTATGACAACTGAGAAGAGCTGGGAAAATACAAAAAATAAGGAAAATTTTCCTATACAGTTGCCCCTATGTTACTACTCACAGAAGAATGAGCAAACAGCCATTCTGAAATTTCATTCTGCAGTGTAAAAATATACTCGCCCAGTACTGCACAATATAGAAAATCCCGTTGTATAGATACATTCAAATGTGAAGGAAAAGATTATTTTTCCGCTGAGTAATGTCTAAGTGTACTAAACAGAGGAATAAAAACAGTAAACAGTAAACTGTTGACATTCTACCAAATGGATGCTTTCTGTTTCAGAGAGATAGGCTTGTTTTATGAAAGTTGGCTATCATAATGGATCTGAGGAAATGAACTGCTAGCTCTCACATTTGTTCCCAGCTATGCCTTATAAATGGTGCGCAGCAGTACTCTTCAGTGAATTATCGACACGTCAGCTTGTTTGACCTTGTGCGAGGCAACTGACCTCCTTGCCAGGCAAGAGGGGTGGAAATGGAGTGGGGTGGAGTGCAGTTAGATTTTGTTGAGGGCTGGGAAACTGTTGGACTTGTGAGCACAACAAACTCAAAGCTTGTCCACTAGTGAACGCTCAATGTCAAACCATTGATGCAGCTTTAACAAAATCAGCATGATGTGATCATCTTCTCACCTCGTTGTGCTTCAAGAGTAGAGGCTTAGGATCAGTGACAATCACTGGGATTGTTCGAATAATTTCCATAGTAGCATTCATAACAAAAGCATGTCCGTGAAAGAGCAGCAGGCTTGCAACATATTAAATCAGTGCTCCTCTGTCAGTGTTTGTTTCACACACTGCATAGAAGCTCTGAGGGAGACTGACTCCACCTAGAGGATAGTTTCAAACGTTTTTGTTTTTCTTTTTTTTCTCATTGTTTTTTCTGGCTTGAAATACTCCATAAAATGGCTATTTTTACAATAAATATTCATAGACACAATATGCAACCACTCATCTATAAAGGCATGCATGAGAGAAAAGTCTATTATGCTGAATCCCATGCATTTTTAAACTTTTATTTGGGCTGAGGCCCTTTTGTTTTCACAAAAAAGCACTGTAATAGTCATCGAATAATTTCCTGCCAATAGCATTTGGGACAGAATCACCACAAAAAAGTATGCATGCTTTCAAAAGGTTTCAACAGCTGTGAAGTCTGCAGAACTGGATTCACTTTATCCTTCCTTCACCACTGAGTAATATGCTTTACTGCCTTAAGCTGAATTAAGCATCTTTATCTGTCATCCATCCTCTTACAAAATAATGCTGTATTAATCGAATTATCCCTCTTGTAGCACAGTCAGACTCAGTCACAGGTTCTGTTTGAGTCAATGTGTTTGATTATTTGAAATGCAATGACATACAACATAGGCTCCTTATTGAACCAAAAAGTAAAGGCCACCAGTACAGTAAGTGTACCTGCAGATCAATTAGGGGCATTTCTGTATTGTTTCATGGTATATTCCCCTAGAATTTCAGCCGATATTTAGAGTACATTCAATGGATTTTGAGAAAAGTAGCAACTTTCTATATATATATGATCCATTGTTATTTTCCTACATTACAGCTTGTCAATAAATGGACACAAGTGGTTAAAGTACAGAGACAACCTTCTACAATGTGGAAAAAGTGTCAGTGATTTACCCTGGCCATTCCCTAGTAATCTACCCATTCCATAAAAAGGACTAGACTGTTTTAAGTAGGAATATAGCCTATTCTGGCGTGAATAGTCTAGTCTATGTTTTCAGGCAGGGATCCACAACCCACTGGGAGTCCACAGAGTAGTTGCACAAGGACCACAAAAATGTATTGATGAAATATTGGTATTATCTATTTTCCTTAGATTAGGAAATGTTGAAAACCCATACTCTGTTCCTTTAAAAGCAGTTTAGACCAACAATTTGTATGACCGACAGAAGTTTTCACTGAAAGACATATTTAGTAAAGAATACAGAAAAACCAACAGACCATTTTGCTGTCAGATCTGTTATATTTTGTTTGCAAAACTGAATTTTGTATTTTTTGGCAACTGATTTGAAAGAATATGAGGTTATCCCAGTTTTGAGGTCATCTTCATTATGAATCATGAACCCTTTTATTAATGTAAATACATTTCAAAGAACAAATATTTTGAACTTGCTTGTTTTCCTTGAGAGAAAGAAGCACAGCATTAACACATCTGTAGACCAACTCTCTTAAGCATTAAACATGTGCGAAAGGAGATTCCCAACAGCCACAAGAAATACTGAAGTGTGGATAGTCCTGTAATCAAGTACACCTTAAACAAAGCACTCCTTAAAACACTGTAGATGTGGAAAAAATGAATCCAAACAGCTCCTCAGTTCCTCTTGTAACAGCAGTAAAAACCTTTTTAACAAGTAATATCACACTAACAAAGACATTGAATTAAGAGCAGAGCATCCCTACAACATTTACAGAGCATACCACGCCCATTTATGCACATACACATTATATATGTGTGTGTGCGTGTGTGTGTATAGATGAGATACACAGTATTTTCTAAAAGTTTCACAAAGCACTGATTTATATGACTGATTCAGTACAAAAGCCTTGAAAACACTGTGCCTCTTCTCAACGTAATGGAACCTTTATTTTTCCAAACTATCGTAAACTCTGCCTGCCAGAGCTATTTCCATCATTACTATGTTGGATGCAGATATTAAGCTAGACAGATAAGTGCAGAAAGAGGAGCAGTTAAGATGCATATATAAATTGCATTTCCTACCTGAATTATTGACATCCTATTAACCGGAGTCTCTGTGGTATTAGTCACTGTCCCCGTGAAGCTTGTGTGACAGCCAACATGTCCTTGAGGAACAGTCAGGTTGTTGGAGGTGGGCTTGAGGTACATGACCTCAGACCTGGGGGAGCTGAGGGGCAGGCGTGTCTGATAATTGAAATACATAGGGGACGTGGCGAGGGAGGGGCTGCTCACCACGTTCATGACGTTCATGGCATCCCTCTCCTCCACCTCGCTCTGCACCAGCATGATGTCATTCTTGTTGATCTTCTTCTTCTTGCTCTTGCCCAGCTGGGGGTGAGAGTACTCTGCAATCCGGCAGTTATAAGTCCTGATCTCCTTGTTCTCTTGCTTGCACTTGACAGCAATGGTGATCATGGCTGCCAGAAGCATGATGGAAATTATGCTCAGGGTGACTATTAGGGGCAAGGACATGTCCCAGCTGTGTTGCTCTTCGTTGATCCTGGGTTCGCCTTCTGGAAGGGGTCCTGTGTAAGCCTTAATGATGAGTTTAGCTACAGCAGAGAGTGTGGGCTTCCCATGGTCAATGACCTTAACAATAAGCTCTACAACTGGGGCCACTTCTTCCCAGAATGGATGCACGGTTCTGATCTCCCCAGTGACAGCATCCATCTCAAACAAATGCTCTTCATTCCCATCAGAAATCTCATAGGACAGGCGACCGCTTTCTCCATAGTCATTGTCCACGGCTCTCACCGTGGTCACTATGTGCCCAACACCCACGTTTCTAGGAACATGAATCTCAGCAGTGTCGTTTTGCAGGAGAGGTAACACTATGACCGGAGCGTTGTCATTTACATCTAATACACTAACCCTGACAGTGGCATTACTCTCTAGATGAGGGGACCCTGAATCCTTTGCCAAAACTTTAAATTCAAAATATTTTGTCTGCTCATAATTGAATGACCTTAAAGCATATATTGCACCATTTGTGGGATTGACAGATACATAGGTGTAAATAGACACATCTCCAACATTGGATGGTAAAATTGAATAAGACACAGTTCCATTTTGACCTAGGTCTGGATCATGAGCCAGAACTGAGCCTAAATACTCCCCAGGAATGTTATTCTCTGGAACCTGTAGGAGGTACACTGCTTTTGTGAAGCGAGGGGCATTATCATTTTCATCCAAGATCTTTACAGTAAATGATTTAGAAGAATTCAAAGGAGGAATCCCATTGTCTTTGGCTACTATCGTTATGTTGTACTCATCTTGTACCTCTCTGTCTAATGGCCTATCTGTAACTACTGTGTAAAAATTGTCATAGTTTTCCTCTAGCTTGAAAGGCACATTACCCAATACCCTGCATTGAGGCTGACCATTTCTCCCCGAATCCCTGTCAGTGACCCTCACCAACGCTATGACAGTTCCTGGGGGGGCAGCTTCACTGACGGCCCCCTGTCGAACAGAAACAAAACCTATTGACGGCCAATTATCATTCCTATCTATCACTTTAACCGTGATTTTACAGTGTCCAGGGATTGGGTTTGGTCCTAGGTCCTTTGCCTGAACATCAATCTCTATAATTGGGCTTTCTTCATAGTCAATTTCCCCCTGAATCTTGATAACACCTGTTCTGGGGTCAATGGCAAACAACTCCCGGATCCTGTCAGGAGTGTATCCACTAAATGAATAAACCACCTGTCCATTGCTTCCTTCATCTGGGTCTGTGGCGTTTAAATCTATCAAAACTTTTCCTATAGGTGCATTTTCAGGCATCTCAATTACATATGAAGGCTGTTCAAACACTGGACTATTGTCATTCGAATCCATGACTTTAACATTAATTTGCATTGTCCCTGATCTTGGATATTCCCCTCCATCAGTTGCTGTTAATATTAGAGTGTGATGGCTCCGCTCCTCCCTGTCTAAAAGTCTCTGAATAACTAACTCTGGGAATTTAGTCCCATCTCCTCTAGATTTCACATCCAGAGAAAATATATTATAATCGTCACGCGTAAGCTGGTAGGTTTTCAGCCCGTTTTCTCCTGAGTCTGGGTCGTGCGCGCTTGTTAGTGGAAAGCGGGTACCGGGCGCAGCATTCTCGGAAATGTCAATATCTATCTGATCCGAAGGAAAGGTGGGCGAATTATCGTTTATGTCTTGTATGTCCACCTTAATCATGCATATCTCTTTATCGTTGGCAAACACTTCCATAGAGAGTTGGCACTTGGGGATTCGTCGACACAGTGTTTCTCTGTCGATCCGCTGCTTAGTATAAAGCAGTCCGCTTTCTGGATCCACGTCTATGAGGTGCGGGGCGGAGTTTTCCAACACCCTGAAGTTTGATTTCTTACCCCTCTCTCCCGGGCCAAGTCTGGCATCTTTGGCAATGTTCCCAATCACGGTCCCTGGTCCCTGCTCCTCCGGAACAGAATAATTTAAATTTTTCAAAGACAGGGCTTGAGCCCACAGCATTAAGAAGTAAAAAATAGAAAGATACATCCTTTGCTGCATAAGCGCTTTTATTTTTTCAGTGCTTCTCACGCTTGCGACCTGTTGATTTGCGAAGTGAACTGAAAATCCCTACCTTAAAGAGCCATCAGAGCGGTGCAACATTACAAGAAAAAACAGGACAAACTCATTTCCTCGTAGATTTCTGTTAATGTTTTTTCTCCTTTCCTTGATCTCTTTTTATCTTTCGGCTTCGTCTTTATTTCAAACGGCGATGCCGTACACCTAATTTAAATTCAGCTGAACACCCAGACTCCGTGGTGCCATAATCACAATCCTTGTCCTCGGAATGAAACGGCAGCAAAGCGTGCGCTGGTCTGAAATACAAAGGAAATCAAATGTTCCGCAATCAGTACAGAAAATACAGTTAGGCAAGAGCAGTTTGTCACCTGCTGGTTCCTATTACCATTTCAGTAAAGGATAAAAAAATGCCTGTGCGTGATATATATATATATATATATATATATATATATATATATGTGTGTGTGTGTGTGTGTGCATATATATGTGTGGACGTGTGTAGTGCAAATGTGTGACCCATCTCTAAATCATACAGGTCAGTATTGTAAATGAACAATGTAAAATAAGTCAAACATTAAGACATATATTGATTGACTGTGACCATACCTGTCTGGAAAAAGTGGTCTAATTCACAAAAATGCGTTCAGGTCTGGTTAATTTACGCATTGCCAAATCGACACAATCAGACTACTTATGGACACCAGCACTATGAAATACTAAAGAAAAATTCAGAGGACTGCAGTTTCTGCTATGATTTCCGACCTAGGGCTTGTTATAAGCTGTTGCGTCCACACATGGGTGT
>JABFEB020000001.1:37477751-37494143 GCA_019775895.2 Stomatorhinus ivindoensis | reverse complement strand
GAGAGAGAGAGAGAGAGACTGTGTCTGTTGGGTCTATTAGAGCGCAAATGTACTTACACAGTTAATGGAATGGCATTACAAATTAAATAGAATATAAACTTACCCTCCAGCACCCGGTATCAAATTTCAGCAGAAATTCCAATATTGAAACTGCAATGTGTCTACCTCCAGTTTCTTCGGGATTAAAATCCCACGACCTGAAACGCTTGTCACTGTACAAGTAAACTGGTTCAGAAAGTATGCCTGTGAAATATCAATGAGCAGCTTCTCTGTATCTCCCTCTGATTAAAATGCAGTGGCTTGCCTCCGTTCGCTGAGTCTTCAATCACTCTCCAGATGCTTCTGGATAAATATATACATTGTTTTTTTTTGCAAAGAATTGTTAATATATAAAATATAGATCCTGAAAGGGTAGAAAGCATCTGATCAGCCGTCTCGCACGCTGCATTGATGCGAGGTAGGACACCTCTGTGACAGCAGTGACATTGCTCTTAACAAGTCCAGTGAAAACGGTGAAAAGAAATATGCTCAGATCCTCTCCGCAGATATTTAAGTGGCTACAGCAAGCAGGTTTTTCTTGTCACAAGAACTGTTGAAAGCACCAAGATTATAATTTAACACACGGTAACCCTCCTTCCAGCACCCTATCAACGCCGCTCACTGACTAACTCAGTTTACCTCACGGTGCCTTAAAGATCGTTACTGATCTCTTGCCAGCCAATGAAGAAAACGGGGATGCAGCCCGACTCGGCCATTTGACCAATAGAATTTGAATGTTGTGCATCATAGGCGGGACCTATGGCTCAGTTCTGGGAATACGTGAGAGTTGAACAGTTACTTCAGATGAGCGATTTTACGAAGGACGTTACTTTGAAAAGTGTTAAAACATCTATACATAAACATGTAGATTTATAATAATATTTTAATCTCATATGTACGGTTGTAACACAGACTTACAGAAGGCAATTCAATTAATATTATTCAGAATTTGAATTTTTTGTTTTTCTAATTTTGAATGTATATTTTAAAAAATTATTCTTCAGTAAAGGACATTTAAACTTATTTAATTTTTGTGATACAGTATGAGGAACACGCAAGGTTATCTGCTACTGCACTTCAATGTGAGGTGAAACCTTGCGAAGACTCCGTTGAGACATTTATGGTTCTACATTGTCATTAGTGTTGCCTTATATCATGCACTGCTCAACTACTCCGGTTTTATAAAACACGCAAGATGTATTTTACAAGGACACCTGTGTATAATTAGCATATTTTGGTTTTCTGTCGTATATTTAATATTTATTTTTTGTTTATGTAGTGACCAGTGGCTATATGAATGCATCAGTTCATCAGGTCATAAGTACAAAGACGCTTCGTCCTCGGCACCAAACGTTTTATGTAATGACTTTCGCCTAATACAATGACATGTATAACCATGTAATTATTTTTGTCTCTTTCTCTCTCTCTCTCTCTCTCTCTCTCTCTCTCTCTCTCTCTCTCTCTCTCTCTCTCTCTCTCCCTCTCTCTCTCTATTTCGACCCAAGTGTAGTATTTCACTGGATAACGTCTTTATGGATCATCAGTATACTTAGTTCCAGTAATTACTAGTTTATGGAAAGCTTTTGATCCATTCATTGTCTTCCAAACAGTTGTTTAGTTGCTCCTTATGACTTGCCCTCCATCGACAGACGTTAACCATTCTGTAACACTGAATGACTTTCTATAGGTCCAGATGCTGGGCACGTAGCATGATCTCCATACTGGGGGTGGTTCAAATCAACATTGTTGTATAGTCTCACATGAAACCACCAAAACAGCATTGGAATTCTTGCAATGATTCAGGACCTTCATGAGATGATGAAAAGTTCACTGTAGATAATCCTACACAATAATGTATTGGTCTATTTTAAATTAATTTCAACACATGTTTTCCACTGTCAGAATGTGTTCATAAACTATAAATGGCCTAACATAACACTAAATAGATAAAAAAAGATTGCATCAAATATTACTGCATTCATTTATCTTTGCAGTTTTCCTGACAATAAACTGCTCTTCCTTGAATTTAAATTCTCTCTGAGTCCTCAGCATCTCTGCGCCACCTGAACAGTAGCACCACCTATCAGATACTAGGGAAAGAGAAGTAAAATCATATTTATCAGTCCAGTGCTTTTTGTCGGTGACGTTTTAAGGTACTTGCATACAATTTTTTTGCAAATTCAAGCAACTGTATTTCTTATTAAAATGTTATGATGCTTTTGTTGAGTACAACTCAAATATCTTTTATGCAATGGAATCAACCCTAACCGTAACCATAAGTGCTCTTCCTTGACCACTATGCAATCTACCACCACAACCATATGTAGTATTCTAGTAATCTCATGCAAGCTGAATTTATGAGTTTAGTGTACAGACTTATTTACATTGGCAAATTAACTATGTACGCAGTGAAGGTATTGGTAAATAAGGATTGCTCTAACTTATATCCCACTGAAATTTGAAACAACATCATTAAGATTACATTAAGATATCCTGTCTGTTAAGAGTGAGGTCAGTGGAAGTTTGCACCCTGGTCCTGGATCTTTTGCCCTCTTGTGGCTGTTAATAAGATTTACAGCTTGGGGCAAATAACATACTAGTCACAGCTATGAAATGTATAAACAAGCTGTCAATTATGCAATCTATTGTTCAGATTTGTTGTCAGTGTTTCCACTGTGAAACTAAACGTGCAAAAATCACTATCCAGTGCTGGAAAATCTGAATTCAGTCTGGACTGTGGTTAATATCTGCCACAAATATGATATGCAGAGTGTGTCATTATCCTACTTAGAAATAGCAGTGAAATAGTATACATAGAGGGTCAGACTTCAAGTAACTGCTTTACGGACTCTGGATACAAAAAATAAGTAACTATTCTGTTACAGTTACTGGGAAAAAGAAACGTAATCACATTACATTTACTGTACTTTTGTACTAGATCAGGATTACTTCTACATTACATTATAATAAATCTAAAAAATTAAGGATGGTTTTCTGATATGTTTATAAAGACTGTGAAGCTGACGTCACACCATTTAAGTAAACAACACCTCTAATGAGATGTGTTAATGTAGCTCTTGTAATCAATCCCTCCTATTTGCAGCTGGCTCCAGGATGCAGATGTACCCTTCTCGATCACTCTGATCTTTCTTCTTCTTCCTATTATTATTATTATTATTATTATTATTATTATATTCCATTTGACAAGAGCGATGCTTCTGTACCAAATGGATGCCCATCAAAAAAATATGTTTAGTTCATGTAAATTTTGCAGTTATTTTGTTTTTAAGGAGGAGCTGTGAAAATACCAGCAACATCAAAGTGTTTGGCATCAAATTTAAAGAAACATTTATAAGAAAGACTATCGGACCTACATTGGTTAAAATTGTTGCCTCACACCTCTGGGTCCTGGGTTCAAGTCTCTGGCAGTATTCTGTCCAGGGTTGTTCCCCCCCTTGTGCCCATATCGTCCGGGATCGGCTCCAGACCCCTGCGACCCTGAACGGGGGCAAACCCAATCCCTGGAGCAGCCTCAGAAAATGGATGGATGGACTATAAGACCAACTACTTACATTAGCTACAGAGAACCAGGTATTGATATCCATAGTTATTTAGCAAAAGTATTATGCACTTTACACAGAGCTAGACAGGTTCATAGGCTATATAAATAATAATTCCACAAATTACACACCATATTGTACTAGTTCAATTTTGTTTGTATATCCCAAATCATTGACAAAAAATATGGTAATGTCTTTTCTTAAACCCTCATATAGGATAGGATCATTTGTCCATTGCTATTATTATTATTAGGCCACATTGTATTCCATTGTATGAGTAGTGTTACTTTTTCTTTTCTGTGTCTAGAGGGGGAAAATGCCATGGTGGGAAACGTGTTTTGTCTCATGGGCTGACGGCATTCCATAATAATGTGTGTGTGTGTGTGTGTGTGTGTGTATGCATCTATGTTTTATACACATTCTTTGTTGCCTTATTAAAAATGATCTTTTTTGACATTTCTTTACCCTTGTCTTTAGTTAGCATCAGTGTAATCCAAAAGTAGCTAAATGTGATTAGTTACATTTCTTATATTACATTTTTAAAGTAACTTACCCAACCCTGGTTACATCAATATCTATTCCTAATGAATAGGAAGGTTTTCATGGATGGGTAGACAGGAAGAAATTCTTGCTCTTGAAAAGTATGGCCAAATGTTTGAAAACTGAAAGTGAAATAAAGCATGTAGAACAATGTTTTCTGGGCAGATAATCTTTAAACCATTTTACCCATGATAATCTTTAAACCATTTTACCCATAATAGTCCGAATACAAACACAGTGGCAGTGTATCATGGTCACGATACATCTGTGGAAATATGGGTTTGAGTCTCCCCTTGGTTCTAAATGTGTGAAGCTTGCAAGTTCTCCCTGTAGACCTGGGTTCAAGTCTCAACCCTGGCTGAACGTGTGTGAATGTTCTCCCCATGTCGCTGTGGGGTCTATCCCCACAGTCCCAAAACATGATGTGCATGTGCCCTGTGATGGGTTGGACATCGATGACCCTGCATAAGACAACCTGGTAAAAACATGGATGATTGAAAAGCTGAACTGAGCTACAGTTTACTTGAATCATGCAATAAAAAAAACTGATTGGATCCTACACAAGGGTTTTATTCAGATTATTGCTGCTATAAGTGATGACACAGGTTACTGAATCAAGATGTGCACATTGACAGTAAAGTATGGGATGTTAGGAAATTTAATTTGAAAATGAGAAAGGATTATAATTGCATGTAATTGGCTAATTACTCTTCAAATTGCTGTTTATTAGTATTGTATTAATTAGTTTATTCATGGTGTTCTTAAGTAATAAGTTACCCTGTAACATACATACATTTTCATTCAAGGCTTTCATTCCACTCAGACTTGTTATTTTCTTATGTCAATAGTAGACTTTTATGCCTAATCTGAATAACAGGTCTTTGCAAAACAAAAGAGACTTTCATAAGATTTTGCAATAGTAGCTTACTGAAGGGTCCAAAATTACACTCCATTATCAAAATTAAAACTGAAAAACTATTGCTCACATGACTGCATACTTAACCATCAGAGTACCTGTTGCTTTGATTGCGTGATGAAATAAAACTAATGCTGACACGTTAAGCAAAAGGACAGTCATTTAAGTAAATGGCAGCAAAGATGTTATCTAATCTATGTAATATTTCAATCAGCGTTATTAATGTCAAGCATTAGTAAGACAAAAGAATGGGTTGTATTATTGCTAAAGCTAGGCATATTAAAGACATCAATCAAAATGAATTGAATTCTATCAGCCAGGACTTTATACTGCCATCAAGCAAACTCTTATTACACCATGCACGTTGTAAAACATATCGATTGAAATAATAAAGGTATTTTTGCTGGAAACACTTTAAATCAATTCAGCTTAGAGTGAAATGAAAAACACTACTAGAATATCACTTTTTTGATAGGGTGTGTGTATGTTTAATTGATATCATACCCCACAAAAAAAGGAGAAATGTCTTCCTTCACAGTGAAATAATGTCAGTGTTCATATAGTGAATAATCCATTAAGCAGTACCATGACCATGCTTTATAAACTTATCTCATAATGATTTTTCATCATTAGAGTGACAGTGTGGTATAGAAAAGCATAGGAAGCATGGTTTGTCATGTAAGGTATCACAAGTTGTTGCCCTTGTACTTCATTAGGACACCAGTGTAACCCCTGAGATATAATTTAATCTGGCAGGAAGTTACAAAAACCTTGATGGAGCTGGTTTCAGTCTATCTGCCCTTTATTATAATATTTTCATTTGCTTATTCAGTGTGTCAGAGGCTTAAAGGAACATAAGGAAACACAGAGGCATATCCTGAAAGAAACAATAGTATGTTTACTTATCGAGTATATAACAGTTGTTAAAAATCACCAAGGGGACATGTGAACATTTGAGTCACTACAAACCCCAACAATGAAACTACATAGGAGACAAAGCAGCAGCTAATACTCGACAGTATTACTAAAGCTTGATGGCGCAGTAGCTCAGATGATAGTACTGTTGCAGTATATCTGCAGGGTTTAGCTTATCAGCACCACTCTACTCACTTTGTGTTTTTTCGTGTCTCCTCCCACGGTCTGAAAACATGATTAGGCGATTTGGAGCAAATTGTACATGGTGTACATTTATCTGCTCTGCGATGGACTGGCAACCCATCCAGGACATTCCCCTGCTTCCTGGCTCACCAAAACCCTCTGCTTAGGTAGCATATTTGGAAAGTCGATGGATTCATCACAGTGTTTGCTTTATTCTGTACTCAAACAAATCAGCTAAGCAAGCAAATAGAGTAAAAATATTCATAAAAGCACTTCATTCGTACTGTAGTTTGACTGAAACACACCCCTACTTGTGCAAGGTCGCATCAGCTCTGTACCATTTTTGTCAAGGTTTAGCCATTCAGTTATAATAAAGGGGTGGTCACAAGTAGCTTTTAAGTTGTCTGAAAGATGTTCTCCCTCAAATCTGTCGTGAGGATATTTGTTGAAAGTCGTCTTTATAAGCCCCAGCGGCGACTTTCATACCTCAGACATTCCTGCAGGTACAAGATAAGCACACAAAATAGAAACTGTAATTATTGTTCTGTCAGTTAAAATTCAGGGAAATAAAAGATCAGCCTCTGACAGCAATTTGATTTGAGACAAATTCTTACTTTTTCAGTGTTATATTTCTCTTTAACTGATGTTAAAAGATTGATTTGGAAAAAACAAAAACATCCCCACCCATGTACGGTGGTACCCTCCCACTTCTCTTGTTGAAGGTGCCAAGAAGGATTCATCAAAGACAATTTTATGTGAGACCTTGTGCTGGGAATTTCTGTCGGTGATGGGAATACAGACTTATATGAGATATATATGAGATGCATATCTGCGTATATTTTACTGATTATTAACATATCAACCTGAAAGAAAATTTTAAATAGTCAAATCACATTCTGACACACCCCTCCATCCAAGTTAAATATTGCTGTGGTCCTGGAATTTATCCCAGGCAGCATGGGTAGGGCACAAGGCAGGGGAACACCCTGGACAAGATGCCAGTTCATTGTAGGCCACACACTCTTGGCATTTAGAGATGCCTTTTCACCTAACCCAGGGGTGTGCAATCTTATCCGCAAAGGGCCAGTGTGTGTGCAGGTTTTTGTGGTAACTTTTAGGTCAGCTGTTCAAACACCAGTGTGAGGACTCTTCAGCCAATCAGTAATCTAATTAGGAGCTGCAGTGAAAACCCACATACACACTGGCCCTTTGTGGATAAGATTGCTCACCCCTAAACTAACCACATGTTTTCGGACTGCAGGACCTGCAGACCTGTTTAAACAGCATGGGAATATGCAAACTCCATGCACAGAGCCAGGGGCAGGAATCAAGCACACAGTCATGGAGGTGTAAGGCCAACGTGTTTTCCACTGAGCCATCGTGTAACAGGTTAGTGTTGTTTATGTCAAGTTCTGGAATGCATGTTGAGCGCAAATTGTTCTCACTGGCCACAATAACGCCACTCTCTTGACAGATAAGTTATCAAATTGACATGTTATCATTCCCAACCTATACAAGCCTATACGGTCTTACAATATACATGCAGTATTGCATTGTTGTTTTCCTAACCTTCAGAATACGCTGTGAAATGGCTGGGGCAGAATATGTGCATCTCTTAGAATGATGCTAACAATAACAAATATGATGAAATATGCCATTATGTGTCTGTACATTTGTTTGCTTATTTATTTTCTCAAGGAGATATACCAAGCTTCTCAGTCTGAGGCTGGATCAGAGTGATAGGTTGTTTCAATTTGCATGCATGTGACATATATTATGGCTGTTTCTGTACTACAATATGAAATTGACTTAATGCTAAGTTACTGATAAATAGCATGCATGAACTCTATATGCCTGATTTATGATAGCTTGAACAGTTCACACCCTAACCTAATCAAGATAGCCAATGAAACTTTCAATTTCTTCTCTTGTGTAACTGCTTTAAAATAGCTATAGATATCATGCTCTTTAATTTCCAGGCATGGTTCCTTCACTGCATAGCCAATATTATGTTATTTATGCAGCTACAGCTAAAAAACATCCTAGTTCCCTGTCACCTTGATTAGACAAACAGGTGTGTCAGCATCTCCCGACAAGTGTGTTTCAGTGAAATGTCTCCAGGGTGTCCCTAACTCCGTGATATGCTTAGCACATGGCTTATATGAACAAATGCTTTGGCTGTGCACGTAGCTTCTATCATACTCCCATCTGTTAAAATTTTGGTTCACCTCTTGTTCTTTGAAGGCTGTCTGAGAGTAATTACCCCTTAAAAAAGGCCTCCATTTTCAATGCTCACTGGTTGTTGTCAGCAGTTCTTGTGACCCAAAAATAGCCTCCAGAAGCAGAATTTTCTGTCTTAACTAATCAATGATTCACCACCGAAGAAAAATAAACTTGAATAAACAAAACAATTTGAACTTCAACAAATGGACAAAATAGCAGAAACACCGCAAGAAATAGGAATTTACCTTTGAAGTAGTCTCATCACAATAACGATTGCCCCTATAATGGTGATTCTTATTAGGTTGAATGCCAATTAGTAGTATGTGTCAGTTATAAAGGAGATCTGACAATCAGCCCTTTGATATGTGAGTTTTCAAGGCAAAATGAGGCAACTAACAGAGTGCCAAAGAGTTGGTGCCTGATTTACAGGTGCAACGGTCACAAACACTGCCTAATTATTTAAGGTGTAGGATACAGTTAAATTAAAATCCAATTGGAAAAGTGGATCCTCAGATTTGTTTCTTTTTTTTCTGAATGTATTTTAATTAAACACCTTTCCAAGAACTGATCATAAATGGTGAAAAAAAGACATTTTGCATTTTTTGTCCTTTTGAAATAGAACTTTATGTCTTCTAGGTTAACTCATGAGGAAAATTGATTAAATATGCAAACTCTGCTCACAGACAGCTGGGGGCTGAATTTTAGCCCACAAGCACGGAGGTGTGAGGCACCCCCTCTTGAGCTGTTATGAATTTAAATCAATTATTTTCCTTTTGATATACACAATGTAATCTGCACTGTATGTAGGGGGTGGGTTGGGGTAGAAAAAAATTTGAAAAGAAAATCCCCATTAGGTAGGCGTTCACCATTTTCTCAAACTTTCCTTAAAAAAGATGCACAGCAGCCAGTTATCACTAGAAATCTGCAGATGACTTGGAGTCCATCTGTGTGCTGCAGCAGCCGCTCGCATGATTTCAGATTAAATACTGCGTACTTGTGCACCTGTCTCTGTAAGGCTTCATCATATTTAGGGCCGAGATCTCAGGAAGGAGAAAAAAAAACTTCCAAGAAGGCAGCAGGGCTTTCAGAACAGCTCTGGGAAAAAGTTGTGGAAAGACATAAAGCGGGGAAGGCGCATAAAAAGATTTCACAGGCTTTAGATATACATTGGGGCCCAATCAAGTCAAACATTAAGAAGTGGGAAATATATATGGCACCATTCAGAATCTGCTTAGACTAGGCCATCCTCTTAAAGTTTGTAGCTTGATAAATAAGAAAGGAAAATTGGACCCATTGAGCACCATGGCTTACAAGGGAGAAACCACCCATGTGTCAACAATAACCCAGCTTCTTTTTAGGCATGTGCAGAAGATGGGAAACACAGAAATCTTCTGAAAAATGCTGTGAAAAATCCAGTTTGGAATTAAAGGAAAAGACCCAAAGGAGATTTTGAAAAGGATGTGGTGGTCTACTGAAACAATACTTGAACTATTCAAGCAAAGTGGACTTGTTGGCTATTTCTGGCACAGAATGACTTTGAAGGATGGTGGTGACAGTATTGTGTCATTTGTATGGTTTTCATCAACTGGAAGAGGGAGCTTATCAAAGGGCAGTTTGGATGCAGGTGAACCTTGAGGTTAACTGTCTCATTCTGCAAGATATTTAAGAGTGGTAGAGAGATTTAGCCTTCAGCAGGTCACTGACTCAAAGCCAAAGACACACTTGAGTAGCTCTAAAACAGGGAAATTAATGTCCTAAATGGCCTAAATACAATAATTTTGAATTTGATTGAGAATCTCTGGCCAGATTTTTTACATTGAGCAATGAAACCAATTTTATTTGTAATAATATTAGGTAAAATTAGGTGAAAATTTAAATATAAACAATTTAAAATGATTGGAAGTTGGAACTTTATGAAATGAGGTCATTTGAAGATGTGCAGTAGTTTAGGGTAATAGAATTTGGTTTGGGTCAGCTTTTAGGATCAGGACAATAACATGACATTAAAGAGACCAAGCTCTTAAAAACAATATAAAAAGGCACAAAAATATTAACATGTAAAATAAATAATTTTAATTAACTATATTATGAATTCCAAATGAGCATTGCTTTTTATAGATGGATTTTTTTTTTTTGATGTATGTGTGAATATTTAAATAAGAGGTTTTGCACCAAACAAACAAATCACCACTGAGCTAGATATATGTAGGATGTAACAATCATATTTATGGTATGTCACATGTTATAATATATGATATTTTTAGTCAGCAAGGATCCTCTATGTACACAACTTAATTTAATTAAATTTAAATGTCATTTAAAAACATATAAATTATAGCTATGTGCTGTATTACCTTGACTTCTATTTTGAGTAGATACTAATGATTCAGAAGAGTAGTGAAAAATGGTGTTTGAAAGAAAACAAGTGTTGTCTGAGTGGGTGAGTGATTTGGTTCTTTTGCACCACCAAGTGGACAGATAAATAGCGGTTGACTTCAGTTGTCATTTTCAAAAGGACATGCATGATTGAGAACTAAAAAAGAATTCAACCACGGTATGCATTTAGCAATCTGATAAAATTCTAGAAAAATAGATGCACATAACATCAAGAACTGCATATCTCTTGACAATATAAATATCTGTGTATGGTTGCAGTTTATTGCTCACTACAGGGACCAAGATGATGTACAGGCAAAGTGCATCCTTGAATGTGGGTGTTTTGTGTAAAAAACAAAAAATCTTTGTTTTATGTAGAACTACAAATCTAAGAATGGCTGTTATTAATGCTTGTTCTTCATACACAGACAAAACATATGCTTGCTCTGTTTTCCGCAGCTCTACATGACTCTCCACAGCTGCTCCTAAGGCTTGACATGCAGCCAGTCCCTTCAGCCACTGCATGTCACTGCTCTCAGTCTGCTCCTTTTTAGCTTTGCTTCTCAAAACACTGGTCTACCTGTCCACTCACCTCTACACCTAAGCCAATGAACTTGTGTCAAGCTTTGCTAGAACATCACCATCAGATGCCCGAGACACTTTTTGCATTCCATATCAAGCCTGTAAATATTTTTCTCAGTTTTCAACATCTGGTCTGACAGGGAACTTCACTGGCTATATTCCTTAGGACACAATGTCCTCCTTCCTGTCCAGCCTTTCCATTCGTGGATCTCATCCAGAATTTGGAGGTTTGGTTTCCTCCTTACTCATCATCTCTTCCCAAAAGTTGTCAGTTACATCATGTCTGAAATTGTAATTTTTCTTACCAAATAACTAATGGCACAGTATCACAGTGCCTTAAAGGTCACCACCGGCTGCCGCACAGCAGCCAGACAGCCCCGCTTAGCATCCTCTGAGCGCTTCAGGGTTTTTCTGCCCCCATGGGCTGCATAACTTTTCCTGTTGCCTCCATAGTGGAAGTGGTTTTCAGCTCCTGTCTGAACCCAGGCTACTTGTTTACCTCCACCGCAGGCTAGAGGCACGTTAGATCAGTTCCAGAATGCAAATGCTCCTTCTCCCCCGTGTCAGTGTGCAATCATGAATTCATCAGGCTTCCCGTGATCACTTCCAGCTTTACACACAAGCAACTGCGCTCGTCGAGGAATGTGCTTCTTAGGATCAGCATTGTTACAGTTTTGGTGGCATGCGGAAGTCACCTGATTTGTCTTTCATTGTTTTACCGGACAAAACCGAGTGAAGGATCCTTAAATACATGTGCTTAAGTAAGCTACCCCACAAGCATGAGTACTCACATCTCCATGTAAACGATTCAGAAAAAAAGCTGTTTAAGCTTAGTCTTTGGAAAGCTCCACATAGGCATACAATTGATATTTGTGAAAAATACATTTTTTTTTGTTGGCCCAGAACACCATCAGGTGTAAAAACATTCACAGCTATAGTTTATGGGGCAAACAAAATGAGGTATGATTTGCCATTTGAAAGCTGGCTTCTGCAGCTAGGGATTGCTGTGATTTGACTGGACAATTTGCATGCTCTAAAACCAGGCCAGATCTGTTTAGCTACTGTGCTTGGTGGGCTGTCATTGTTTACGTCTGCAGCTCCATCCTATAGTTTATCATGTATATGTCCTTTCCTTCATTTTCATTTTTTCATTACAGCCCCTGCAAGTTCCGCCAAGGTCTCCTGGGACACTTGGGAGACAAATGACTTACGATACATGACGCATTCACAGTTTCCAAGGTACATTAACAGCAACCTAAATTTATACTGAACTATGAGCTCTTAAATTATTCCGGGCCCTTGGTGATTATTAAATAAAACATGGCTTTGCCTTAGCACCCCACCAAAATTTCACTGAGGTATTATTTCAAGTCATGCAAAAAGAATAATCTGTAACATATCTGGGGTACTTTCACTATGACACATTACCGTGCCAAGCCATTCAGTCTGCAGATATAGTGGTAACCACGGAAACAGGCCTTTCATCAATACTGCACTGGCCTAAGTTTGATAGCTACTATAGGAGTACAGATGAAGTCCAGGATTTCTTCACAAAATTTTTGTTGTTTAGAATCATAGTCACCAGCATAAATTTGTTTCTTTTGTTACAAAGCAAGTAGAGAGCATATACATACGACTGTGAAATTTGACGGACAGTATCAAAGAATGGCTTTTTATTTTTACTTTATGAGAGCTTCTGAGGTCACTCATTCTGTACTTAGTATATTTTGGTGGGGATGCGATGTAACTTTTATAGACTCACTTTTCAAGGACTATTCCATCAGTTCTGTGGACACAATAATCAATTAATGAAATGAACTCTGGCGTATAGTATTTGTGCATCTGGATCAATTTTCTTCCTCATTATACCATAGAATGGTTTCAAAAAGCAGTATATAAATGCTTCCTCTTTTTCTCTTCTTCACATTATTAAATCTTTTCAATTTGGGTCATATGCTTGATTTAGTTCATATGCAAAACTGAATATAATAAATATGATGACATGCATATTAATTGATTTACCATACTGTACAATTGTTTCTCTCAGTATTTTTTCATGGCTCTATTCACTAAACATGTCTGCTTTATTTACAATTCAGTGCACACAGAATAATGCTTCCTATAATAGCTTTAAATTGGCAGCTAATCATGTACTTTGGGAGTAAAAACTATTTGTGTTGTAATGAGGTATGGGATTAGACTGGGCAAAATTAAAACAAAGGAGACTTTCACACTCCAGCACTCTTCCCCTGACCATAACTCTCGCAAGGCTGTCAGTATGGAAACATGGGCACAACTCAATATTTTGTGCTGGAAAAAATAGCATGGTAGCCTGTAAATGATTCCATTTAAGAGGCCTGTTCCATCATCGGGTTGGGGGTGGGGCCAGTCTGTTCTTGGATTCCAAAGCCATTTCAGATCTAATAATGAATGACCCATCAGTGGAAATCAGCCAATCACATACGGTTAGTCATGAAAGAACCACAAGTGCGAGTCAATCACACCACTAACTTTCTCGGTTGACACTCCAAGTGCCAGACCTCTTTCTTTTTTTGCTGCCACAGATGTTTTGTGCCTATAAGGCTAAATTGCATTGTAGACTAATCTTTCTGAACATAGGAACACAAGGCAAATAATCAGATCCAGTGAATAAGCTATAGTCATTGATGCGTTAAAATGTGGAGAATTCTTTCCAATTTCTTGCATTAATATGAATGTCACATTATCCCATCCACAAGTACATCACATAAAATTGCCATTTTCCAAAATAATAAACTCTCAACTTTCCAATGAGTGAATCTCTTCACAAAAATCTTTTTAAAATAATCACTAACAAGAGTGTAATTCAAAAACTAAATTCCATGCCTTGAAACATGAGATAAATTATATATCATTTTGACGTTTAAATCCTTTAGGAAGTATTTGCTGTTACTGGCCCACATAAAATGTGAATGCTTTTCAGATCTGGTTAACTTTCTCAGATATAGTGAGGTGCTGCATCAGTGGAGAATCAGATGAAGTATGATTACATGATCAAACCAGAAAATGCCACACTGATGGGACACCGATTACATATGAGGCCATTTCTACTATGACGCCCTTGCTGTCTGTTAAGTATCACCGAGAGCAGCTGTCCATCTCTTACTAAAATTACAAAATGAGAATCTCATTTATTACACCACTCTGCAACCAAAAAACTGGACGGGATTGTTTTGACTGTGTCTTATAGATTTTTACTGACTGAAACCAGGAAAAATATTTTTAAATTCCATATCGTCAGGTTTTTTTTGCAAAACTCATGTTTTTAGTTTAATTAAGCGTAAAATTTTCCTTTTTAAACTGAAATCTTGTATCCTATTCTTGAGTCAAAAAACCATGTCCAATAATGATTTCTTACATTAATTTAATACTTCTAAGAGTGAGACTCAAAAGAAATACAAATAGAAAATGCGAGGAATTGAGGGGGGTCAGTAGGAGGAGGCGGTCTGGTGGGACTGTTAAGGATGCAGTGCAAAGGTTTTTGGGGAATACTAGAGACCATCTCTACAAAACCATTGAACAATGCATGTTGGCTGCGTAAGTATCTCAAGGATGCAAGATGAGCTTAAAAGTTCATTTCCTGCACTCCCATATTGACTGTTTTCCCAAAAACAGGAGCCTATAGTGAAGAGCAGGGTGAAAGATTTCACCAGGATGTCTGTGAAATCGAGAGACGATACCAAGGAAGATGGGACGTCAACATGCTAGATGACTGCTGTTGGATGTAGGAATTATTAGCTCAGGTAAATTTTAATATCTCCATAAATACGTTTTGAAATTAATAAAATTAATTAATTATTATTTAATGCTGATTATTAAAGAATGGTTATGCCTAATGGTCGGCTCCTCCAAACTCAATTGCAATATCCCCGTAGGTCTGTTAATGTGAGACTTAAATGGGATTTACTAATTACCAATATCGCTGAGTAGCCTGGGTTAGAAGGCTCGTCCAGCAAGCTGCATCACCAGGTAATGTAAACGATTGGTAGCGAAGCTCCCCTCACAGCCGATGAGAGAGAGTCGCGCGATATTTCAGGAGAGTTTGAGGTTTCAGAGCATGTAGCTAGATCGCACAGAGGCAGGGACTATTGTCAGCACTCAATGAACGGAGACTGAAGTTGTGTAAAAGACATGCATTTATTCATATCACTACAACTAACATAAGACAGACATTACAATTAACACTAACAACAAACATGAAATAACACAATAGAAACAAAGAATGTAATTATGGAAATGCGATGACTGGATTTAAATGAGTATCCTTAAAAGGGAAATACTGTTCTGCAAAGCACCCCAAGGACAGTTTGTGGAAACACGACCCTAAAGTCATATAGCATGTTAACAGAACAGCTTAGGTTGTTAAAATGAAAGGAAGTTGTAGTTTACTTGGTTGCAGAGTGGGGGGGGGGGGTCTTGGTAGTTGGTTGCAGAGGCTAATGAGCTGATGGGATGATGGCACGCAGGAAGGCGCAGTGTTTGGAGCAGTGGAATGGAGCCCCTTCGATTCGATCTCCTTGGGAAGCTTTGTCTTTGTTGCAGTTTTCTGTCTAGCTGGCCCTTTACCGGCAAACTTCAGGAGGACTTCTTGTGGGCTTCTCTTCGTCTGATGTTCTCCATCTCTTTCTTCGGGCTGATGGGCTTTTCTCTGCTCTTGGGCTGGTGGTTTTTCTGCTCCCCTTTGTTCTGAGATGCCAGGTTTTATGGTCTAAAGTTCATGAATAATGATAACCAGGGATTTGATTCCTGGACCAATGGTTGACCATCCATTTGGCAGGCTTTAGGAAGGGGATCTGTATCAGTCCTTTTGGGATTTATGACCAGACTGATTCCCCTTCACTGACGATTTTCATTAAACTGGTATAACTTTTGATACATCCACTTTCATGGTAACCACTGAACAATTTTGGAATTAGGTGTGATTGTCCATCAGTTTGACACCAAACATGCCATACCAGCTTCACAGGTTCACACCTCATACCATCTGTTTTAATTGATTAACAATTACTTATATTATGT
>JABFEB020000001.1:37466833-37477651 GCA_019775895.2 Stomatorhinus ivindoensis | reverse complement strand
CCCCCCCAATTAAACAAATAAAGAATAATCTCTGAAGGTTAGGACACACTAAGATACCTGGTTAGACTATTCAGCTTTTCTTCTGGTTATAACCATGAAAACATATGCGGTGGTAGCCAATACCTATTTATTTATTCAAATTTATATGTGTCCAAGTAAAAAGGGGTAAAATAGGTGATACTCGGTGAACATGGTTATAAGGGTGGCACACAAAACACTAAGATTGCCTACAAACAGAACTATCTGTATATTGAGAGAAGTAGTCATGAGTAAATCAATATACAGGGTATAATAAAAAAAAAAAACAAACTTGAAAACTTTAGGGTGTTGCTCTGTTCGATGAGTGGTATGTAAGGCAGGATGTCTGGGGAGAGGGTTGTGGGACCCCTGTCCGTGAGGTCCACTCTGCTGTCTGTCCCTAAATCTTTGGGAAATAAAAGTTGGAGTACTGGCCTCCCTTGTTATCTGTGTGTTTGTGTTTAAGTGTGTTTGTGTGTGTGGGGTCACTAACCCCCCTTTGGTGCCTGGGCTAATGGATACCTCTTGTACCATGGTAGGCCCTGGTCTCAGGCCACCTGGAATTTAAGCTTTGTGATATGTGCATGTGTGATCCTCAGGCGGAAAACAGAAGATGGAAAGCAAAAATGTGTTCAGAGGAGCATCAAGAAGAAAATGTTTCACAGACAAAAAGAGTAAACATGTAGTGTTAAATATGTTATGAAGGAATAGTTTTGTTTCTTTTTTTCAATCATAAGAAAATTATGCATAGTTAATTGTAATAAAATATTGTTTTTTTATCACTTGTGCTTTTTTAATGTAAACTCCTCACGTTTTGCAAAAAAACTGGAAGGAGATGGAGGTAATTTTTGGATTCAGCACCCTAAAAAACAAAACTTACCAAAACTATCCCATGAAGCTGATTTTTTTTTTTTTGCATATCTGTCACGTCGAGCAGGAGTCAGGTGGACAGAAACGGGCAGGAGACAGGATGACGGTAGAGGAGCAGATTTAATCGGGGAATCGGGGCAGGAGAAAAGCACGGGGCATAGGGCGGGCGGGCGGGCAGGCAGGCAGGCAGGCAGGCAGGACTACAGGGCAGAAAACGGGGTAGCACTCACAAGACGCGACGACTTACACAGATGACTGATCTGGGGAAAATAGACACAGATGCTGACTAAATACAAGCAGGAAAGGCAGGCACGAATTGACAACAGGTGGCCACGATTAGGAGGAGACACGAGGTAACGAGGGGGGCGTGGCACACAGACGGGCGGATCATGACAATACCTGTGTTATTAGCTATTTTGCTTTAAAAAATCAGTAACACTTTACTTGAGGAGACACAAGTAACTTAGTAACTCAGTTACTACTGAAGCACAATTCATGAACAAATATAGTAACTGCATGAAATCCATGAACCATTATGACTGATTATTGATGAACATGGGATCACTTTGTAACTAACACTTAGTTTCTGGTTAATTAATATATTAAGTAAGAGCGTATTACTACATTATTTGTGCCTGAAACTTTGAAAGAAAATTCAATTGAAATAATATATGACTGATTTGATGCATACTGCTACATTGGATTAAGGGTTTGATTCAATATACAGATTCAGGATAAAATAATTTTATTTGCCACATGCATGTATGTACTATATACCAGCAGTGAAATTAAAAGTAAAAAAAAAATTAAAAAGTTATTATTATTATCAAAGAACCCCATTGCTACATATTTACAATGCAGATAGTAGCTATAGCTTATGATTGATTGGGAGAGTTAATGATGTTAATGATTCTCCTAAGTCAATCAGTCCTGGCCTTAAGCTTCTGGAGGCACCTACCTAATACCACCACTGGACAAGTTTATACCATGGGTGGTGAGCATCTCTAAAATTACTTAATGCCCTGGTCCTAAATTGCTGGATCTCGATGTCCTGCAGGGTGGGCAATTTTATTCTGGAGATTCAGCCAGTGCACCGTATCACCCAAAAGCCAAAGGAAACATTTAATTGCATATGCGACTGCAGACTCCATCTGAGAAGGGTTGACTTGAACAGCAGGCAATATGTTCTCTTGTAGTGGCCCACTTAGTCAGTTACATCACTTCCTGCTCACCCACATTTATGCGTGAAACATGATCTCTGGTGACAAAGCATGATATGGTGCAGTGGAAAGACTCAAGTGGAAGCAGCAGGCAGGCATTGCTGTCATTTACAGGTAATCTAATCGACAGTGGCAGCCATCTCTCGTGCAGTTTTATTCTTCACACCTGCTCCAGGGTGTCTGGCCGCAGTTTGTTAGAAGCGTGCCTCCGATGATAAAGTGCAATTATACAGTGGTACCTCAGAGCTCGAACTTAATCATTCAGAACCCGGGTTCGAATCTTAAAAAGTTCAAGTACTGATTGAATTTTCCCCATCAGAAATAATGGAAAACCAATTAATTGGTTCCCAGCCTCAAAAAAATACACCTAAATATGTTTTTTTAGAATTTACACACAAAATGAACAGGATAAAACAAGAAGAGCATATACTGAACACATCTAAGCACCTTTATCAAAACGGCAATTTTGTCACAACACACACAGGACAAGCAAGCTGGGAGCACGGAATCAGGGTCAGGCAGACAGAAATCCAAGAACACACAGTTTATTGCTGGTAAGCAAGGCACAACACTGAGTAGACTTCAGTGACAGGACTGGGGAAACATACTTGAACGTGAACTTAAATATACATAACTAATTGGAAATAACGAGAAACAGCAGATGACATCGGGATATCACACGAAGTTAACGAGGGGGGCGTGGCACACAGGAGGATCGTAGCCAGGCGTGACAAATATGTAAAGTAAGAAAATAAATGTATCCAAACAACATGCAATGGCTACCAACATGATATAAAGTACAGTGTATTACCTGCTATTTTCAATAAAAAAGAACTATCACCAACAAACAATGCTATTACAGTGAATGTGAGGCTGAGACTTTAGCTTTACCTTTTGTTTCCGCTGAAAGACTCATTTCCTCGCGTATGCAAGTTCATGCTTCGACTTCTAAGATTTAGATCGAGCCCTAGGTAATTTTTTCTCAACTTGTTGGTTCGACTTTTCAGATATTTGAGTTCTAATGAGTTAAAGAACTGAGCTACCACTGTTCTGTTTTTTTTATTTCTTACTTTTATAGTCTGTTACTCGGAATACATACATATGGCATATACACATAAAGACATGGGTTAAAATAAATATATAAAATTGCATGCTGTCTCTAATGGTCTTGAGAGGGACACAGCACTTGCTTTAAAACGAATATGAAAAAAGCAAATTTTTTTTTTCCTGACTAAGTTGGCTCAGGGACATTCAAGGATTTTCAGAATGAAAAAAAAATTAAATCAGCTAAATAGAAAATAGGGGAATGTTGATATTCATCTGGTAGACTGCGACATTAGTGTCCTTAACAGCCGCAGATGATCGCCCAAGCTTAACTGCATTCATCAGTATCTCTGACTGCCTCTGCCTTCCTGGTGATGCATGACTTTTTTTTTCTTCCATTTTTTGCAATGCAGGAGCAGCAGGGATATTTGTTAGCCCATCGCGACACCTGAGGGAGCGCTGCGACATGTGGGCCATTCTTCACACGGCATACATAAACCACGCTGAGATAAGGTTAAACGCCACTTAAGAGCATTGTTATTAATGACCCCAGCCTAGCCAAGCGCTTTAAGGATGCTGGAAAATGAGCCAGATGAAGTTTGCCGCTTCAAAACAAATGAAAGCACGAAGAAAGGACGGAGCCTTTCCTGCCAAATTCTGTGCACCATTCTTTCCCGTTGCTATTTTTCAGCGCCAGTAATGTGTCTAGATTTATATCTCCATTACTTCAAAAGCACCACCCTAAAAACTTTCTTCAAGGAATGCCAGTCACTACAAGTGGTCTTCATCTAAATCCGTGAAACACCTATTCTCGAGACCTTTGAAAAACCCTTAACCTTGTCATATTTCAAATAGGCGCCACTACTACAAAGCCTATAGTATAATCATACAAAGCATTATATTATACATCATATTAAAAGATTCAAAAAGACCAAGGGAAATTTTACTGCTAAATCAAAATACTAGCTGTCAATGAGGTGGAATGTACAGTACTGTAGCTTCAGACCTGCATGGTCTCTGATTCCCAGAGATGTTCATAAGACACAATTGATTGCAGTCACAGATGTTTATATAATTGGTCCCCACAATGTAATGTATACCCTGTATGAACCAGCCAGACCATACCTTGCAGGGCTCTGTCATCAACCACGTTAAAGTTAGCTATTGAAAGTCCCTTTTGTTGTGCTGCTGAAGTAAATGCATGTAAAAGTAAATTGCGGGTCTCATTTTTACACATCATTCTAAAGTAAAAACTTTAATTAATGGATAAAATTGATTTGTCTCTCCGCTCATGTTTGTGAAAGTTAAAAAAATTATTAGGGAAGTAACACCACGAACTACACGTCAAAATAATTAAAAAATAAATCTAATTATCCATTATCTATACCCGCTTATCCTACTGGGTCACAGGGGGTCCAGGGCCTACCCGGAAGCAATGGGCACGAGGCAGGGAACAACCCTGGACGGGGGGCAGCCCATTGCAGGGCACACTCACACACCATTCACACACGCAGGTACACCTACGGGCAATTTAGTAACTCCAATCAGCCACGGCATGTCTTTGGACTGTGGGGGGAAACCGGAATACCCGAAAGAAACCCCACGACGACACAGGGAGAACATGCAAACTCCACACACATGGAACCCAGGCGGAGACTTGAACCCAGGTCCCAGAGGTGTGAGGCAACAGTGCTAACCACTGCACCACCGTGTCACCCGAAATCGAATTATTATGTTTTTAATTTATTAAAACTGGCTAAAATTGAATGTGTGATGGAAATCTGAATAATTTGAGATATAACACTACACGAAGTATGCGGGGCGCAATGAAAAGGTGCCAGAACATTTTCAGTTGTAAAAAGATACAGCGTAACTTGGACGGGTATGTCAGAAAGCTTTTTGGGATATACCTGCTAGGTTATGATTTAGGACATACCTGTAACATTATCAGATTTATGAAAATCTATACCGATCTGTGTCACTGTATAACAACACAATATAGGCTATATATAATTTATGAGGATAAGTAACACCTATTCCTACACATGTATAGAAATTTCAACAAAGCCTTAAAGAATCTTACTGTTCATGAGTCTCTAACACCAAGACAGAGTCAAGTCCAACTCAAAAGGTAATCAGTTGCAAGTCCTTGAGTCTTCGTCTCTGTTGATTCCCACCCTTGACTCTGCGTATTCACTGGGAATGAATACCCAGCTAGATTAATACAGCTAGATTATTTGCATATCTATCATAATGTATGGATTTGTGTGTGTGTGTGGCCAGGTATAAATGTCCGCACAATGCAAAAAAAAACATTATTTTGACCTTGTTGGGACATTTTTTTGGTCCCCACAAGGGATATGATATGTCAAACTTAATTTTATAATACTCATATACCAACAAATGAATAAAGCTTGATGTTTTTAATTGAAAGACGAAAGACAACAATTTACAAGGACGCCCAAGTGACAGGAGAGGACAGCTCATTTCAGATGTTGTGGTCATAAGGGAATAAAGTAATAAATCTTTACTCTCTAGAACTTGTTTTTCATTCCTGACCTGCTATAGAAATGAAGCCCATTTCAATTAAAGGATAAGGAGCTGTAGCAAGAAAGAGTTAGTCATCAGTTAAGTCATAATCTTCTTACATAACTATAGTAAATGCAAATGCATACCGCTTATTTATATTAAATTTGAGGTTCATAATGTATGTGTTGCAAAAAATATTTACTGTTTGTTGTTTAAGGACCTCAAAATACTGTCAAGTTTAAATGAGTCATCATACAATAGCATATAAAACATCCATCCATCTACCCATCCATCCTCCCAAGGTTATCCTGGTCAAGGTGGCAAGTGGCTGGAGCTAATTTTGTGTAGCACAGGACATGAGGCTGGCATACACGTAAACTCTAAAGAACATATTCCTGGGCTGTGGGAAACCCATGCAAATCAGTTAGAACATGCAAGCTGCACACTTGTTATGTTTACTTATTAGTGATGTCTCTCAAAAAATGAGACTTTTTCCCACTTGTTTTTTTTTTCTTTTGATTTCCTCATCAACGATGAATAATCTTTATTCTGATAGCGAACTGGAAAATGTAATTTTATTTTAGATTATCATTTGTCAAAAGTGGATTTTTCAATAGAGTGCAAAGAAGTTAATTGGTTAACTGATTAATTAAAGTCTCAACTGAGAGGAAAAGCAAGCAAGTTAAATAAAACATCAATACCCTGGAGCTAAGGGGACATTGTAGTGCAGAGGGTGCCCCCCTTTCGTTATATGCTAAATCAATATCCTGACTGGTCACATGAAATCGTAGGGGCATTGATTTGGGTTCCCTGCCCTGATTGGCAATCAGCACCTGTCAGAAAAAGAAATAAATAAAGAAAGAAATCTAAATTATAATACCTAGAGACGCACAGTCCACAATTCCCCACAGCAAGCCTTCTTGAATGAATTAGCCAAAGTTAAGTGAAATGCACAAAGTCAGTAGCTGACATTTCTTATGAAATCCTCCATTCTGTGTAACTCTTAGGTCCTGATATATTCGAACATAAATGCTATCAGAGTGCGATGTAAAAGGGATGATGTTTATCTCAGGACAAACACTCCAGTAAGAGGTAGCTCGTTTACACTGTGCTCTGAGCATATATACTGCGGATTATTTCAAAATGTACTAATCATATGTAAATCCATCTTTGCGTGAAGATGGGGTAATTCAATCTTCTTCTAATGTATGCATAAAGGTTTTTCCATAATAATTCTCTGTTGATGACCAACCCCTCCCGTCTCCTTATCGCTCATGATCATGTTTCAGTTTAAGTGCCCATGCCACACTCTGCACTTGACATTGAACATCCTCCACAATCACCCGCTAGTCCACACTATCGTTATTAATATTCCTCATACCCTTGAAGTCAGAGATGTAGTGCAGAGGGCGGGTCTCGCTCCACTGGTACGATGTTCCTTTATTGATGCTCTGATTACAAAAAGTGCCTTGGCTGTCGATAAATTGCTGATCAACACGGTGGAATTTTCTCCCTAACGACAGCAATGGGCTGAGTTTCTCCAGTCAAAATAAAAATTTACCTGTTATTTAAAGCTGACCTTGAGCACCTCGAGATTTCTGGATCCCAGTGTGCACGTCAGTTTGGCCATAAATCTGGCTACAAATTTAGCTTGGAATGATTGCTTACCTGGTGCAGAAAATAAACTGTGAAGGGGGGGGGGGGGTGGTAATAAATAAATACATTTACAGATGGAGATATAAAAGCAGAACCTGTTTTATTATTTTCTAAGAGTCCCTATGTAACATGCATGCATCCCAGACTGAGGCATATGCAGCATATACAGCTATAAATATACTGTATATAAGCAAACAGCAGTGCATCCAATCTATCTTTTCTAGCATGTTCTGTCACCTACTATTACATTTTCCTGTAGCAGCCAACCTGATGTATTGAAAATACTGTATCTTTCTTTCTTATATATGTGTATTTATGTATAAATTCTTTCTTTCTTAAACTGTATATGTGTGTGTGTGGATTGGGTTCATATTACTTTGTGGGGACCAGTAATTTTGATGTTGTAGGAACTGTTTTTCACATCCCCACAAAGATCTGTAAATGCAATCAAAAAAGTCTCATATATTGTTTGTATGGTTAAGGTGAGGGCTGTGTAGAGGTTAAGGTCATCATGTTGTGATTAGAGTTTTCCCCATAGTCCCCACAAAGATGTAATTACAAACCTGTGTGAGTGTGATTCCTTTTTTCCCTTCTCTTCTCAAGGTCACTCATAATCACTAGGGTATTTTGCTTACATGGAGTCATGTGCATAATGCCTATGTAACAGACATTGTGTCAAGAAGACATGTAAGTCTAACTTTAGTCTTCTTGCATGACATGAAACAAAAGACTGCCTGTTATAGTCACTGTCTTCCATGACACTTTTTGTTATGAGGTGAACGTTTGTCATTGTAGTAAAATGCATGTTTAATAAATGTCAGCAGTCATATGAGTTTCCAAAAAAGACTGTATCACTCAGATGTTCAGTCAGAATCCCTAAGAATCTAACTTTGACATACAACCGATGTTCCCAAAATGTTAATCTGCTGAAAGAAATGTTAGTCTGCCCAGGGGGGTTGGGCAGCCAGTTGACCTTGGACCCCAGAGGTTTTTTTTCTCCTTTTGGTTCCTGTCCTTCTCATCTGGGTTTCATTATTTCCTTCCTTTTTCCCATTCTCTCTGATGGCGTTTAATGTATCACAACACATCTATGTAAAGCACTTTAGGGCGACTGCTGTGAAAGGTGCTATATAAAAAATTATTGAATTGAATAGAAATAAAGAATTATTCTTCCTTCAAGATTTTTTACCCTATAATTTGAAATTATTTTAACAGAGATCATTTACAATGACTGAAAAAAAAACTTCTAAATGTGAGGTAAAACTGGTTTGTGCATTGGATATAACATGATGAACCACACATAATGCCTTCTTATTAAATTTCTCTCACAATTATTTTTTCACAAGGGTGTAAACATATGTCATAATGCAGTGGGGTGCCCCTCGTGGCCAAGAGGTGTTTAATGAACGATATAAACAAATGGTAGATTCTTTAAGGGGCATTACCTCAGCATCAACGTGCTGGGAGCTGAACGGCGCGAAGGTTGCATGAGGGACAGATTGCTAAACAAGGGATAGGAACTCTGCACGGCAAGCAGGTTGCTGAATGCCCTTGGCGTCAAGTGTCCATTTCCACCAACCTGGCAGAGGATTTAGGACTGAGATTTAATTGAAAAATAAACAGATCTCATGGGACTCCTGCACAAATCTGATGGGCTGGAAAGACCTGTAACCGACAACATGAATGTTTAATCGTGTTGAGTTCTGGATCCAAGGCAAGATTAATTAACCTAATTACATCCAAGTAAAAGCATGAGGGAGCAGATTACTGCCTTGCTTATGAATACCAAATGTAAAATTATTACTTGCACTGATGGGGATTATGTTGGACCAGCTACTACATTTACTGAGTATTTTCTCTGCATTATAATTCCAGTAAATAGTTACCACTGGGACATTTTTTTTTTGCAAATAATATTGAAAGTGAATTTCCTATAGCCTTCTTCTGTACACTTCAGTAATAATCATGAAATAATTTCTTTTTATTATATTTATTTATTTTAGACTAACTTTGAAGTTGATGCCCTGTCATATGTGTGTGCATGAGAGAGATGAAAGAATGGGGCTTGTTCTTTATATACCATACAGCTAACTTACAATGCAAAAGGGACTGCCCTTTCATCTTGATTATCAACTAAAGTAATAATATAATAATGTCCTTCACTTAATGTTTCAGCTATAAGGCAATTTGCAATGTAAATTTAAAAGAAAGGCAGCTACAGTATGCACTAATGACTGAAACTTTCCACTATTGCTATTTTAACAATGTTTCAGGATTGAGTGTCTGATGATCGTTAGTATATATGTTTGGGTACTCTGATCTTCTCTACAGTCCAAAAATGCGGGTAGTCAATCTGGCATCTTAGAATTGCCCATTGTGTTTGTAAGCAAGTGACTTGTGATGTATTGGTGTCCTGTCCAGGGTTTTCCCTCTCCAAGTGCCCTGTGCTTCCTGGCCTGGTTCCAGGCTCCGCATGACCCTGTACTATGTACTACAGTACTGATTATGAAAGATAGATGGATAAATAAATGCCCTGATACCTCAGAGGTACGAATGGTAACTCCAGATGTGACAGCTTGGGAAAGCATCAGGTAATTTATGTATATGTATAGTTATATATAAAGGGAATATACAGTATATGGACTAAGCTAAGGGCCATCAGGGCCTCTTATTTATTTATACACTCTTATTTAAAAGAATGTATAAATCTTTAAATGATATATGTGCTGCATTAAACTTTTAATTGAATATGTGCAAAAGAAATTCATACATAACCACTAGCCAGTGCCCGGCTGTTTAAGTCAGCAGCACCAGGTTGATGACACGAATCGGCCAGTGTTTGTTTATGCTGTCAGGTGCCCCCGTTGACATACCCTGCAGTCCCGTTTCCCTCTGCAGCTGAAGGGCTCCGCACCCCACACCTTCAACCGTCAGTCACGCAGTATTGTAATGCCCACGCTGCTCCAACCAGCCCCTCCTAATCTATGGGCTGGGCAGATGTCAGGACTGCACGCGGCCTCTAATAATTTACCTTCAGTGGGAAGGCATCATTTTTCTTTTTCTTTTAGTCTTAGCACCAAAACTGCCCAAAGCAGATCTCACTGTCATTTATAGAACATGTCAGTGAATCGTATTGCTTTACAAATTCATAATATCTGTATTTTTTTGCTACAATTTTACAGTTAATGTGGATTTTTCGAAGAATATTACCACCCCTTGAGCTATAAAGAGAACAGCATTATATAGAACAGCCATATAAAAACAATAAAAGAAAAAGTCAAGTACATCAATCCAGTTTTGTTTTCAATATACTCAGTGTCACCCCACCTTGCTGCATTTGTATTCCTGCCAAAAAATTGTTGAAGATCAATGTCGATCTAGAACTTTTAAAACACTGCAAAAAACAAGAGAGAAACTACACAAAGTATCACATTTTACACCACAACTAATTGATTATTCAATAGGGGGGGGGGGGGGATTT
>JABFEB020000001.1:37398646-37414015 GCA_019775895.2 Stomatorhinus ivindoensis | reverse complement strand
AGAACAACACAAGTTTAGTGATCGGTCCAATTTTGCAACAAGATCGACGATGTCATGACCGCCTACAAGCTGCTCTTTAACCAGAAAAACCTGGTTCACAATGTTTTTTCAGTTGCAAACAATGTTGTAAACAATACAGGGAGGGTTTAAAAACGTCCAAATACGCGTTAACTAAATTAACTAAATAATTAACTAAATATGGCGTCCCTACTTCGCGGAAATTCAGTTATTGCGGTCGGCCTTGGAACCTATCTCCCACGATAAGTGAGGGATTACTGTACTACGATGCCAGTCAAGAAGTTGATTTCTTAAATCGGTGTTAACTGCATTGGAGTTTGTGCACATTCACATAAATGGAGCATGTTCGGCAACGCAAGTCACAGTTTGGCTCAAGGCGCGATCTACATGTTTCATGGACTACATGCTAGATTACACGCTAATTATGCAGGGTTATGAGGAGTTTAAATCAATGCTGCAAAGAAAGTCCAATAGCACTGCAGCCAACAAAAGCAGACAGGCTTGTTGGGAACGTATTGCCACGTACATTTTCATGGTCATAAAACGTGGTCTAAAATATCTCACGACCAACTATTAGACAATGAAGTATTTTCTGAAAAGAATTGAAATACTGTTAATAATTACGGAGGCTCACAGATGCGACACAATTCAGAAGTAAGCCTATTATTTGCTGTTAAGTAATGTAATGCTCACTAAAGTTCCATTACTGTAATGTTACTCATAATGTAAACCTAATGTTAAAACTAACTTAACTGATCTGATTTCAAATACAATATATAGTAGTGAAAAGTGCACGTGGCAGCAAGTCAAGATGAAATATAAAACATGCCAATCATGTCAAGTTGTAAGGCTATATATTTATATTTCTCCTCATTTTGAAAGATTTGTAGTGTCCAACCTCCACTTTATAGTGTGTTTCTATGTTTTGCAGCTAATAAGAATATTACACTTAGTAGAAGGCGATCCATTGTTTAACAAACAAATAATTTACAACAGGACAAAACAGAAACATATGAGTAGTGATAAAACGGCTAGGAACCTGTCACCGCGGTTAACTTAGCCTCATATTCAGTATTCAGTTTTCTGGTTTTAATAACTTTTAATGGAAGTAAGTGTCATGATCTGCCCGTCAGAGCCTCCTGTGTGCCACGCCCCCATCGTTACCTAGTTAGTGTCTGCTCCCCATGGAAAACCAGCTGTCATTAACCAATGTCTGATTGTCCTGTGCTTTTAACCTTTGTCTCACCCAGACTGCTTCAGATTCGTCATTTTGTTCACTTTGTAGTTTGTTTGCTAAGTCTGCTCGCCACATAATGATGAATCTCTACAAAGACAGAAACCCGCAGCAAGCCGGCCTGAGTTGGACCGGCTTGCTAGAAGAGGTGACCTACTGGCTGCACCAGCCAGAGGTTATCGAGGACCCTGTCGCCTTTGAACTGGCCAGACGAGCAGAAGACCGGCTGTTCGAGGAATACACGCTCAACAACACTTGCCGGTCTCAGGCAGTTCGCGAGGAGCTAGAGAGAGTGCATCAGCGGCTTGCCCTGGGAAGAGCACAGCGAGCTACGCTGCGCGTTCCGCGGGAGGCTGATGTGTCTCCTTCCTCGCATGCTGAATGAATGGTCCTCTGACAATCCGCGCCGGAAGGGGACTCTTGGTTCCGGCACGACTTCCCGCAGAGGTGGAGGAGAAACTCCCCCCGCTTCTGGGTGTACCCATGACAGCGCGGGGGCCCGCTCTTCTGGCAATGCCAGCTGCAATGCCCGTCTGCTCGCCTGCGAAGCCCGTCTGCTCGCCTGTCCCGGCCCCAGAGACTCCTGTCCCGGCCCCAGTGCCTCTCGCCCCTGTCCCAGTGACTCCGGCCCCAGTGCCTCTCGCCCCTGCCCCAGTGCCTCATGCCCGTACCCCGGCCCCAGTGTGTCTGGCCCAGGTCCCTAGCCCCGAGGGAGTACCCGTCGCCTCAATGTCCTCCTCCCTGGAGGAGGAGCTCGAGTGGGACCCCTCAGGGATCTCCTTGCTGGGGTTCTTTAGACCCCGGCCAGGGCCACCCCGTCGACGGCTGCTCCGCATGTCTGTCTTCCGGAAGGGGAGAGGACATAGACTTTGGGTCCGGTTCCCGCCCGCCCTGCCCCCTGGCTCGCCCTCGCTCGCCTTTGTTGGGGCTCGGGGGTTACCTGCGTTGCCAGGGGCTTCGGCCCCTCAGTCGCCTGCGGGTGCCCCAAGGTCAGCTCCTCGATCACCAGCGGTCGCTCCTCCTGCGGCTCGTCGGTCGGCCGCACCTTGGCCGGTTCCGCCTGCGGCATTGCCTGCCGCGGCTTTCCCTCCCTCCTCCCCTTTGTTAGTGCTCCCTCGTCTCCTCCCCTGGTGCCCCCTTCTGCTCCCTCGTCTGCTCATTCGTCCTTCCCTCGTCCCATCTCCGTGCCTCGCTTGTGGTTCCCTCCTGCTCCCTCGGTCCCTACGTCTGCGGCTCCTTCGGCCGCCCCCTGTCGCCTGCCCAGGCTCCCACTGGCTCCCCCTTGTCCTCCGCCGTTCCCTGTGTGGCCCCCTGTCTTTGCTCCTCGCCCCTTCGTGCCTCCTGTCTTTGCTCCTTGTCCCCCCGTGGCTCCTTTGTTCACTCCCGGCCCTTTTGTTCTGCCCCTCGGTGTTCCTCCTCTGTCCCTGTTTTTGGTCTGTTTGTCCGTGTTCCCTGTCCTCTGTCAGATCCTGTTGTGGTTCCTGCCCCTTTGTCAGTTCTGTCTGTCGGTTCTGTTCCCGGTCCCTCATTAACTTGTTTTTGCTTTTGTTTTCCAGGTCCCATTTTGCCTTGTCCGTCCCGTCCCTGGGGCGCGCCCGGAGGTCGTCAGAGCCTCCAGTGTGCCACGCCCCCATCATTACCTAGTGTCTGCTCCCCATGGAAACCAGCTGTCGTTAACCAATGTCTGATTGTCCTGTGCTTTTAACCTTTGTCTCACCCAGTCCGCGTCAGATTCGTCATTTTGTTCTCTTTGTAGTTTGTTTGCTATGTCTGCTCGTCCGTTTGCTTTGTTCGCTTTGCTTCCTTTTTTTTGGTTTGCCCCGAGTCGCCCCGGTTTACTTTCATTTTGTTCTCCTTATACTCCGTGCTCCGTCTTCACGGAGAATAAAAACCTTTTACGACTACACTGCCTCCAGCCTGCTTCCCTGCTCGCCTGACCAGCAGCGGTCGTCACAGTAAGGTGGGGTGTTTTTAATGACAGAATCATGATGTCCAGTACACAGACATCGATGCACACCGATTATTTTTCCACTTCAAAACATTTAGTGATTTGTGCCAAAAATTGTTAATAGCTAATATAATAGGTCCTTTCAGCTGTAATGATATGGTGGTTTAGCATTTTGGGGTCATGGCGGCTGTTGCACACCCCTTTGTGTCCCAAATTGCTTTACGTGTGAATTTTTATCAATTTTTGAATGTTCATTTATCGGTTTTATTCAGAACCCTTGTGGTCCTTTAGTTCAATGTGTGGTGGAGTTTTTTCTTTTTTTTGGAAGTTTAGTCATGTCAGGGATCTATATCCCTCAACCCCTCTTTAGTTCGCATCCCCACAGAGAACTGCTCTCCCTGTCTAGCTGAGTGACCTGTATGCACTTCAGGTATTATGAGACTGTTTGGTTTAAGATCCAGTTACTCAATCCCAGTGTATATTAATTTGCCTCACAGAAGCAGGAAGACAACACCTACAGCTCTCTCCCATGGTGGGGAGGTGGATAAGCTTAGCGGGGTCCTTGCATATTCACTGGAGTCTTTTTAAGCCTGGCCCGGGGGGTGGGGCTACTGTACAGCTGGTGTCCCTGGCCCAAAAAGGGGCATTCCACCTGCTCCAAATCCTGAGAAGGTCAGGGGTTTCTTCACTCCCTGGGAATGCCATGCTTGGCCCCCATTCCAAAAGGAAGAAGCTGGCTATACCTGCTTCACCTGAGCCTCCACAGCCTGGCCTAGATAGGGCTGTGCAGTTCAAGTCCCAGGTTATGGATCAAAGAGAGCCTGCTCAGCCTGTCTTCACTTCTATAGTTTTCTTTGGATTGTTTACTGGCGGCAGGGATGCTACTGATGCCTCCATTAACTTTGTCCTGTCCCTGTTCCATTTTCCCCATCTACAGTGCTGCTGACCAGCCAACCACCCCACAGCTAAACCCATGGTGGGCCTCCCTGCTCAGCCTCCTTTGTCTTGCTCCCCATCCAGTGTCAATGTCCCATAGCCAGCGGTCTGGTTCTACATCTTCCCAGATTTATGCCACTTGGTTTACTCCCTTGGCTTCCATGTTTTGTAGGATGTTTAGTTTTCCTTGATCTATGAGTCTCTCTGCATCTGAACCCACCTGTTCCTTGCTGCCCAACTCTCATTTGTAACAGCCCACACCTGCCCCTTGTTAGTTCTCATATCCATGTGTGTACATTTCCCTGTCCTTGCTCTTTGTTCTCAATTAGTTATTGTGTAGCCGTTGCGATTTTTACTATTGTTCTATTATGGTTTGTTCCTGTGTTGCCCATGTCATAGTTCTCATTTACCAGTTTTGGTTTAGAGTGAGGTTTAATATAGCCTTTTTGGAGCTGCTATGTGAATAATCTCATTCTTCACCATAACGTCATATTCACTATAACATGTTCAACTTGAGGAGTTGCTAAATTGCCCATAGGTGTGCCTGTGTGTGTGACTGGTGTGTGAGTGTGCCCTGCGATGGGCTGGCCCCCTGTCCAGGGTTGTTCCCTGCCTCGTGCCCATTGCTTCCAGGTAGGCTCCGGACCCCCCGCGACCCAGTAGGATAAGCGGGTGTAGAAAATGGATGGATGGATGTTCAACTTGAATCATCACCACTGACTCAAAGGTCTACAAAGACAAGCAATATTGTTTGGCACATAATAGCAATTCTAATCTTACGGATATACCTAATACAGCATCAGCAAGATCAGGGTTTCTGAGTAGATCAGCTACAAGTCCAGGTATTCATTATATTGGAGATTAGACTACTAGACTCGCTTATCTTCATATCAACTTCATGTCCTTGGTGCTGGCCTTCAGATATATCAATGGACAGGTACCCATATGTAACAGGTTCTCTGAGACCTACTTTTCATCTTGCCCTATTTGGTCTGCTAACCAACTTTTCTTGACATGTGAGAAGTGTCACTCCAGATGTTTGTCTTGTGTGGCTCCCTGATGGGGGGATGAGCTGCCAAACTACATCTGGTCATCTGAATCACTACCTTCAAAAAATGCCTTAAGATCCATCTATTCCAGGAATTCCTCTACTAGCCTCACACCACTCTTCTCTGAGTGTTCTTAATGTTGCATTTCCAGTCACTGAATAGTCTTATTTGGTTCTTGTTTTGTTTGTTTGGGATGTTATGTAACTTGTGAACTGTCCTGACACCTACCTACCATGTACTTGTGGGCACAACAATACTTAACTACCCAAACTAATCACAAACTCAAGTTCTCAGTCATAGAGACACTGTGCCAAGACGAAAAACTTGTTTAAGAATTGGGGCTTCCCCATTTTGTGGCTACTAAAGTATATATTCTTGCGAAAGACCATTGAATACTGGAGGTCATGTATACGACTGGGATTTTACAAAATCAGCATGACAGTTACAAGTGTCTTCCTGGTAGAATGAACTCAGTTCATTGATAAACAGCTAGAAAATATATAACTCTGAGAGGAGCAGGAAATATTAAGTGGCTCCACCTTTTACATCACAGGAATTACTCTCCTGCTTCCTTTGAAGGAAAATCAATTCATCTAATACATTTTGCTCATTTTAAAAGTACAGTCATAGAACAGAGAAGAAGAGCCAAGTGGCATGAATTCTCTCCCACATGTATGTTTGGGGAGACAAAATAATGGAAACACTTCAAAAAGAGTTTTTAAAAAAACAGTAACTTTACATAAATGTATTCACATAAGCATATGCAAGGGTGCTTAAGATTAGGTTGAATGCCAAATAACAGTGAATATCAGTTATAAAAGAGGTCTCAGAGTTAGTGCACTGATATGTAAGTTTTCAAAACAAAATGAAAAAACTAACAGAATTCCAAAGAGTTGCTATGCGATTTGTCAGTGACAAAAAAAATTGTAAAATTATTTCATGTGTCAGAAGAAGCCATCTCAAAAACCATGACAGTATTTGCCAAACACTGGACACCTAGAGTACATTCAAGCATCACAGAAGTGGCCACTAGAAATACCACAGAACAGAGCAACTGCATGACCCACTTTCAATGAAATCTGTAAGTCTCAGTCTTCAGTAAGCTGGGATTTACGTCAGGGCTGTCATGTGGAAGTTATTTGTATCAAAGGCCAATGCACAAAGACATATGACCATGGACTGCCATGAGCCATAGAAAAGTAGTATGGTCAGTCAGTCATCTTTCACCCTTTTTCCCTCATTGAGTTGGGTTTACGACTGGACTAACACAAGGGATGTCTGTTGGTATGGGCAACTATTGAGTGAAAAGATTGCTCTGCATGGTCACAGCAACAACAAAGGAATATGAGGCAATTACAGTAGAAATATTGTTGTTGATGATGTTCCCATATTCAAAGATAATAACATTGCCACATGCATTACTAAACAAATGCATGAGGAGCTTCATAAACATCATGAAAAAGTCAAACACATTACTTTGCCTCCTCAATAAATAAAATAAATCATCATTGAACCTTTATTAGAAATTTCAGAGCACAAAGTAAATTTTCATCTCTTTCATCCTTCAAAAACTAGAAACTTTTCTTCTTGACCAATGCTCCCCTATTCCACTACACAGAAGACTTGTATTACAGAATTCCATGAATGATTTAAGTTTTTATTAAGGTGACCGGTTGCGCTACTACATATGCTTATGTGTTCCTGATATTTTTATCCTCTCCACGTACTCTCTTATTTATGATATAAGTGTAAAGGTATTTTTCAGGTATTTTTGGATTTTTTTCATACATAAATCGCATAAGCAATGGATGACAATGTATAATTTATTTAGTAGGATACCTAAAATTAATAAGTTGACCAGCATGACAGTAAATAAATGGATGAATAAATATATGGAAATGCAAAAATTGGAAAAATAGAAAAATGGAGAATGTCCATGAAAAGAGACCAATGAATGCCAAGCTGTGGAATGAGACCTGAATCCACTTTCATTGTCATTGGCTATGAGACCAGAAGCCTCGCATGTGTGCTAAATCATTCAGAACTCCTTTGATGCTTAACAGGATTTCTGTATCACTGTTCAAAGAGGTACATTCAAATATTTCCTATCACTAAGGGATGCAATATTTTAAGTGCTTGAATCAAATCATGCACAGTAGCAGTAAAACTGGCAGTAGCAGAGAAACTCTCTATTGACGGTAATGAAAAGGGAGAACAAAACAAATATGACCACAGCAGAGACAGAGGTACTTGTATCTATTTCACATAGCTAAATGTTTGCATGGAATTATTAATGTATATGAAGCCAACTGAACGAATTAGCTAATTAAAGTGACATTTTTAATAACTGACCATGTCAATTCATTTTCAATCAGTTCAAGATGTTACAATCTAAAAATGATGAATTATCAGTAATTATCTGCTGAATTCTGAAACTGCCACATTTTATTCCTTCATGGAACACTAGGGAGTCACTGTGATGGATAAGCATAAATATTTATCAAACCTGACATAAGCTATTTTTTTTTACATTTTTGGTCAGTATTAAACTGGTCTCATGTTTATATTGACAGAACTGTAATTTAGACATAAAACAGCCAATTCAAGGCATGTAATCTTTGCTAATGCTCCACTGTTGTTATGATCGCGCAGGCGGTCAGAGGAACAAGAAAGAGCAGAATGCAGCGGAGTCGGGAAAGGGTCTTTATTCCGTAATGACAGAGGAATGGGTAGCAAGCAGACAAAGTGAAAGTAAACCACTGGCACATAGACTAACTTCAATGACAGACCTAGGGATCACAAACACAGACGCTGACTATATACAAACGGGAAAGGCAAGCACAGCTTGACAACAGGTGAGAACAATCTGGATCAGACACGAGGTAACGAGGGGGCGTGGCAACCACACGAGGCTTGGACGGGCGGAACGTGACAGAACCCCCTCCCTGAGGTGCGGACTCCGGATGCGCCTCAAGGAAGGGACGGACAAGACGAGGGAAAACCGGACCTGGAACACAAAAGCAAAACAAGTTAACAGGGAACAGGGAAGAGGACAGAGAGACTAAACCGGCACAGGGACACCAACCAAGACAAAAGATCACACAGGACAGGGAACGCAGACAGGCAGACCAGGAAAGGGGACCGAGGCAGAACAACGGGAGGCGAGTCAGAAAGGTCAGGGGTGAACGGAGGAGGCACAGGGGGGCAAGGAGCAGAAACGGGAGGAACAGGGCGAGGGACAGAGACAGGGGGCCACACCCGGAAAGGCGGAGGAACCCGGGGAAGCCCGAGGGGCCCAAGACGGGCGACGGGTGGCGGCAGGAGGAGCCGCGGGCGAAGGGGCAAAGGGAGCAGGAGGGGACCACAAGGGGGACACGGAGACGGGACGAGGGACAAACGAGCGAGGGACTAAGGGAGTCGAAGGGGGAACCAGGGGAGGAGACGAGGGGATCCAAGGGACCAGGGACGGAGGAAAGGAGAGAGGGGAAGGCACGGCAGGCGAGGTAGAAGGCTGAGCCGGCCAAGGCGCAGTCGAGCGACGCGCCGGAGGAGTAGGGACCATAGGGGCCCGAGGATCCGACCTCGGGGCACCCACTGGCGACCTCAGGACCGAGGGCGGGCGACTGGACACCGCCGGGGGACCCGCAGGCGACCGAAGGGCCGGGGCCTCTGGCGACGACGAAGGCCCCGGAGCCCTAGCCAGGGTAGCCGAGGGCGAGCCAGGGGGCAGGGTGGGTGGGACCCAGACCCAACGCCTGTGCCCTCGTCCCTTACGGGACATCCGGCTGCTCGGTCTGGGTCGCGATCGGGGCAGCCCCAGTAAGAATAACCCCGAGGGGTCCCATTCCAGCTCATCCTCCAACGAGGAGGAGGCGAGGGTGTCATCGGGGACCTCCACAGGGCTTGGGTCCAGGGCTGGGACACGGGTACCGGGACAGGGGCTCGGGTACGAGGCACCGGGACAGGGGCTCGGGCACGAGGCACTAGGGTCGGGGCAAGAGTCTCTGGGGCGAGAGCCACAGGGGCCGGGGCAAGAGTCTCTGGGGCGAGAGTCACAGGGGCCGGGGCAAGAGTCTCTGGGGCGAGAGTCACAGGGGCCGGGGCAAGAGTCTCTGGAGCGAGAATCACAGGGGCCGGGGCAAGAGTCAATGGGAGAGGGTTCTCCGGGACAGGGATCTCCGGGACAGGGACGGCAGCGGGTTGCGCAGACGGCTGGGGAGTGCCTGCGGGCTGGGCAGACGGCTGGGGAGCGCCTGTGGGCTGCGCTGGTGGGCAGGAGGGCGTCGCAGCCAGAGCAGATGAGCTGGCGAGCGTCACTCCGCAAGCCTGGGGAGCGACGATGCACAGGTCCTTACTCTTGGCTTTTTGGAGCGCAGTTGTTGTAAGCGACACTGCCCCTTTAAGAGCCGTGGGGACCCGAGGAATGGCATCCTATACGGCCCGCACTCCCCAATCTTCCGCAGGGAGATAAGCAGGAGAAAAGGACACTGCGTCTAGACGGATTATCCAAGGGCTACCTTCAACAGCAGTCTCCTTTCCATGCCAGTTTCCCTTCCGGGAATGTAGCCACTGGACCGCCTCCGTTGGGACGGGCGGCGGGTTCAGCTGGGAGAGCGCAAACGACTGGAGTCGTTTCTCCGTGATTCTCTCCACCAGCTTTCCAAGATTCTCGCGTACCTCCCGCAAGGGGTACGTGCTTCTGGGTGGAGTTTTTCTACTGAGCAGATCTCCACTCCGGCTGGCTAATTCCCGGGCGATGGGGTCCTCCTGGACCTCCGGAAGATTTAGCCAGTAAATCACCTCTTGCAGTAAGCTGAGCCGCTGGTCCTCAGCTTGCTGTGGGGTACTGGCGGAGAGGTCTTTCATTCTGTTATGATCGCACAGGCGGTCAGAGGAACAAGAAAGAGCAGAATGCAGCAGAGTCGGGAAAGGGTCTGTATTCCGTAATGACGGGGGAATGGGTAGCAAGCAGACAAAACGAAAGTAAACCACTGGCACGTAGACTAACTTCAATGACAGACCTAGGGATCACAAACAGACGCTGACTATATACAAACGGGAAAGGCAAGCACAGATTGACAACAGGTGAGAACAATCTGGATCAGACACGAGGTAACGAGGGGGCGTGGCAACCACACGAGGCTTGGATGGGCGGAACGTGACAACTGTATTGTACATATCGCTAAGATCATATGTATTCAGCAAACTGTTTAGCTATATGGCCAGGAAATTATCATGAAGATAAAATATATATTACCCCCCATCTAAGTGGCACAGAGAGTCAGTGTGATACCCTTATTCCGATCAACTTAAAAAAATGTTGCAAAACTTATTTGTGATTTAGTCACAAGTTTATTTGGTGTATATAAATCATGCCAGCAGTCAATCTATTCAGCCTAGATTAAATAAAATGAAACTTCTAAGCTTTCTGTAAGAATCATGAGAGTCAACGGCATTACAGTCAACAGAAAACAGCTTCATGCCTAAAGCACCTTGCACTTTGATTTCTATTAATCATATCTGTGTAATTCTATATATGTACATCCATATATTCAATTGCTTCTGTCAACACAATGTTATGAAACAGGCTCCATTAGGATGGATGAGAAGTAATGTTCATTTAACAGGGGTCACCGGGGCTGACCCATGTCAGAGATAAATGTCTACAAGGCCACCTTAACCTGAGACCCTAACATTTAGGCCCTAACCTTTAATTTGCTCCCTGCCTCTTCGTTCCTGAAATAATGTTCTTACAGCTGTACTGGTGAGTTTAAGGAGAAGAGATATGAGCAGTACAATGAGAGACAGGAATTTTGAAACTTGAAAAACAGCATGGATGATGAGGATGCAGTTAAATAAACTGTTTATAAAGGAAGGTTCTTTCAATGCTACAGTAAAATCTAATCGGTGTTTAGTGACTCATAAAATTTTAGTCAAGAATTGTGTGTTGACTGTTAATTATCTATTGTTGCATTCACAAATAAACAACACGTGAGCCCCCAGATGCCTTATTTGTTCATTACTGCCAGTGGAGTTTTTAGTTCTTTTATTCTTTTTTCCAGATCATATTGTTATATGATGATATTATCAAATATTTCCTGCACTGTGGGTATATTCAAATAGAGATGATGTTAAAATGCAAAGGCTATCAGGAGAAAATATCTCGTAATACAGTGTGTATTGTGAATTTTTGATAAGATAATTTTAATGCATGTATTTATGTTGCTGTGTTTATGTTACTGTGTATTTTTATATCACTTGTGCAAGTGCTGGCAAATGGATCCTATATAAATGTGGTAATTAGGGTGATGGTATGGGAGGTAGCACTGAGTTCTCTCACCTTTGTGGTCATGGGTTCGATATCTGCCCTCTTCTCGGTGTTTGGCGCTCCCTCCATTTCTTCCTGCAATCCAAAATAGCATACAGGTAATTGAATTGGTATCTCTAAATTGTCCACAATGGTTGAGTATGCTTCCAGCAGGGTTGTGACTCCCTGTCCAGGATGTGCCATTGCCCTTAGAGTTCACTGTGACCCTATATTAGATATGTTTTTCAAATAGATTTCAATCCCTTTGAAAAATAAATGAATTTAGAGTGAACAGAATATGTAACATATTTAAAAAAATTTTTTATTTAATTACCTAATTATGTTGAATGAATCACTGTCTCATTTGAATCCTATCCACTTTTTATCCACCTTTGTCATATACAGTGGTACCTCAGAAATCGAACTTAATCTGTTCAGAACTCCGGATTGAATCCTAAAAAGTTCGAGTTCTGATCGAATTTCCCCCATAAGAAATAATGGAAGACCAATTAATTAGTTCCCGCCCCCCAAAAAATTGCACATAAATATGTTTTTTAAGCATTTAAACACAAAATGAACCGGATAAAACAAGAAGACCATATACTGTACTAAACACATCTAAGCACGTTTATCAAGACAGTAATTTGTAAAGTAAGAAAATAAATGTATCCAAACAATGTGTAAAGTTTAAAAAAAAAACAATGTGTACTTCCGTGTGCCACACCTCCTCATTAACCCCATGTGGAATCCCCGTCTGATCAGCTGTTTCTGGTTGTTTTCATTAGTCCTCTGTATTTCGTCTGCGTTTCAGTTTGTTTCCGCAGTCCAGTTATTGTATTGTCCATCTGCGTTTTGCCTGCCTTACCTGTACTTAAACCCCAAATTCCCTGATACCCTGACATCTGTGCCATTGTCTCCGTTCCGTCCCCACTTAGCACAACAATATTACTAGAATTAAATGTATTAATGATTTATTGTTAATATGAAACTTTATTTTAAAATGTATCTTATTATAATTAAACCCCATATTCCCCAATGTCTGCTCCTTTGTCTCGGTTCCATCCCTGCTCGGCATGACAATATTATTATAATTAAATGTATTGATGGTTGATTATTAATGATATAAAAATTATTAATAAGAAATCTTTATTTTTAAATGTTTTTTTATTATATAATAATTACTGTTACTGTCCATCATTGACTAAATGTATTTTTACTGTCTAAATATATGTATTCAGCTAGTGTAAACATGCAGGATGCTATCAAAGCGAGATAAAGCGAGTTCGAGTCCTAGGTAATTTTTTTCAAACTGTTTGCTTCGACTTTTAAGACATTTGAGTCCTAATCAGTTTGAGAACTGAGGTACCACTGTACTGTATCCTGCCAAAGGATACGCCTTCTTTAGCAGAAAAAAACGTCCGGTGGTCATTGGCAAATAACCATTTGTTTTCATTTTCAAAGCAGGACAGAGCCCTGAGCCAGGTATAACATCTTTAGAATAAATTATAAAAAAATTAAGGCAGAGTTGAAATTGGGCTCTTCAGTAATGGAGCAGACAAATGTTTCAAAGGAAAAGAGAAGCACAATTGCTCTGGCTTTATACCCTGATGTCCATTCATGTAGTCATTAAAGTCAAAGCCTGGCCAACACACTATTTATTTTCTATTTATAACTGCACACATCCCAAGACTTTCATTAGAATAGTGTACAACAGCTGTGGCGCAGTCCATGGAGGTGTATGTGAATCATTAGTCATAGATCAGCAGAAGCCACTGGGCACTGTGGAGCCTTGTCAGAGCCCGGGGCTATCCTAACCACGCACACCTGTAACCCCTAACCTCATCAAAACGGAGTATAAAATAAAGACTGGGAAGACTCAGGGCAAGTAGGATTAGGAACATGAAGGCTCATAATGATGCAGAGAGCCAATTTTAATCGGGAACCTGCTGAAGAAGAATCATCAGAGGGTGACTGACTCCAGCTAGGTGGCATGACTAAGAAAGATGAGGAGGCTCAGAATGAAGCTTTTCCTTTAGCCATCTTCCCTGATTGACAGAGCGGGTTGTAACCAAAGACTGTCTGTGTATGTGTGTGTGTGTGTGTACTGGAACTTGGAGAATATATATATATATATATATATATATATATATATGATATTGATATGTAATATTTCTTTATCCCCTCATGAAAAGCTTCACTATTTCTTGGGCAATGTTGCTTAAGGGTTTTTTTTTCATGACTGTTAAATAAAACACTGAAATGTTTTTTTTTTTTTCTTGCATTCTTTTTGTATTATGTTCTGCTCCATGCTCAGTAAAACAGTGAGAGAATGTTCTGGAATGGTTTATAATGATCTGTATCCCTGCATTATTTTGACACAAGATTTTCAATACTGTCATGTTCAATGGCAGCAAAATGAGGCAGCAAAAGGACAAAAAGAGCTTCCCTCTGACAAGAAAAGCATCAGAATTAAATTCGCAAATTATATAGAGGTGTATAATATTAAAGCTTGCCAGTTAAGAACACTAAATGCTTTTCATTTTAGGCTGATGTGTTCTGGCCTGGCTGAAAAATATTACCACTTAAATGGAAATAAATGATTGGTCTTGTGAACTTTAAATTACTTTCAGAAAAGTTGCTGAAACCTTCTATTCTCTCACTTCTCTATTTTCTCAGAAAAAGCATACATATGAATCACTCCTCAACTCTATGACAACATAGCAATCAACCAATTAATGAACAGTATTTTAAAAGTCCATCAATTAAGCAATTGCTTGTAATGGCATAGCTGCTTAACAGAGTATTTCTCAACTCAGTCTCTAGGGGACCCTCAGAGAGTCCATATTTTTGATTCCATACTCCTGTACTAGGTATTTGATACTTTTCACTACTTGGTTCAGGTGTGCAGGGAGCAGGGAGGAAACAAAATGTGGACTGTCCAGGGGTACCTGAGGACTGGGTTGAGTAATACTGTCTTAGCAGCTTTGCAATTGTTATTAAAATATATGAAATACACTGACATAAATTTAGATGTAGTGCCCTACTAAAAATAGGGTCTATTAAAATAAGGTTTTTTTGGTTATTTATTTAATTTTATTATTGTTTGACTTCAAGTTCATATTTGTTGTTTTACATAAAAAAGGGGTTTTAAATTGATGTAATCTTTAAAATATAAGGTTGTATTTCATTTTAAAAGAAAGGTTATCAATTAACCTTTGACATGTTTGGAGAATGACCCCGGAAGGGGGCGGGGTGGAGAAGTGGAAAGTGGTGAACTAAAAAGAAGACGCGCCTGTGTTTTTTGGTTTGAATTTTACAGAAGTTTAAAATACTCGCTACCTTTTGTTTAAAAAACCAAAATTAAGAACTGAAAGCTGTTTTTTTATTTTCTACATTAACAAAATGACGAAGAGTTCATAGTTATAGAGAGTCCAGCGAGACCGCGTGAGTAACGCGGATGGAACGCATGAAGACGGGGAGGTGAACTGCGAGATTGAGGCGGTTCCGGCGATCAACCAGGCCTATGTGCGTCGCGAACTGACGATTCGCTTGGACATGATTTTTGGATTTTTCTTTGTCGTTCCACAAGAGGATATAAGTGACGATTGGATTTGCTTATCCATTCATCTTGTTTCCTGAACTGGTACTGTGTCTTTGAACTTCGTCATTACATTGGAAGGTGTGAGTATTCATAACTGTTGCATATCTACGTGAGCTCCAACATTGCGCGCCAACGAAGGACTAAAAATCCCAGCTGGGTATACTTTAATTTGGGTATACTTTAATTTGTGTATGTTTTCCAGGTTATTTTGTTGTGAATCTTTGTGTATTGTGATTTGTTCCAACTGAATTTGATTGGGTGTGTAATTTGTAGATT
>JABFEB020000001.1:37380286-37393159 GCA_019775895.2 Stomatorhinus ivindoensis | reverse complement strand
CCAGAGGAGCTGGACGAAGTGGCCGGGGAGAGGGAAGTCTGGGTTTCCCTGCTTAGACTGCTGCCCCCGCGACCCGATCTCGGATAAGCGGTGGATAATGGATGGATGGATGGAAATTAGCGAGGGGTCAAATAATTATTTCCTCCAATGTATATAAACAAGCTGTGACAATTATAAGACCACCACACTCCAAAAGCCTTTATTAATTTTAGTTGAGTTCATTTAATGTTTTTTTTCTCTAATCCTATGCCTAAAAATATATATCATTAATTCTGTTCAATGGTGACCCTTAGAATATGTATCCAATACATATGAAGAGGAATTTAGGGTCAGGACAAGGAGAAATCCTTTAAAAACTGCAGGGAGCAAAAATATAAGACAGAAAAATCTGAAAAGAGGCCCAGCAGCAGTAAGGCTAGTCAACATGCACCACGTAAACAGTGTTCATCTGCATCAACAGTTCATTCTGATTAAAGTTTGAACAGATCTTGAGGGAAATTCTGATGTCTGTAGGTAACTCTTAATGATAAAGAGTGTTGGCAGGCAGCAGGAACACAGCATGGAGCAGCAGGACACCACAAGTCTAAAAACTGTAGGAGGACAGAGTGTACAGGAGAAGAGTATACACAAAGGGATCAATTAAGGTGAACAAGCTCACAAAAGCAGAGAACACAGTAGGCAAGACCAGGGGATCAAGACTGAATTTGGGCACTGATTGGGCATAAGGGGGCAGAGGACTGTGGTTTTTATAGCAGGACACAAAGAGAGGACCAGACATCCATATAACCTTGCACAAATCTGAATGAAAGAATCAAGTTGTCAAGCAGGAAGTCGTACAAGTTAAGCCTGGAGAGTAGAAATTTTAGGACTGGACAGAGTTTCACAGAACGAGTATCAGTTTGTCTTAGATAAAAATTCCTCTACTGTACATTGCAAGAAGGGATAGCCAATAAGCAAGTATTTCATACCTAGCTAGACAGGAATTTCACCAGTTCAAGAGTAGCATCTCTTCCCCAGAAAAGCAAAATCATGTGGTTAAAATATGAAAAGTATCAATAGTGGTGCATTATTATCAGAACACAGCAGTTACTGTTTAATGTTTTTAACATTCTTTTAACACCTCAAAAGAGAAGAGTTGGGTCCTGGGCCGCAGACTGCACTTTGTTTGGACAACAGTGAACAGAGTACATAAAAAGATGAAGCTTTGAAGGCAACGAGAAAAATAATATGCGTTTAAAAAATAGTTTTTTTAAAGACCACCCTTATATCGCGACAAAAAGAGCTGAAAAAAATTTTCCGGTCGATATTTTTGCTAGATGTAATGAAAAGAGGAAATTCATTGCCACATTTAATACATATTTATGCAACATTTAAGATAATTTTATTCAACTGTTTTCTGTCGACTATTCATGATTCAATTTCATAAAGTTGGGCGATTTTGGCGGGTTTTTGTTTTACGTCGACAGAGAACTGTACGAAAAAAATTTCAATTAGCAAAAATTTCAATGCCGACTCGATTGTTTACAAGTAAAAATTTGGGAAGAAAATTTTCATCATAGCAAGCTGAAATTTGTTGTGTTTGAGTTTCTCTGAAAAATGTTGCTTTATTAATCAATTTTCGGACCTAATTGGGCAAATGAATAGCATAACTCAGTTTATTTTTAGGATTAAAATTTAATTCTGGGATTATCTTAATCCTGGGATTAAATTAATCAAAGGGTTAAAACATCAATTAATTGATTATCACTAATTAACCAATTAAGTGGCAAATCTGTTAATTGATTCATGCATTGTCATCGACTTTACGTCAGCATGCAAAATTTCAGCTCGATCGGACAACGGGAAGTGAGTGAAAAATCGATTACAAAATTCCACCCAGACAGACAGACAAGTGAAGTGTATATAAGGGTGGTAAAAAGTTGAAGCTTTGAAGGCAACGAGAAAAATAATGATGAACCGATTAACCATGATAGCAGGCATCTGGACAACCAGTTCATGGAAACCACCAAAGTTGTAATTGAAACATAAACATAGGAATTGCTAGAACCAGCTTTGTTTGCCTACACAAAATATATGCAGCAACATCTCCACTGGAGACCTTTAGTACTATTGTGTAACAAGCCCACAGCATGAAATGAAATGTCACCATGAATGCATTCACATGCAGCATAAAATGATTCCAGATTTAAAACAGAAAAGGAAATGAAAACGCCTTATGTTGAATGTTGCCTAAATTGTTGTTCTATAATCAGTGTGATACAGCTACAGCAATGAATATACAATCACCTGCTACTTTGTACTGTTATTCACAAAAGATACACATTCAATTAATGATCCGTTGTGTATGTGTCCATGTATACAGTATACGTAGGGGGTGGATATCAGAGACACCACATGAAAAAGGACTTTGAAGTACTTAAACCTCAATTACAAACACAGTTACAAAGTGAGTTATTTGGGTTTGAATGCCAATTAGCAATATGTGTCTCAACTATAGAAGACGTCTTGCAATTAACACTTTGATATGTGAGTTTTCAAAGTAACATGAGGCAGCTAACTGACCTCCAAAGAAACCAAAGATTCAGTGTTTAAATTCGTTAGTCACAATAAACTGTGTCACATCATGAAAGCACATGACAAACACAGACGAGCTACATTTGAAGAAGAAGGAACAGCGGTGGTAAGTCGAAGATTGCCAAGAAGGATATAAGGGCACTTATCAGGATAGCTGCTATCCACCACAAAAGTATGGCCTCAAAACTGACTAAAGGACCAAGCTGGCTTCACAAAGCTGGGTTTTATGGCAGGACTAGGACTCGTTTGGACTCTAGTCAGTGCATAATATGATGCTATGAGTATCTGTGCCCCTGAGCAATAAAAAAAGTAACATGGTCTGACGAACTCTTTTCAGACACGTTAAGAGACATATATTGCTCCATTACCCAGTTTGTTTTGATTAATGTCAATTTGTTAATATTGTAGTTATTACCTTCAAAGGAAAGGAGCCTAATGATATGCATCTATTCGTACTCCCACCTTCAATGTCTATATATTACCAGCTCTGTACTTCCTGACTGTTTCTTTCTCCCCTCCTTTATTTCTTCTCTTTGCCCTGTGCCACCTTGCTCAGATAGCACACTGTTTGAACAAGACATGCACAATTTCTGAACCAGCAGATAACACCATTGTGGCTGTTGCCTTTAACCCTGCCAGCTGTTTTTATTTACTTTTTCTTAAGTGCTCTTAGCTAACTTAATGTTGGCACTAACTTTAAAAGCATGCTCGAACAGCCAGTTCGGCACCACTGAGAGCTCCCCAACTGACCAGCGGGAACAGTCACAGTGGTGTCAGTCACCACTTGACACCTGTTAATAGTTCCATAAAACAGGTGTGTATTTGGCTTTTAGGTGATTACATCTGAATTGCATTTTTCCTTGGCACATTGTACAGGTAATGAACATAAACCAATTCAACTGCATGAGCATTCAGTTCCAGTCCTTTGTGGCCTGCAACACATACACAGACACACACACACAGGCCTATACTCATATCTTTGTGGGGACCATCTATTCATTTCTATGGGCAAAATCCTAATCCCAACAATGACAACCTTAAGCATTACTCAGGCCTAACCTTGACCATGAGTAACCAAACAAAATACAATCTTTTGGCATTTTAGTTTTTTTGATTGCAGTCACATATTTTTATAAAATTGAATTTCCCCTCGTGGGGGACTTAAAAAATTATTCCCACAACATCAAAATAACAGGTTTAGTCCCTACAATGTAATGCATACTTTGACCACACATGCATACACACACACACACACACACAGACTGGCGTAGTACATCATCACAGGACAGCTAATATATGCTTTTCTAAGGCACATCCCTAATAAGTTTCTTTTTTCCCATGCTGTACATCACATCATACAAAGACAATAGATAACGGAGCAGTGGCATTAAACCACCACTATTGGCAACCAGTAACTCACAAGAATGTGACAGTTTCCCCATAGAGACACCCGCATTATCAGACAACCACACTGTACCTCCATCATCTTCGACTGAATACAGACACATCAAGCCTAGTCGAAAGAGGAGGCAATTTATTGCAGCTCAAGCAACATGTTATCTATGGTACTAATGGCTCTGTCAGTATAGCATGTAAGATGGTGTAAGCGATCCCTCACGGGATATGGTGTCGTTTTGCATTATAGAAATGAATTACTTTGTTTATTTATCATACAGATGCAATAACCCAAAAGGCCATCCATTCAATGACATTTACAACCATGGCTGGAAACTGGATAGAACTGTAACTGTAGAAAAACAGTGTACTGTTACACTAATGAGAAATGTCCGAACATAAACTTATTTTAGTATTTATTTAGCATTCAATTTCAGGAAACTTTTTGTAACATAGAAAATATATACACTGTTGTAGAGAATATATTTAATCCCTTTACATCATAAGTTATTTTTAATTATTAGGAGAACAATTTGATATTTATCATATCACTTCCAGCACTATTACTGGCTTCCTCCATTCAATCAATCATGGCCCAAAATAAAGGTTATGCACCAAGTACATCACAGCTATTTTCAGTAGTTCATAAGTCCTGTGTAAATCTGACTGAGGCAAAAAATTAAAAAAATTACAGAGTAATAAAAAGTATGAAGTAATAAAAGATAGCAGTAACTGACATTTAATTTTTTTAGTACATATACCTCATTTGTACATTGTTTTAAAATGCTTCTAAAGTATATACACTAATCAACCAAATACCACCGACAGGTGAAGTGAATAACATTGATTGTCTTGTTACTATGGTACCTTACTATGGTACCACCATTATATATTAGGTAAGTGAACAGGCAGATCATTAAGCGGGAGTATTGAAAGAAAGAAAGAGTATAGATCAAGGGTAAAGATCCAAGCAACTATGACAAGAGGCAAATTGCGATGGCTAGATGACTGGGTCAGAGCATTTCCAAAACACCAGGTCTTGTGGGGTTTTCTCAATATACAGTGGACAGTATCTACTAAAAGTGGTCCAAGGGAGGCCAACCAGTGAACTGGCAATAGAGTCATGGTCACCCAAGGTTTATTGATGCATGTGAGCTTGTCCGTATGGTAGCTTCACTTAGCACCCTAGCACAAATTGCTGAAAAAGGTAATGCTGGTTATGATAGAAAGGTTTCAGAACACACATTGCATCACAGCTTGCAGTGTATTGGAGTGTATAGCCGCAGACCAACCAGAGTGCCTGTGCTGACCCCTGTTCACTACCAAAAGTGCCTACAATGGGCACATGAGCGTCATAACTGGACCATGGAGCAATGCATGAAGGAGGCCGGGTCTGATGTCATGTTTTCTGTTACATCATGTGTATGACCTAAACATCTTTGTTCTATATACTGGGTGTTCTATATACACCCTACAATTGTCTATTTCATCAGGATAATGCACCCTGCAACACTGCAATAATTGATCAGGAATGGTTTGAGGAACATGAAAAGAGTTCACAGTGTGGACTTGACCTCCAAATTTCCCATGTCTCAACCAAATTGAGAATCTGTGGGATGTGCTTGAGAAACAAGTCTGATCCATGAAGGCCCCAGCTCTAGGGTTACCGTATTTGGTGAGACGAAAAAGAGCATATGGCCAGGAATCAGAATATTAATGAGTTTTCAGTTCAATGATCAATCAAGTAGCACTTCTCTTGTGAATTTTAATGGGTTTTAGCCTTCACCGGCCAATCGGATAGTGCTTGTGCATATTGTTTAATTTTTAAAGTAAACTTGTGCACAAGTCTTGCAAATGCTGTGTGATTATACTGAATGGCTGCTGTATATTGAAAATCAGTGGCTGCCTTTTCCTTCACTTGGTACTCTATTCTACTTGCAACACTGGGTCATGCAGTGCAGTGCTAAACCCGGACAAACCGCCGATTTTTGAGAAACCGCCCAGACACTCAGACAGATGCCCAAAACCAGGAAGTGTCCAGGGAAACCTGGACGCATGTTAACCCTACAAACCTCACAACTTACAGGTCTTAAATGATCTACTGCTAACAACTTAGTGCTAGATACCACAGGACACCTTCAGAGGTCTTGGGTAGTCCACGCCTTGATGGGTCAGAGCTATTATGGTGGTATGAGGGGGACCAACATAATATTAAGTAGGTGGTTTCAATGTTATGGCTGATCAGTGTGTGTATGTAAGGTGCGGTTCAGCAGTAGAATATGGGCCCTAGCAGGAAGAGCTTTCATCAGACTGTCTGAAATGTATATTTCTCCCCTCTAAACAAGGAGACTGAGAAGCCATAAGAATTGCATGGGATGGCCGAGCTCAGTGCATGCTTGAGAATTCAGTACAAACTCGTGAGCTATATTTTTAGAGATATAAGGGATATGGCACAGGGCTCTGAATTGTGAGCTACAGCAGGGATGGGAAGGCAGTTGCTGTGATTGGAATTATTACACATTTGTTTACCTGCTGAAAACAGGATGGGGTGACCGCGTTGATGGGTAGAGCAAACGCTGTGAAGGACAAAGGCAGGCGCTAGGCACAAAAGAGCTTCATTGTAGGCCCAGCTGATGAGGAAAAGAAGGCATGGCTGGGAGCAGCTTATGTGTCAGCAGACATGCAGAGGCGAGGGGAGCAACTGAAGGAGCCACAAACAGAGCCTATAAACGTGCTATTAAGTAACTCACTTTTATATTGGGCCTCCCAATAAGAGCACCAGTGTTTTTGGGAGGACCCATCTGCACATATAATATTAAAATGGACATGAAATTGCCCATTTTTTATTCAGGACTGGCAGATTAAAAAAAACTATATTAACCCTACAGGCCACACATGACATTTGCATGATCCTGACACAGTAGAAAAGAAAAACAAAGGAGTAACAACGGGAGAATACCTAAAAATCCTGCCCTGACACATATTCAACGGCCCCCTTTAAGTACTGGGCCCCATGAATCTGCCAGGATATACATGCACCTCCAATGCCACTAGTAACAGAAGTCAGTAGGAATAGAAACACAGTAAACAGCACAAAGGAAGTGGGACAAGCAGGACCAGAATGGACTGGGTGAGTAAAAAGAGACACGGTGTGACTAGATGCTGACCTCAGACAACCCAGCCCAGGCCTTGGTGTAGAGGCAGAAAAGACACTCCTAATCTCCTGAAGTGGCCCTTAGAGCAAACCGTCAACCACAGAGGACTTGCCAGAGATATCAGGAAATATGGGTGAAGAGGGGCAGGCAGACTAGGGCAAATCTGTCATGTAAATGTGAAAAGTTGGTGATCAATGCAGGAGTAAATATAAAGAAAAGTGAAGCTATAAAGGAAAAGCAGATTGGCTGTGGACTGTTTACGCTTGAATGAAGCTAGGTAAACAAGTGTGAGGAAAGTCGAAATGCTTTCAACATTTCAGTGATAAATTCATCTATAGCTTTTTAAACATTTATAGCTATGAATTTCTAACGGCAGTAGTGTAAATTTAAGGGAATATTCCAGCAACACTTCTTGCCAAGGAGCTGGACGGGGAAGACAACTATAGGCTAAGCAGAATTTTGTTTTGGCAAAAGGCACTATCCTGGCCTGACCTCAAGTTATGTGAGATGTGTGATGATTTCAGATGGATAGTATTATTTATTAGTACATTTTCATATTTAGGTTTATAATATATTAGCGCGTGATTTTATATTTAGTTTATAAGGATCTCATTAGAAGAGGTCATTCAAGCCTTGAGCATTAGTGAGAGGCTTGACAGTGCGGAGATGATCTAAGCCCAAGCTGAAAGTGTGCATTAGCCCAGCACATGATCATGTTTGCAGTTAAAGAAAGAATATTCAATGACCTGAGATATTTACTGCTCTCACTGGCTTCATCATCAAAGCAAAGGAAATCATATTAAATTACTGTATTGTTCAGTCACAGGAAAGAAGCAACCTAGAGACAGTTGTAGCTCAGAGAGGCTGGTGTAAACGTTGATATTTTGCCACACTTGATGAAGCCAGAGTGTGTTGTGACCCGTTTGAGTGAAAACTTTACAGATAGAAACTGAAAATGATGACTTCACCAATTATCACAAGAGAATTATGAGTAGCTGGGGCTTTCCACAAACAGATATATTACATCCCAGCAGGCAGAGAAAACATGACGTATAGTGCACCTGTTATGTTTTCAACAATGTGCTGTTCAGTTGACAGGTTTTGGATATTTTTACAGGTTTTCCTGGGTTTTATTTTATTTATTTATGTGCCAGCATATGGTAACAGACCATAGAGGAGGACACTTTTCTAAATATAAAAATTGTCTATTACAATGATATTATCTTTGATCCTTTAATTTAATGGTTCACAAAGCAGATTTTTAATTATCTCTAAGTAGCTTGGAAATAGTGAGGTCAGATGTTTAATAGGTTCCATTTTTGAATCTACAAGTTTACCTACTGAATGACTGTTTTATGATTAATGCTGAATTTCAATGCACACTCTGTCCACCTTAATTATTAGCAACTTAAACTGAATCACTGCCATAATTCCTGTCTAGAACAAGAGAAGTACAAGAAATTACATGGAAGATTGATACTGTATATGAAGGGTGAATAGGAATTAAGTTACAAAACCTAAAGCGGTTCATACAAACTGAAGAATCTGCTATTGAGAAAATATGTTGCTTGTGGCAGCTGCTTGAGATTATTGGTGACTTGCTATCTTCTCCACTGATTGCATACTTAGCAACTGGAAATAACCCTTGACATCCAGGCCGATATAGAGCAGAAGGGAAGAAGAGGTGAAATGGGGTGAGCTTGGAGTTTCTGCCTTGAATGAATGAAGAGCAACAAAATGTGAAAGGAATACAATATTATCAATAAAGGAGTATTCACATTGCAGTTCCCCACACACGGTCAGTAATGCTTTATATTAATAGTATTCAAGACAGAAAACTTATAAACCAGTGAATTATTATTTCTGCTGGATTTAAATGGACTTTTTTAAATGTTCAAACCAGGTGATTAACTGAACATATCTTTTATAAGTACTCCACCTACAACCAGATAGGCAACAACAGAATGAGCACTTACAGTACCAGCTATGTTGCAAGGCATTAATATTGACATTATACATTATATGTAAAAGACGACAGTATGATAAAAAAAATACTGTATTTTTGTATCTTCATTCAACAAAATATCTTTATAAAAGGATGAAGATAGTCTGGGTTATCAGTTCGAATTTTTGATTAGAATGAATGATACAGATCTTGTATTTTTATTGCTTATCCAGAACTAGGCTTAATTACAAGGCCAAGAAAAAAGAGGAGGATAGTCAGCTCTGCTACAAAAGTAACAAAACAGATTAATCACATGCAGCTAGAGGATAGGTTTCTAATGATGAAAATAAAGCAATAATGTTCTACATTTACATATAAATTAACATAATAATTGGTTGCACTTTATTTTCTCAAAGGGTCTAAGCTCGTCATTGATGTAAACATGTCAAAATTTACTATGCGTTTTTGGTAATGAAGGTAAACATTGAACAGTTTATATCTTACTAAATTACCATATAATTATCACCGTTTTCTTGAATGGCTTAAAAAGGCAGCTACTAGTCTTAGCTGAACAAACCAGACAGCACCATTGAAAATGACATTATGAATCCCTCTTAGAAAGGCTTTGTAAACAGCCGCATGTAATTTATCCCATGCAACATTGATTACCACACTTTATGCATGTTGATATAAACAACAGAAAGTCAAAACTTTTATGAAAAATCATAAATCCCCCTGATAGCTGTATAAAATCAAGCCACAATTTTAGATATTATCAAAAACCCAAGTTATTCATTGCAATTCATGCTGTCCCTATACAGCACCTAAAGCAAGCTACTATTTACCTATTGGTCATATGTAAAACAATAATTTAATAAACCAATTACACTAATCTTCCCAGTAGAGGTATTTCAAATTGGTAACTTCTTTTTTTTTCAAAAAAGTATTCATTTGTTTTTCATTAAAAGAAAATTCTTTCTCTGAATGTGCTATAACAAAGGTGTTTAGCAAGAAAAAGCCATCAGTGCACAAGGTTAGGGTTTTCTGTATAGTAATTGTATTCATGTGATGATCCCATGTGTACACTGGCTCACTATTGATGATTATCTGAAATGAAGAACACTGTCACTAGCTATAAATCCAGCAGCCTCCTGAACGGAAGATCATTAACATCCTCTCTCAGTAAATGATGTTTGCTTTCTCTCTTCCCTCGTATTAGTATTCACCACACCTTCTGGCCGCCTGCACAATGAAGCGGGCTAAAGAGAATCTCTGCTACAACATGTCTTAGCAAAGACACCGGCAGATCAAATCCATCAGCAAAGTGACCGTCTTGCATCGCCGGAAAACGGAAGCCATGGGTTTTGCCGTGCCGTATGCGAAATTGGTAAAGATGAGATAAAAATCGGCAGCTAATATGCTCTGCGCCAGGTTGATAAGACGCCTCCTGAATGTGAGATCAGGAGGCATTGTAAACAAGAAAGGTGCTGTTCTTCTGCAGCACTGCGCTGCTCCCCTGACAGACGGAGGTTAGTAGACAGAAGCAGATGGCCTGGTGATAATGGCAGCCTTTTGGAAGGAGACATGCAGGCGTTCAGCCAGACCTCTCTGCGTTCGTGAAAACAAGACTTGCGGTATCTCAGTCTAAAGTCATGTCTGCAATATTAACTATCCGTGAATGTCCTGCTTAATTTGACCTTCCTCAGGGGTAAAAATATAACACTCGGTGAGAAAGAAAAATGGCACATGTAGATGCATTTTGCTTAGTGGTGGTATGTTCACGTTTGTTGTATCCTCAGACGGACTCAGTTAAACGTCAGGCTTTCTGCAATTTTTTCAGATATTAATTATACTCTCATGCTTCTTTAACATCCCACATGAAAAGAAATGAACCAATTTTTCAGATTGACAGACTGAAGGCTGGCGAGATGCTGTGGCTGGCATGGATATTTGTTTAGACGGCAGAGTGCTTTTGTTGGGTCAACAGAGGCAGATTAAAAGAGTAATCCTTCTTATGTAATTCACTGAACTGATGAACACAATGGCGACCCTTCATTTGTTTAGGAAACCCTAGATTAGAGACATGGGTGCAGCACAATTAAAATGGTTGTGCATATATCACTTGAGGGTTTGAAGAGTGATGAGTGGGAGTTCAAATGTGTAACTCAATATTTGCTATAGTTGTTTTGTTTACATCAGATAAATCTGTGATTTCTGTGCAGGAAAAAATAAGAAATGTATAAAACCTTTAATATCAAAACAAATGTTCAATGTGGCATAGGAATAGAATCTTTCAAAAAAATCTTTATGCTATGATTTTAGGTTCATATAGAAAATGTGGCAGGTCGTCTCATGAATCTCTCTACATACTTACATTCATCCATCCATTCATCAATCTTTCATACCACTTAACCACAGTGAACCTGGAGCCTGTGTTAGGAAGCCCCAGGCACAAGGCAGGGGGCAAATGGGATGGATGTCTGTTTTATTATTATTAACATGATGAGCAGAGCATCTTTCTCCTACATTCCAAAGTAATCATGTCTTGAAGATGTTCTGTCATGTTTATGTTGGTGGTATGTTCTGTTTTGTATTAGCTGATGTATTAGCTGTTGATAGTTGATTTGGCCGCCATCTTTTACGGTTAAGCACAAAGGTGAGCAAACCTATGAAATTAGCTTTTCATGTTACTGGGTTTTGTCATAATTGCATTTCTTGTTTTTTTTCTGTTTGCTTTATTCCCTTGAATTTCACATGCTAACTGGACTATTTCACATGTGCTCTAGTTCATAGCATGTTAACAAGCCTGTAGTTAGCAAATTGTTGAAACTTTGAATGATGCCATCCCAGCACATGTCGAACACATGCAGAAGCGGATTCAATGTGCTTTGGAACCACATAATTTAACTGAATGGAGTCGCTGTAAAACAGTAATAAAGGAGCATTCTTTATTACTGGGACTTGAGTTACAGTTCGCTGCTGCGCTCTCTAGTCCACTTGGCAACCATGAATGACCTGACTTCACGTGATTGGTTATGTCTAGTTCATACTTTATGCTCTCCATTTGCGTTTTCGCGCCCTTCTGGTCTGGGGAAGGTTGTCCACATGGCAGCTTGCGTTTATACTATGGATGCAGATGGTTGCGGTCGATGCATACATACTGCAATAATATTGCTCAAGATCAGCAGAGTGCAGATGACGTCTCCTAGGTCTGAATGTAGCTTACGCTAAAGCTGGATAAGATGCGGTTTCTAACCGCAAGTTTAAAGTCTTCTCAGGTTTTTTTATATACAATAAAAACACAACTTTCTTTTGTTAAACTACTTAACATATGTTGGTTTTGTCTCCCAAACAATTTATATTATGTTTAATATTTACCTCTGCCCAATCACATTTGTCATTGAAAGTGCTATTCGGTTCTTGTGATAAAATGAGATTTTTGGGTAGAAATGAATAATAAGACATAGGTGGAATGGGCGGAGCTCGTAAGAGGTCAGGCAGGTAAAATATTTTTTTTAATAGTTTTGCGGACCCAATAAAATTGCTACTTGTTGCAACATGACAGCAAGGATAAGCCTAAATAATGTTTGAGTGTGCACTTCAATGGCCAATGGCCAAGCTGTCTTGTTTATTTACTGGTGGTGAAGTGATACGTTGCAATTATTCACAAATACGGATAAAATAACATACAGGTCCTTCTCAAAAAATTAGCATATTGTGATAAAGCTCATTATTTTCTGTAATGGACTGATAAACATTAGACTTTCATATATGTTAGATTCATTACACACAACTGAAGTAGTT
>JABFEB020000001.1:37365830-37376280 GCA_019775895.2 Stomatorhinus ivindoensis | reverse complement strand
CTAATGTTTATCAGTCCATTACAGAAAATAATGAACTTTATCACAATATGCTAATTTTTTGAGAAGGACCTGTATATGAATGTTACATGGTGTGCATTGTCCCCTATAGTTTAATTCTTAAAGCAAACATAGCTAGACATGTCTGTATCGTTTAGGTTTATATTTACTAGTCTCGTACTTTAAATGGACTCAGTACATTTATTATTAGTAAAAGAACACTTTTGAGTGGAAATGCAAAACTATTGCAAGGGAACGTAAAACTTTCAAAAAATATTTTCTCACACTGGCCTCTTGGGGACTCCATAGCTGAACAAATTGTAAGGACAAAGTTTACGCGCATGCCACCTTCTGGATACACCTATCTTGCACATGCGTAGTCGAAGTGCAAGGTATTCACTGGACTTAAAAATTTGGGTTACACGCACACCGACCACAGATGTCCACAGCTAACCCGTGATATAATATTTACGTCACGTCCCCTCGTCCGCAACGGAAAGAGTATGCAGAAAATTATGAATTGGCTTTTACATGTATAGAAAGAAATAATACAAACATTCCCGCTCCCGTTGACAAAATAATATAAAAGCTTCAGTATTATGCATATGAATTGCATCCACTTTTCATTACATCAATAAAGTAAATTAACATTTTAAAGCAGCGTTTACCTGCAGATCAAACTCTTTCGGTGTGCGACCACCGCTGTGTGACCACAAACAACTTAAATGCACTTGCTAAATGAATTAATGGGTCTAATAACCAAAACTTTAGTACCAAACATAGTTATTATGCTGGTCATTACATGTACAAAAGAACCAGCAATATATAGCGTCACCTTCTTACCTCTAAAACAATAATAAAGGAGTATTCTGTATTACTGGGACTGGTGCTACAGTTCACTGCTCGCATTCTCTAGTCTCATTAGCCAGAATTCATATGGGCAAGCATGACAGCCTGGGCATGCCAGTATTGTAGGCTGGGGTGACAGTATACTGCATTTAGAATTGACAAATTTTGTTATAAATTACATAATTAATTGGGGGAGGGGGGTCACAAGTTGCACAATGTGGCCAATTTTAACCCAATCTGCCACAAACATCTTTCATTTGAGATACAAAATGTGCTTAATGATTGTCTTTGTATTCAAACTGGAACTCTACATCCATCCATATTCCACCTGCATGCCCAGTATATGTGTCAGTAAGTGTGTATTTCAGAAAACATGGAAAAAGCAGGAGGACGTTCTGGATGGGATAGCTCTGCATCACAGGACACATACTACTGTACACAAACCCACATGATGGGCAATTCACAGTCACAAGTTTTCCTAACTGCATAGTTTTGGGCTGCAGGGAGAAACCCAAAATGGTAAGAACATGCTAAACTCCGCACACACACACAGACAAACAGGATTTTAACTGCCAACCCTAGAGGTAAGAGCCTACAGTGATACTGCGTGTCAGTGTGACCAAAATATTTTTTTCTTATATCTCTAAATGAAGTCAGCTGAGAGTGGGCCTAATTGATCTTAACTGTCAGTGCTATTATAAATGTATTTTAATTTACTTTTTCCATAAAAAGGGATGCATAGTGAGTATCACTGTTACGTCATATGTCTATGGTTGGGAGTTTGAGTCCTGCCCCTGGCCTTTGTGTGGCTCCAGGACTCCCTGAGTATGTGCTGGATAAGTGGCTGGAAGATGGATGGATTTTTTTTCTTCACGAAAGTCATATATGGTGGTACCTCAGAACTCAAAATTAATCCATTCATAACTCCGGACCGAATCCTAAAATGGTCGAGTTCTGATCAAATTTCCCACAAAAGAAATTTGGTTCCCAGACCCAAAAAAATACACCTAAATATGTCTAAATTTAATGTATTCAGCTAGTGTAAACATGCAAGATGCTATCACAGCGAGACTGAGACTGAAGCGTTACCCTTTGTTTCTGCAGAGAGACGTACCGCGTGACTCATTTGCCTTCAGACAGAAGTCATCTTAGGTCTGCCTTCACTGGTTTGACTTCAGAGATTCAGATCGAGTTCTAGGTAATTTCTTTTTGAATTAGTTGGTTCTTTTAAGAAATTTGAGTTCTAATGAGTTCAAGAACTGAGGTACCACTGTATCTGAAAAAAGTGCACTTACAAAATTATGAATATAAAATATAATGTGTTGTAGTAAATTCCCCACAAACTTGTTTTTTTAGGTCTTGAAATCAGTGTGTAGATGAAATAATATATTTTTATAACTACTAAAAATGAATTCTTACATTTAAATAATAAAAAAAAGAAACTAATTCCTGAAGCACCAAACTTGCTAGATCATTGAGCAAATTTTCAATGACCCTTTTATCTCTGAGACCAGCCATACAGTTGAATCACAATAATATGAATAAACATTCAGTGAATCACCATCTATTAAAACCTTTGTATTCATAATTATTTTCCTACTTTATAAATTTAAAACTATCCTACGTACAATTTTTAACCTCCAATGTTAATTTTGTGCATTACACATAATGTAAATTATTTTTATAATCCCTTGTCCAACTTTCACGTGACTCACTCACAAGAAAGCCAATATAGATTGAATATACCATCTGTCTGAATCCCAGAGTTGAATTATTGAGCAGGGCCAGAGGGCAAAGTTTCAGCTTGGCCTCATACTATATGAAAGTCTGTCCAGAGACACTGAATAGTATTAATCCACATTCATACTCTCCCAAGTCAGTGAAATTTATTCCCATAATAATTTATTTGCACTGACAGCTCAGTTCTGCCTAAATAACTCACCCAGTACTCAGAATTCACTGCATCCACTTGTGGTAAACAATGAAGAACACTGGGACTTATACTGGAAATAAGTATTATTTTGTGGATGCAGATGTATGTGTGCTTATGGTACTCTTATGAATTGGAAAAATTAGTGGCAAAGTGAGTCAATGAAAAACAAAAGAAATCGAACTAGATAAAAATCACATTTGAGATACTGTTATAATGTCCCCATTTCCCTTCACTCCAGTATATATAACACATTCCAGTACATCTTGAACAGCGATCCACCAGCTTTTGTATACAAACTATGAGGTTCATAATATAACACTGCATGCATGTATGTGTACTAAACATTCTTAACTTGTCAATAACTTGACAACAGGCAATCCCAAGGATAAATTGAAACAACTGAAATATATCCCATGTATTGCAGGTAAATAGCCCCATTATCATATTAGTATCAAATTCCCTGGATTTCTGTGAATGAGATTTTATTAATTTATTGATTATTTATATACATCATCACAGTAAATTAAGGTAAACGTGTGTGTAGCTCTTTTTAAATTCCGGCATTCTTTACTGTGACACCGAAGGGCACATCTCACCTTGGGCAGCTGAGGGCTAAGACTCAGTGCAGTGCTTGTTGAAGCATAATATAATAGTCACAAATAAAAAAATAATCTAAAGCATTTAGAAATTTGCTCACATCCTTTTTAATGTACAGCATGAACTGCCCTGAAAGGCTTAACCTTTTGTATGTATTTCATTTTCAGTGTCTGATGTGTTCATGACATGTTCCCTGATAAGAGACCAAAAGGACCAATTTATTTGTGTTACGGTCATCGCTAGAAGGACATTCACCAGTTCCTCAAACTCTTTTGATAATTCTCTTGGAGGACAAACACACAAAATAAAATGGAAAAGTGAAATTATGTCAGAACATCCGTCCTTCCTGCAAGGATGAGTGTGAAGGTAAAGGACATACGAATTCTGCAAAAGCACTGAAGGGCTGAAGTTCTTCATGGGCGCTGTGATTCATTTCCTTGATTGAGAAAAGGCCTTCAAGCATTTAAAGACACATGCACTGATTTATTAGTTCAGACCTCTGCTTGCACCAAAACTGCACCAATCCGGATTTTCCACTCTGACATAAAATGTGGATGGCCAGAGCAGAGTAATAGCTGAAAATATCTTGCAGAGAATGATCAATATCATTAACATTTACCATCAAATAATGCATGTCTTCTTTGGTGCAATTCCAGTTATCTAAGTTGTTTAGCATTCCTCACTTTGATGAAAATCTAACATTACTTCATATGTACATGTAAAATTTCTGTAATATTTATATGTGTGTGTCTATATATACACACACACACAGACACACACACACGGTTGTCCATTTGAATGGACAACCGGTTGCAAATGTGTGCATATATATATTCTTGTTTTTGTTATTTAATATATTGACCTTTTGGACAAACCATGCAGGACAAGATAAATCATCTTCAAAATACATTAAAAAGAGAAAAGGATTTTACACTTTGGTCTGTACATCGTAATGATGTGTGTTCATTATTCATCAGTATATCTTTCCTTCATTTCGTGAAGGACCTTGATGAGGCACGTATATTTATAGACAAACCTCTTTAAATAATCTGACACTCTCCCTGCCAGACAAAAACCTCAATAGCATACTAAATCTGTCATGCTTGTTTCATTATTCAGTCCTCATGCTCTGCCCTCCATTTGAGATGCGAAACATGAATTACACTGCTCTTCTTGATGCTCAGTTTCTCCTCCTTCAACAGCCACTGCAGTCCCATCCCATCACGTAGTGTTGACTATTGAATACTGCAATTCTGTTTTGCTTTCAGTCTTCTTCTCTCTTTTAGTCTCTTACTTCCACTTCACTTCTAAATGCACATACAAACATGAAATTCGATGGATTTGCAAAGTATGTATCTATATTTTTTCTGTACTTGTTGGCAACATGCCAGCATCTACTAGGAATATATGCTAACATTTCTTTACTTCATTGTACGTTTGTAAGGAATACGATTGTGGAAGGCATTCATAAATACACAATTGATTGACTAAGAATTTTGTCATGCATGCATATTGCCTTTTATAAAAAGCAACATCTTGACATACAAGGTCAAATTACTGCAGCAAATGAAATTTGTATTTAGGTGATGACATTCTACACAGTCTTTTATCTGCAAAGAACTGTCGCAAATTTGTCATATATTTCCTTTTTTGCGATATGTCTATGCTATCAACGTTTCTTAACTTTGATAACACACTTTTAATTTTTATATTTTTCTCTCCTTGATTTCATACAGTAGACACGTAGACTAGGCCTAATTAATTGTGCTGCAAATTTTCTTAAAGGAGAGTAGTTATATGGAAAAATAGAGAGTTCATTGTTTAATTAAAGGTTTTATTTTTTGCTTAAATAAAAAGACATTGTAAAACTATACCATTACACCCCTAAAATTCATGGATATACAAATAAATGTGCATACGCACACACACACACACGCACACACAGCTGTACACTGCATTGTGTACTCAATGTATAGGCTTTGGTGCAAGCCATACAGTTATGGAAAATTCATGGATGGATGGATGGATGGGTAGAAAGCCAATGTATATATTGCAGGAAATAACTACCCAAATAAATTTGTAAAATGGCATGCGACATATGACTTTATAATAAATTCAATGCAAATAAGTAATTTATTCATGTTTGTTTGCATATGTGTACTGTGAAAGGTTGTGTAGGTAACAGAAAGTTGACAAGTTGCCCCTGAATAATTGGTTTTATTCACATTAAATGAGACACTGAAAAACTTTCACAGTCAGACTTTAAAACACTGCCATCATTCAGCAGCATAATTTATGAAATTCATGCAGTTCTGTAAAGTGTTTTGATAAATGCTCCAATTTACACTGAACTATTATCAAAAAAGAGAGGGAGGATAATGGTGAGACATTTAAGCGCCATCATCCAATCAGTCCCTCTAGATGACAGCTTTAGATGAGAGAACAGGTGTGCCTACTTTCAGTCTGATACCAGCAGTGTATGAAATAAATGGACATAAATTCTCCTGAAAAGTTAAGTTTTATCTCCCATTTTTGTAACAAGCCACAAAAGCCAATAACAATGTAAACAATCTGTTCTTTTTGACTGAGCATATTGGAAAATATACCTAGTTCCCTATTTGAAATTGACAACAGTGCTGTAAACCAGGAAAATAAAAGGAATAATAAAAATTGGATTATTTTGGCTTCAGAATATGCATAATATGACTGATGTCTGTTTTTTTATTAATAGAAATTCAGCTGTGGACCAGGCTGTGACACTACTCTTACCACCAGGGTCAACCAGACAAAGCTGCAATACCAATGAAACCATGTCAGTATTATGGGACAGCTTCCACCACCTGGAGATCTTCTCTATATTACTCTTCCTGAGACAGCAATGATGGGATTGCTTTCCTCAAAACTGTTAAATTGTAATCATAGACATTGGCCTGGCTGTGACTTCTGCAAAGAGAACTTCATGGAGAGCATGAAGTGCATACCCACGGAGAAGAGTTTGCTTCATGTTTTTCCTTGCCTTCATATTTTTAATATATATATATATATATATATATATATATATATATACACACACACACAGTATATTAAAAAAAACCTTCTTGGTGGTTTTATCATTTACCACAGAGTATGATCTGGTGGCCATCCACTAAAACAGGATGCAATAATAAATGTGTGCTGAGGAGAGGGTGATAGAGTGGAAAGGATAGAAGTCAGTGGATGAGAAAAAGGTGAAACTCCAGGTCATTACACAGGGCATAGATTGTAATTTTTTGGCAGGCCACTGTTGAAAGCCTGCCATTTGCCAACCAGCATCTTGTAAGGGTACAGTATAGTCACCAGTAACATGGATTGTTCTCCTCCCATTAAAATGGCTTGCAATGAATGAACCGCTATCAAGTCTTTTGGTCTTTTTTCTTTTTATTCTTTTCCTCCTCTAATTTTTTTGTGTATAGGTCCTGCATTATCTCTCTCTGTTTGTGTGGCTTTTCTTACAGATAATTCAGTTCCCTCCCACTGTTCAGCTAGATGCAGTTATGGTGTACTGGTTTTTCCAAAATTGTCGATGGGATGTGAGTACGTGCCCTGCGACGGCCTGGGACCTTGTCCAGGGTGTTCCCTGTCTCATGCCCTAGGTTTTATGGAATAAGCAAAAGGCTTTCTTTTAATCATGCACATGTTTAAAACATTTGAAATATTTTTAAATGATGCAAAAAAAATGCATTTATGGTTTTCACTTTATTTTGACTTTGTATTGGTCTCAAATTTTGGAGGCATACATTTTTTTTTTAATATGCATGAAATATTTCACCTTTTTATGTCTTTTGCATGTTTTCTGCATGCATTTTGTTTCCTAAATCATTAATTTCCACCACATAAAGTGAGCAGTGATCAAAGGCACTCTCTGAGGAATGACCTAGAAAACTAAATAGCATATTGTATCTCAAGAAAGATTTTATTACTCATTAAATTTGGAAGAAAAGTCTTCAGGAGTAAGAAATTTCCGATGATTTCCTCCTGTACAGTATTTACATAAATACCTGCAAAAATGGAACCCCGAGGGTCCTATTCCCTAATGCATAGGACTTTCTGAAGGATGGTTAAACACATTCCACCTGTCTTGCTGGATATTGTGTTTCCTACTGTGATACAGCTGTTCACAATTTAGAGGCTTTTAGTTGTGCTTAGAACAGATCTAAACCACTGGATGTAAATAGTATTGGCATTATCATTGATTCATTGTATTTTATGTCAATGCATGACATTTTGTGTGAGGAGGATGGAAGAAGGTGAAATGAAAGGAGAGCCCCATGTATAGCCGAAGAGTACAAGTGTTTAAAAGCACTTACATACTGCAAACCTGCAGATTTTCATTCAGCGACATAGAGAGAGAGACATAGAGAGAGAGCAAAGGACTTAACTGTAGTTAACCACATGTTTATGAGCCTGAAACCCATGACATGCTGTCAGATGGAAATATTTCTGTTAGTACCTTGCCATTTTCAGAGTAAATGTAAATTCAGGTGAAAAGTATATAATTGCAGCAGAGAATGACACTCCTGAACAAAGACGGCTCTCACAGCAAACACTTAGCATTGCTGGATACCATTATACTGAGGAGTAGAAAAAAGGCAAAACATTCTTTTTCTCCCTCACAAACAAAAATACACACAAGAAGAAAAACAAAGGGTGAGGACCTGCTGAGATGACATTTATTCAAAACCAGGCCTGAATTTCTGTGACTCTTTTATTAATGCAGCGGTCCTCTGCATGCTGACATCCTGGAAGTTTCACACATGCATCGTGCTTTATGTGACACCTTATGGTGACATGATATGCTTTTAATGGCAGATGGGCTGCCAGTTAGAAATAATCAGAGAACCAGAAAAAAGTATACAACTGGAAGATATCCAACTCTAAAAATTAGAGTCAGCCTGGTAAGAAACTGAAATAGAAGCATTATTTAATATTATTTAATAATAAAGTAAATGGCTTGCAGTGAAATTTATAATTCAGTGTATTGTCCTCCGCCTTATGAATCTTTCAAACGCCACATCCTACATGTCATCATCATCAGTTTAACTTAAGCAACCAAAAGTAATAATGGTTTAAATGATCCTCCTGCAACCGTGTCCAGAGGCCTTTATCATGGAGCTGGATGTCTTGCTTAGCCAGAAAATGTGTCGGATTTAAGGTTAAAATGGACTGTATCTTTGTTCATTTATTTTGCAATAAAAATTAAATAAACTTTGATCTCAACGTTACCGATACGCAAGTACAAAGACCTGGGATGGTGGGAGTATGTATACTACACTGCTGCACGGCGGGGCTAGTGACCAGAATTCAGACTAGGCGGAATTGGCACGCACAACAAAATTTGATGTTGCGGACAGGAAATGGGAATACAACAAAAACAATTTGGACTTACAGTCCTCTTCATTCGTATGTCTGAAAGTTCGCAAGTAGAGGAGCGTCTGTTTATATATTTTTTATGTCAAGTAACAGTGACTGTGCAAACTTTTATGGAATACCTCATTCCTGAACATTAAGTACAGTCTATAAACAATCTTCACTGATGTCGATGGCCATATGACTTGGTGTGGATGCTGTTCCCAGATTATGCTGCATACTCTTTGTCCACAACAATTTACTATTAATATAAGGCAAAATTGTTTAAAATTGCATAATTATAATTTTATTTCCCAAAAAAAGTAGCTAGCGACCCAAACAGACTAAAGTGGTTGTTTTTTTTTTTTCGTGCATTTTAATGCACATTTTAAGTGCCAAACAGCACTCGATGGATTTTTTACTTTTAGTAAAGTAATAATGCTTCCGGAAAGTCCACAAAGGCTAAATTAGCAGAGAATAATCAAATATATAAACAATTATGTTTAGTAAAATAAAATAATTTAAAAAATAATAGGACCTTTCTGTAAAGAATTACTGATGATTAAATAGGCAGGTACTTCACTTATTACTCAACAATGGAATTAATATTTTTTCACACTGTGAATGTAAAGTTTTGGTTTAGTTTCTTGTGTTTGTGCGCATATACAGAGTTGCCTTGGGCCACTTTTGATTGGTGAGCATGACTGGCACATGAGTAGCTCAGCACTTTTGATTGGTGAGAATGACTGTCACACAAGGAGTGTTTGTTCAACTATTCTCACAGTTTTAAACCCGGGCTTAGACATGCTGTATAATACACATTCTAAATCGCAGGCTTTGAGATTTGCTAATTGCTTTATTTCAAATACCAATTTTAATTTGAAATAGATAAATCGTTCAGCGCAACTGTACAGGCTCCAGGACAACTGGTTGGAAGGATAGTTTGAGTTTGCCTGTATCCCGCAGCAGGATTTCTTACCTCACCAGATAACTTGTTGAATTTAAGGTAGCTCAGTCCAAATGGACTTTATCTTTGATTATTTACATTTAGCTCCGACTACCTTAAGTCCGGCTTTGGGATACAGATCCTAGGTCAGGTGTGAAGAAAAAAAAGCAAGAGAGCTTAATGGGAAACTGGAAGCAGGAGGAGGAGAACAACTGTGTAGCTGACAGCTCTGAAAACTTAATACATACAAGCTGCATAATGTAAATATGAATGTTGTATGTACCAGACAAGAGCAAAATAAATATTATTAACCAAAAAATTAAATATTAACCCCACAAACTTACAGTAATTAGGCTGTTGATAGTGATTTGGCCACTATTACACAAACAGCTGGCTATAGAGCGACTGCCTGTGACATTAGCTCAACTACACCTAAATTTAACAGCTGCCAAAACCCAGAGAACACCTCCTGGCAGACGCAAACCATAATGCATATGGTGTACATGGTAATTCTTCTAACTGGTGAAAGTTCACACGCCATTGTCGACATATCCTTGCAGATGTGGTGATGGCTTATTCATTAATTTTTGAAGAATGAAACATCAGTAATGAAAATCATCCATGCACATACTTCAGATTACTTAACATACACTATGTAGGATCACCCATGCACATATTACAGAACTTAAATTCCAGGTGGCCTGAGACAAGGCCAGCCTGGTACGAGAGGTAGACAATGGCCT
>JABFEB020000001.1:37316342-37330458 GCA_019775895.2 Stomatorhinus ivindoensis | reverse complement strand
CCCAACACTGATTTGTCCCGTCTTCCCCTTCCCTACACATACACCTTTCTGGCGATCTCCAACCCTAGACTGGGGATCGTAACATGTGTATCAACATTAATTAACATTAGAGAATTCTTTAATAATATTTTATAATAAAAATATTGCATTTTTCATATGACATTGATTCAGCTGCTACTAAATTTTTTTTTGTATTTTTAATGTAGCATACATATATTTTTTATGAGTTGCTGGAAACAACAGCCATATACAATGCACTCCCCTTCGGGTCAGCTATAAACTTTGACAAGTTATAACCTTAGCGTCCGCCAACAGCTCTGAATCTGGCGCGTACATGTCCAATAACTAATATTTAGATATTACATGAAATAAAATCAATGACCGTACACCAGCATACAAATACATGTCTATATTTAATATATGACAGTATTAATCAAAGTTAGTGAGGAAATTTAACATTTCTCACCTGTTAAACAGGGTGAAAAAGGAGACAATGAATCTCATGTCCAGCCTTCACGAAAGTCTCTCAGTTCAGAGAGAAAACCCTTTTTTCGCAAAGTATAGGCATAGGTTCACTGCCTCCTACTGGTTGACCATATACCACTGTTTCTCTTCTTTTTTTATTTACGGCAATAAGGGCTTAAACAGGTTTTATTAACATGACTAATATCTTTCCTTTTCCTTAAAATTAATTGTAAAACAAAAGAGATCAACCATAAAGTAACGCCAAGGGTATTCGAACATCAGCATACAACCACAAATATGACCACACATTGTGGGTGTCACATGTGCTTGGGTAACTTCACAGATAGCTAGTGTGTTTTGATCATTCAAGAATCTGTTAGGAGAGCTACCAATCCTGCTTAGTCTGTTTTTGCTTGTTATTGCTAGCAGAGGTCATGTTATTGCTAGCAGCCGTTCCCGAGGACCATGGCACTTCCCATCTTTATCCTAAGAATTTTATATTTATAATAATGCAATATGTTATGTACAAGTTTCAGTCAGATTTAGAGAGCAGTTTAACATAGAGCATTAAATCATCTCTTCTATTTTCATTTCATTACACACCAATGCTTGGTACTGTCAATCCAATAATTCATTCACTCTCAGTAACTGTTTATCCAATTTAGAGTTACAGGTTTTAGCATAAGATTTAGTACAAGTGGTATTCATTAATAGACAGCTGGTAATGCATTAAGTATGCATTAATATTCAGTAATTTACTATAATTGTTTCAAAAGTAATTATACACAGGCTGGTTGAAACTTTCTAACTCATTCAGTATAATTTAAAAGAGACTAGCCTTATTCAGTTACTCACAGGCAGCTTACAGCAGTGTTAATGCTTAAATAGAAATTATAGGTCATTAGGATTGGAAATGTTAATTATTATAACTAAACATTGAGCTACAATGAACTATGTCATCCTACAGTTGATGTTTATCCACAAATGTCTTCCCCAATGTCATGTTCTTCCGCTCTACAAACATTTGCAATAGAAAAATGTTTCTATGTATACAGAGTATGTACTTGGGCCAATGATGTGCCACTAATTTCTTGTGTCCATGTGGTATAGTTAAATTTGAAAGCATTATGATCTGAAAATGAACTTATAAATTACTTGCATGCATACTTAATTGAGGACCTTGTCTAAAATGTCCAGTTTTAATACATTTTCAGAATATTTAAGGGTTGATGGCAAAAATGTCTGTGTGGTGTAACCATAAAGACTTTGTTCCAAATAATTAAAGTTGCTTAAAAAGGTCTGACTAACACACTCTTTCTGTCACACCCTGCCCAGCCGATCCCCCGTTTCCTTTCCCAGCATGACCCTAATGAGCCACGCCTGATTCATATTAGTCTTACCTCTTGTTCCTGCCTTCCTATGATTCACTCCAGCTGCCTCTTGTTCTCCTACCTTGTTAGTCTTTGTGCAAAAGGGCCTCCCTGTCCAGTGCTTCCTAATCCTGTCATTAGCATCTTAACTCCAGTAAAGCCCCTTTTTTTGACCCTCATGCCTGTCTTCTGCTCCCTCGCTTCCAGAACATGACACATACCCCTTTCACTCCAAGCCCTCGCTGGAGCCGGTGCTGGTACTTGGCTGGAGCTGTGCTGGAGCTCACATCAGCCCCACCAAAATCCATCACACATTTACCCTGCAATTGGTGTCGAAAGGGTAGAACGATGATGTCAGTGTGTACATGTTGCTGCAGGAGGGGTACCATTTCAAAGGCAAAGACAAAAATGGAGGACCATGCAATAAGCAATAAACACAATTTTTGAATTTACTGCAAATGCTTATATTATTTTTTGCTTTATACAGTATGTTATTGTTCCAGGGTTTAACTCAACACAGTTCATTCAAAATTTCACAAGTCATTTGACTATATCTGCCAATAACTTATTCCTGCATTTCAGTGGTCCAATGAAAACTACCGTTTGTGTGTTCCAGTTAAAAGAGGGCTGTAATCGGAGATGCATCCATGGATGAACTGTGAGTCATGCACGATAATACGTGGGGATGCACATAACTGTCATGCATGTATGGATTTACCTTAAAAAGCGCTATGTGAGGCAATCAATTGTTGTAACTGCAAATGCGTACTTTTAGGATGTGCATTTGTGCTGCTATGGCAAGAAATTACCTCACATAGGAAATGTAAGTATGGATTTGCATATAAAGGTTAAAATGCATATTAATCTCTTGTCAAATCAGCGTAAATGCATATAAAATAAGCATGGGATGCTGAAGGAACTATTGTGCAATATGCATTAATTAACTACTTTGATAGGGAGAGTGAAGGCAAGAATACAATGAAACATTTTGGTAAACTTATTTTACAGATAATCAAGAAATATGTAAATCATTCACATAGAATTTAATAAATATAAAACGTGGTAAATTTCACTTAAATTATTGACATTTCAAGAAAGTGTGAGTGTTATTTTCATTGCTGGAAGAAAGCAGGTAGCTGTACGGTATGTATCACAGCCGGGTATACCAAAGTTAAATTCTGAAGGTAATTTATTAGGTAAGCTAAGTTGCCATTACAATGATATAAAGCAACGCCCTTTTCACAACAGCACAAACACAACTGAGTGTTTTGTTTGATAGATCCTTAGAAGGCATCCAACATACACCACCTGTTGGTTCATAGTCAAAAGTTCATAGTCATACCCAATTCCTAAAAGTTTATCCTATTTATGGTTGCGTTCAATGCTCTAGTCACCTGGTTAGCAGGTCTGTTTCCATATATCATCCATATATAGTCCATGACAATTGTTCGTATGGCAGCCAGTTTGGCTCCTCTATTCTGATGACCCCTGTCTTCTCCAATTCACTCTGCATTGTTTCATAAACTTTTGCTTTCTGCTCTGACAACTCTGACGCCACACACTCCCAACTCTGGCCCAGAAGTCTCTCAGGGCCATAAAAATGAGCTCCGGTCTTGTTTTTGGTGTGAATGCAACGACTGGGCCAGAATTTAGGCTAAGCACAGGCCTGCGAAAGGGCTAATTCTTAACTAGTCTGGCATAATCTAACATTAGAGCTATTTAATAGGATATCAAAGTAACAGAACACAATTACAATTTGAGGAAACATGTCAGTCAGGTCAACTAGTGGTGTTCAGGTGGTGTAACCACCATTCAAGGAGCCATTCTGTTCATTTTGTACAAGAAAAACCCTGTGACAGGAAATAATAGCACAGAGAAGGAACCCTGGTGACCATAACTGCTGCATAACTAGGTTAGTAAGTCTTTTTAAAACATCAGTTAATTAGACATTTTTAAGGTATGGTTAGGTTTACATATCAAATGGTGTGACCCCAGGAAAACATTCAGAATTCATCATAATTATAATAATGATTCTTTACTTTAAAAAGTATATTTGAAACATTCACAAGAAGTCCAGGTGCTTACATAGGTGCCCATGAAAATGTCTATAAAAACTGATTTGAAGTGAGAAATGGTGTAACCAGTCACACCGTTTGACTTATTACAGGCCTTTCTGTCAGAGACCAATTTTGTGAAATATCAATAGTTTATGGTGATGATTAAAGGTAATATAAAATAACTGGCTATGTGGAACTATTTTCAAGTGTCAATATTATATTTTTGGAAAAAGTGGTGATTTATCCACAACTATATTATCAAGGCTGGGATAAAATCGTGTGGCACAGCCTTGCTGTTTTAGAAATGTTTATCTCCAGTCCATATTTGTATTCCATTCACTTACAAATGTAAGCAATATATTATATAATACATGTATTTTATTTCATAATCTTGCAGAATCAAGTGGGTGAACAATGACTGCTGAACAGCAGCTTTAAAAGACCTAAAACTCCAATAATTCAGTGATAGGAGAAACGTTATTCAGACAAGTTTCCTTCACAGGATGCCTGGACTCAGCCTTAGGGTGAGGAGCTTGGATATCTGCAAATGACTCAAATTAGAGCTGTTGTTCCTACACATCAGAAGGCATTGAGGTGGTTTGGGCATCTGTTTAGGATGCCTCCTGGATGCCAAACTGGGGAGGAGCCTCAGGCATGTTCGACCAGCAGGAGACCCCATGGCAGACCCAGGACATGCTGGAGAGATTATATTCAGACTGCTGTCCCCACAACCCAGCCCTGGATAAGTGGCAGAAGATGGATGGATAGAAGGATGTATGAGATCATAGAAGACATTAATTGATAATTCATGTTGCTAGATGTTTTTTAAATATATTGAAGTGAAATAAAATGGCAAGTTTAAAAAAACTTTAACTGTAAATTCAACATGGTCAGGTGGTGTATTTGGTTTGTGTCAATTGGTACAACCAGTCTTTTTCATAAAAATAAGATAATATACAGGAAAATTAATGTGGAAAAAATATAATCCTCAATTGCATTGTAATACGTTTTAATTTATTTTTACATTATTGTATTATTTATAAAACAGTTGTTTTCAGCACGTATCCTGCTCAATATTGTAAAAATGGAAAACAAGATAATCCTAAAAAAATTTGTTTTTAGTGTGAACTCCACAGAGAAAGGAGCTGGGGCCAAACCCAAAACGATCTTACTGCGAGGCCGCAGCGCTAACCACGCCACCACTGTGCCACCCCTCATAGTGAAAAAAATATCTAAATTAATTTGAATTGACATGAAACCAGCATGAATATGAAATGCACATTTTACCAAACCTGATGCATATTTTTTAAACATTTTTTTTTCAAGATTATTGGCTGGCCAAATCTTTTATATCTTATATCTTTCGGATCTTGACGAACTTTATTTGTCACTGACCCAATTAATGTTAAGAATAATTGTATCCAGAGTTGGCCCTGGGTTTAATTCTTAGCTATCTGTGGTGAGCAGCCTCAGAGGTTACAAAATTAGCATGTGTTGCACTATTTAGGCAGGTCAAACAGCCTGTAGCTGGTGTACAGGGACCGGTCCTGTTGATGGGATCCTCTGGGATATAGGCTCCAGGCATGTTTTAATGGTTTGTGGTAAACAAAGTAAAAAGGTGGCTGAGTACAAGTGGAGGTGTTTCCTGGTCTTTGCACCTCCTCAGCTAGCAAGAGTGTTGAGGGGGAACCTTTGCTGGAGTATTCAGCCAGGTGTGTCCGAGGAGCATGAATACCCTGATAGAATCAGGGGCTTCAGTATTTTATAGGGGTTCCAAAATTTAATGTCAGGGTCCCTGTTGGCAAAATCAGCACCACTTCCAACTTTGCTCAGGGCTCAAGGTGACATTTTGCTAGGACCCCCGAAAAATTGAGCTATGCCCCTTTACTCAGCCAAAATAGATTGGAGGTTAAATTAGAGGTAAAAAAAAAAAACTCTCTTCATATTCTCTAAAAAAGCTATATAATCACAAAAAAAGATCATTTCCATTTGAGGAGTAAACTGATTAGACATGTAGTTAGTGATCATGCTAACAATTAAATTTACTTCTTATCAGTATAAGATTTTGGTTGTTAAAAATACTTTTTAAATAGACATTTATAATCTTCCATGCAGGGCATACTTTAAACATACCGTATGATATTTTAAAGCAATCTCCTCCTTGGCCATTATTTCAATGGAGAATTTATATAGATAACTATATTGATAAATGTAAAAAAATATGTAATATATTGCATAGACGAATCTTGCTACCTGTGATCATGATTCACTAATGATCATTCACTTAGATGTGCACATTTGTAGATTGGGGATTGTGGTGAGGCTCCACCTTGCTCTCATGTGATTATTTTTTAACGTAAATCTACGCTGAAGGGTTCTAAATGCGAATTCCGGAATCAATTACAGATTACGTGTTCCTTGGAGGCAAATTGAGATTTGCCTCTGGCTATTTATTTCAAGGCAGATATTGGTCACTGATTATTCCATCACACAAGTCCATTTTCAATTTAAATTGGGTGTAAAATTTCTTGCAGCTTTATTAAATGTCTCTATGAAATGTCATTTTGCCATTTTGATTACCTTTTAGTGATTCATATACTTTCTTTTTGTAATATCTGACATTAATCCCAAATATTCCATGTTAAAATTAAACATTTAGTTCTATCTATCAGCGTTTTGGTCATACAGTACTCTTACTGTCAACAGTTGATTTAATTAATTAAATTTAATCAATATTAAAATCTCATATACACACTTTTGTCAAATTCAGCAAATTTATCACTGTCTGCTAGCTGTGCATTCTGTGTTGTGTACTGAAATAAGCACAGTGTTTCTAGACAACCCTAGGTCTGTAAACAATGAGAGATACAAAGTGGTTGTGACCAAGTCATGCAACACTGTTCCAGCCAATCAGTAACAGAGGTTGTTCACCAGGGATAGATGGGGAAACGGATTGGTTGGAGGCTACCCTCCCCCATTCTGTGCACAAGCATGAACTTTATCTGTAGTTCCACATAATAAGTACACAATGGCTGACCAGCCCTAGGAATCATGATTTACATAGTGCTAATTGTTAATCTCGCAGGGCAAGTAAACAGGCACGGGAGTCCGGGATGAGAGCAGGAAGCAGGGTTTATTGAGGCGAACACGAGGAATGGCACAGAGGGTACAGGCAACATCGAGGTAACGTCAGGGTAACTTCAATGACTGACCTGGGGGCGCGGCACACATGAGGCTCGGAAGGGCAGATCATGACACTACTGTGATCAACAAATATTCTAAATCAGATAATATCAAACTGAAAAAGGAAAATAGTCACTCAATTGTGAAAATTAATGTTCGATGATAAAATACAAAAGCAGCACTAGCACAACTGTCTGCCTCAAGTTCTCACGTGGGCCTGGGCTGCTGCACTGAATGAATGACTGACCAGATTCATACAACGACACTTTCATTGATTGTAACAAGACAATAATTCAACAACAGCTGTGGTAATGATAGCAGATGCATCACAACCCAAATCGGGGACACAGAGAGGTTTGCACTTTGAGTGCTTTAAAAAGCCTCATTTGGAGATATTTTGGATTTTGGTCAGTAGATGACAAAATTGTGGAACCTATTTTATGGTCACATTTTGGGAGTTTTATCTTCTGTTACAGCCTATGACCAACAGGGGGCATCCACAGGCGGTAAACTGGGGAAGATGATGGGTTGGAGCCTACCCTCCCACATCCTGAGTGAACACCCTTTTTCCTGTTTACAGACCTGGGGCTGAGTAGAAACATTTTTTTCTATCAACACAACACAGAACGGACAGCTAGTGGACTGTGAGGAGAAATTTGCTGTATTTGACGAAAAGTGTATTGGGTTAAAATCTCATACCCTCCCTTTAGACAAAAACATTAAAAAGTGTATTCTGCTATTCTGACTGAATCAATATTGAGTAATAAATATGCTAAAGATGGAAGCTTCATGCACTCCAGGTCCCCAATGATTTGATTATTTCCCATTTCCCAGAAAAAAATAAATAAAAATGTTGCCCTATGTTTATCGTACACAACTCGTTGGAGTGCTGAATATCCTTTCTGTATACCATAACATATTTATTTTGTAATGGGTATGTATGTAGATCTTTAAAAAAACACATTTATGTTGAAATAAACATACCCATATAAGTAATGTCACCTGGGTTCAAGTCTTCACAAGTGTTCTAGGGTTCTATGTGTGTGGTGTTTGCATGTTCTCCCAGTGTCATCGTGGGGTTTCCTACGGGTTCTCCAGTCTCCCCCCACAGTCCAAAAACATGCTGAGCTGAGGCTGATTGGAGTTATCAGACTGCCCATATGTGTGCATTTGTGAATGGTGTGTGAGTGTGCCCTGTGATGGGTTGGCACCCCATCCTGGGTTGTTCCCTGCCTTGCACCCATAACCTCTGAAATAGACCCCTCCGCAACCATAAATAGGATAAGCAATTTCAGAAAAATGGATGAATGGAAGTAGTTATGTCTGTTGTTGAATTAGCTTGCCTGCTTATGGACATAATACGCAAACACAGATTTTCAAATGGTTCGAACCAATGTGTTTTTTTTAGAAGGTATAATCGAGCATCAATTTTGGTATTTTTCGACTAGCTTAACCAGTTTTATAGTTTTGCTATGAGTTTTTGTGTTGTGTTTATGAATATGTGTCTGTGGTGATAATGTCTAAGTTTTCCACTTTTTCACAGAAAAGTGTTTTGTGGGATGACCTCAAAGAACAAATCGAAAGTTTTTATCAGCATTCTTAAGTACCAGATTGTTTTCTTTTAATGAAATATATTATCTACTCCAGTATAGCTGTTGAGGATATGTGAGAAAAAAATAACATTACATTATGAGCCAGCAGAAAGTCCCTGAGGTGGTACTGATATGTTTACGTGCAGTCTCTCTGTATGGGAGTTACTTTGCTTTTTACAACTCTGTGTATAATAAGCACAAGGGGAACAATGCACTGATTGTCCAAAATTGTAATTCACATTTTATTTGCTTACATATCCTCTCTGTCTTTGCTAATATACTCTTGGTCCTATAGCTACAATGATTTCTTACATCTTCATGTTGTTTTTGATATTTGTGTAAAAAAAAAAATCAGCTTGAATCTATGGTTTCCATGTTCGATTCCATTCTACACAGCTATTAGATACAGCTCATAAATGGAGAGCTATTTCATCATAATTATGGTTTCTATTTCAAGCTGTGCCTCATACAAATGCATGTGAATCCTTGAGGCTCTGGCTTGCAGTATTTGTGCTAGACATAACAGTGACATTTACTTATACCTGTAATTTGTGCCCAATTTTCACTGCGGTTGGTCTTTGACTAATAAATGAAAGCCAGAATTAAAGCACAACTAAAAATAAGCTTTCTATTAATGTTGCCTGCATAGGTAATTTTAGTTTGAAAGAAAACTCACATTAGGTGTTTATCAGTTATAAATATTTTCTTGAAATGGTGCCTATTAGGCGCCTACCCACAGTTTACTCTGTCTGTCTACATTGCTGTATGTGCTCCTGTATAAATTAATCCATCCGTCTTATAAACTGTTATCCTAGTCAGGGTCATGGAATCTCTTTAAATCATCTCATTTGTATCCATTTACCTACCTGTCCCAAAACATGTGGTATAGCAAAATATAGCAAGTAGGTTGACCAGTTAACAGCATGCAGTCCCATCATTCCCTTTGACATTGATCTAAAGCTCCTATCTAATTCCATATCTCGTAACTCCGGCAACGCCTGAAAAGAAAAATGATAAACACACTAAAACCTGGTGAAATGTTACTATGGAAAACTGTAAATAGCTTATAATATTCCAATAATGTTTTCCAGAATATAAAGTTTGAAAGTAATGTCTCCAAAGGGGATTTAGTAACGTATGCATTAGAAAATCAAATCAAAATCAAAACCCCAAAATGTGCAGCTATGTAGTCAATCCTCTTAAAACATGACTAATGAATTCCTGAAAAACCTTGCGTTCACTGCAATTACGTGCTAAAATACACAGCTCTAAAGGAAAAATGGAGTTAGGGAAATGTGACTATAAAACACCCTAACTTACCCAAACAAAACTAATGAAACAATTAAGACAGCGATACCAGTGGCAAATAATTACAATTACATTAATTTAAATAATAATAGGCTAATAATACGCTAATAAATTACATCATAAACATTTTTAGTGGGTCTTATGAGACTCATGAGAATTACCTAGTAACTTCAAACTAATGTAGCAAACTCACTACCCTCACGATTGTGCTGATTCGGGAGTCGTGAGCCACAGCCACCATGCGGCCGAGCACAAATACAATGGATTAAGGTATGCAGTGGGGTACCAAAGGCAATATAGCCACAGACAGTCTACGAAAAGCAAATAAAAATTAATTAGAAAAGGCTGCTGTGAGTTTTTTTGATAATTTGTGTATTATTTTTAGATTTTTGGAATCTAAAATTTTGGTATGTGTAATGTGTGGATGTGGCTTACAGAAAGGTTGGTTGGTTTCGATTTGAAAACCGGTTCAACCTATTCACTGAAGATAACTGCTTCAAAAGAATGATTTGTTATGAATCGGGCATCGCTATCATTCATTTGGATGGCTGTGTTTGCATGCAAGTAGTATCTCGTACTAAGACTATTTCACGTTGTAGCTTGCAGAGTGCTGTCTCTCTAACTGAAAATCATGCAAATTCAAAAGTCATTCCTTGTTGTATTGGACTTGTATTGGAGATACTGGGTTCAGTTGTTCTGTCAGGGGGACCAGTTGTACATGACCGTAATGTCCTCCAAGTATTACATTAGATTGCCGGCATTAAGAAACAAAAAAATAACAACTTTGAAAACTAATGTTATTTATGCAATGCTTTGCAAGCACATTTGACAGTTTTTACAAATATGTAACTCTAATTTCTTTTGTTTTTTAAAAACAAAAATTATGTACTTTAAAATTGTTTTTTTTGTTGTTTCTTTCTGTCATTAACTTTGCTTTTCACCAACTGAAGCATCTCAGCCACCCGCCACATACGTGACCATCAGAAAATGTGCTTACATTACTATTATTATTATTCACTAAATTCAGGTTTTCCAGTCACTTCCATAGCTATAGGTATGTAAAATTAAGCATCTAGGCTTGCAGACTGCTTTAACAAACATTTGTGAAAGAATGGTTGCTCTCAGGAGCCCAGTGAATTCAAGTGTGGTACCGTGTCAGGATGCCACCTGTGCAATAAGGCCATTCGTAAAATTTCCTTGCTATAAAATATTCCACAGTCAACTTTCAGTAGTATTACAACCAATTGGAAGCAATTGGGAACAACAGCAACTCAGCCATGAAGTGGTAGGGCATGTAAAATCACAGATTAGGGACAACGCATACTGAGGCGCACAGCCAATAGCTACAGACCTCCAAACTTTCTGTGGCCTTCAGATTAGCTCAAGAGCAATACATAAATTACTTCATGGAATGGGGTTTCCATGGCTGAGAAGCTGCACCCAAGCCTTACATCACCAAGTGCAATGCAAAGTGTCGGATGCAGTGGTGTAAAGCATGCCACCACCGGACTCTAGAGCAGTGGAGATATGTTCTCTGGAGTGACATGTCACACTTATCTGTCTGGCAATCCGATGGATGACTCTGGGTTTTGCAGTATTTGCCAAGAGAATGGTACTTGCCTGACCGCATTGTGCCAAGTGTAAACTTTGGTGGGGGGGGATTATGGTCTAGGGTTGTTTTTCAAGGTTTGGGCTTGGCCCTTTAGTTTCAGTGAAAGGAACACTTAATGCTTCAGTGTTCAAAGCCATTTTGGAAAATTTCATGCTGCTAACTTTGTGGGCACAGTTTTGGGGGTGGTCCTTTCCTGTTCCAACATGGCTATGCACCAGTGCACAAAACAAGGTGCATATGGACAAGGATGAGTGAGGTATGGAGGAACTTGACTGGCATGTCCAGAGCCCTGACCTCAACTCGATACCTTTGGGATGAATTAGAGCGGAGACTCCGCCAAGCCTTATCGTCCAAAATCATAACTTCCCAGAAGAGTTGAAGTTATAGCTGCAAAGGGTGGGCCAACTCCATATTGGGTCATCCCAGTCCTTGCTGTCCTTGGTGAGCTGTCGTAGCAAGAATTTCCCTTGGATGGTAATAGGAGCCAAAGAGACCAAGTGGGTCAAATAGGTCGTTAATGGTTGCAAGAACTCCTCTTCTAGTGAAGGGCTTTTCGCCATTTGCAAGTCTTAATGTGAAAGTACCATTTTCTGGATCCTAGTCTAGTCCTAGACTCCATTGCACGGGGGGCAACTCAACATCTAAATCCAGGTCTTTCAAGTCCTTCGCATAGTCAGTTGCTGGAAATGCCTGCATTACAACCGAGGAGATAGATGCTATTTTATGAAGTCTGGTCCACCTGTATGATGTGGGTATTGAAAGTTTTGAGAGATGGAAGAGCTTGAACTTGTCTTTACTGTGAAAGGTGATTGGGATATGGGCTGAAATAAGAGTGACAGCCGTTCTCGAAAACATTAGTCCAGTATGACTCCCTTAGGCTTGTGAGCTGTACCAAGACAGATGTTTCCAACTATGACCCTGCCAAGGTCAAGTCTTTGGGCAAAGGGGGCATTATTCAGCCCATTACATTGTTCTCTTAGCTTCTGGACCCCTAAGACATCTCAACCCAGAAGCAGGAGTATCTCTGCATCAGGGTCAAGCTCCGGGATTAGGTGAGAAATAGACTTAAGATGAGGGTGGTATTTTTATACTTCAGATGTAGGTATTTCTGACCTATCATCCGGCATGTGGTTGTACTTTATGAGCATGGGGAGAAGCACAGTGAGACTTCCGTCAAAGGTTTGAGCAATGAAGCCAGCTCCTCTTCCAAACAGCTCTGTGATTCTAGCGCATGTACGCAGAGTATAGGGAGAATCTGTACCTTTGAGGTTAACCCTCTGGAGTCTAGGGGTAGAGGACATACTTTCACTGACTGGGGCATGGTCACACATTTCATTCAAGATAATAAACTTAATTCATGGCAAATAAGTTATATATATTGACAACAAACTCATCTTAGCGTTAGTGTACTTTGTCAGACTTGTGTGAAGTTTGTAATTTGACATCAAAGTACAGACATTGCAAAATTCTGTTTCATAAAGGTGCACCAGCCAGGCAGATCGGCTAAAGTCTATGCAGTACTTGATGACCAGAGCTCCAGGTCTCTCGCTCAGTCGGAGTTGCTTGACCTGTTTAACCCTCTGGAGTCGACAGCATCGTCGGCAATGCCGAGTATCTGTCTTGTGTATTTCAGTTCAAAACTCACTGAAATCATATTATAGAAACATGAAAAAAGATGACTAAATCCGTAATCTGTCTTTTTAAAAATGCCCATTGTCGGAAGTACAAAAGTTTTCTAAAGTAGGTTAAATTGGCAAAAAAGCAAACTATGTGACCTTACTTTGTTTTACCTGCATCAGGGGCGTGTAGTACCGCTGTCACCCAAAGATCGCTATTCACATTCTAAATATCTGCATTAGTGCGGATTCAAATCCCATTCGCATGGTAATCTGAAGAACAACACAAAGGTGAAACGCGATCCAGATACATCCTGGTCAGTGCTATAAAAGGGGGTGGGGGGGCGTGGCCAGGTGTCAATGGCTCATTCATACACATGAAAGTTGCTATATATACAATGAAAGGAGCCAGAAGTTAGATTTTTCTTATTTATTTATTCAACTGAATGTTGCAACTACACTAATTAGTCATCTTCATGTAGCTAGGACTTGGTGATCAGATATCTGGTATCAAGACAAACTGCCAGCTTTGCTTACTATGTACTTTTATTATGTTTCTGCAAGTGTTCCATACTGCATGTCTATACTTTGATGTCAAATTACAAACTTAACAAAAATCTGACATATTTACAATATACAGGGTGGGCCATTTATATGGATACACCTTAATAAAATGGGAATGGTTGGTGATATTAACTTCTTTTTTGTGGCACATTAGTATATGTGAGGGGGGAAACTTTTCAAGATGGGTGGTGACCATTTGGCGATTTTTAAGTCGCCCATTTTGAATCCAACTTTTGTTTTTTCAATAGGAAGATGTTCATGTTACACATCAGATTTATTGGGAATTTCACAAGAAAAACAATGGTGTGCTTGGTTTTAACGTAACTTTATTCTTTCATGAGTTATTTAC
>JABFEB020000001.1:37289164-37299580 GCA_019775895.2 Stomatorhinus ivindoensis | reverse complement strand
CACGTTAAATAATTAAATAAATATGGCATCCCTACTTCGCGGAAATTCAGTTATCGCGGTCGGCCTTGGAACCTATCGCCCGCGATAAGTGAGGGATTACTGTATACTTTTTGTGTATGCACCTGGATCTTATTTTTCAGATACAGCAGCTGCTGTGATGACACAATGTCCAGTAGTAAGATGCAGAAGCTATCCTTTTCTTACTCTTTTCCTTGTTCTACTTTTTAAGTTGTCATGTATTATTTTTCTTTTCCTGTTTTTCTCTGTCTGACCCCCCTCCCTTTTCTGCATTATATTTTTATTTATTTATTTATTTATTTATTTATAATTTAAAAATTTCTTCTTCTTCTGTCTTTCTCCTCTTTCTCTCCCTCCTTTCTTCCTCTCTCTATCTCTCCTACTTCAGTTAACTTTCCCTGTCAACTCCGTGACAGTGAATAAAGAGTATACCTCAAGCAACAAGAGGAGGTTAATCCGAAGTTCCATTTGGCAGAATAAAAGTGTCGGCACAATAAAGCACCCAGACTAACATCCTGCTTGCTAAACTGCTGGACACGACAAGGGGGGGGAAATAAATCATATAATTTGACCATAAGTTTCTGCAGCCGGAGTTGGGTTCTTTGACTGATTTTTCAGAAAAGTAGCGAACATATAACTTTATAAAGTTTAATATAATAGTTTCTGCATAAACACAGAAGTCATTAATGATTTTGCGTAGAGTTAATTGTGCATTACTGTTGAAGTAGCTAAGGCTCCAAAGCTTCCAGTCAACTAAAACATTTGGATGTTTCAAAGTAGCATTTCAAGCCACGCTCATTAAAAAGGGAGAAGTCACTCTTAGGACTCAAAAAAGCAATATTAGGACTGCACAGCTTTCCCAAAACAGATGTATGAATCACTTTTACTTTAAATTAAAGTTTAGAAGGCCAAGATAAAATTGCTTGACTGCAGTGCATGTACATCTCATATTCGTATCTCATTATTGAACTTTACTCATCCTCTTTTGGCCAAATAAAACAAAAATATTTCCAGACAGGAAAGGGTTTTTTAAATGAAAAGGTGAAGAAATGTGTAAAGATAATGTAAAAGAAGCATTTCTCGCTCAGGCTGGTAAACTATCTGTCTCGTCGACAACTAATTTCCCATTATGTATGGAAGTCATTCCGAAGTTCCGCTCGGAATTGATCGACTGCTTATTAAAATGTGCAAATGCTCATTGAGAGAAGAAATTAGCACTATGGACAAATGAAATACAAGGTCTGCAGCAAGACAGGGCACACACTACTGTCCTTCTGATTTGCATTACAGGGCCTTGAAGAGGAAGACTCACATTTATCTACACAGCCTACAGTCCATAAAGTGTCCTGTTTGATTAACTTCACACAGTTAGCAAAAAGAATGTGCTAATTTCAAAATGCATCTTTCAGCCTCTTTTAAATGGATGTCAGAAAATAATAAAACCACCAGTAATTTATTAAGTTTCAAAGCCATAAACACTTTGGATCTAATGCCCAATGGAACTTTTTATTATAAACATAAACCATTTATATTTCTTTACTCACCATTCTGTGTATGTAAAGATGACTGTAGTCAATTTGAATGCCATTAAAAAGTAAACAATAAAAAGATGTTTTTCTGATGAGGATTTTGGTTCAACTAATGTTGTACAATACATTTTACTACCCAAGTATTATATGTAATATGCATTAGTTTGCTCATGTCTCCTCAGTATGGGAAATCAATCATTTAATTTTTTATTATAATTTCCATATAATTATAATTTCCATTCTCTCCTTGGAAATTGACTTTCTTGTCCCCCACATCTCCTGAAAACATATTTACGGCCATAAAGCAAGGAAGCATAGAATCTGGCAGCTAAACAGAATAAATGTCGAAAATGTCTTGCTCTCACATAAATAGGCGGGCTGTCTCCTTGACCGTCAGCCCAGAGTGCAGCGGCTTGTCAGCCCTTGTGGCTGTTGGTTAGAGTGTGAAATAAGCAGGTCACCCTTCCTGGTTTTCCTCACAAATAAAGCAGTCACTGTTTTACTCCAGGGTTCTGCCCCCCTCCCACTGCACACGTGTAACAGCAGACGTCTGCCAGCGGGATACTCCATAGTCCGCTACAGTGATCCGACCATGCCTCTGGTGAGCAAAGGCTCCACCAGGATACTGCCTGGCATCTGCTGTCACACACGCCGACCACATGCAGTGACGCGTCTCCATGCCGACGCCATTTGAGTGGGCCAGCCGATCTGGCGAGGTGTGGGGCCAGCAGAGGACGAGTCGACAGACATCAGCCTCAGATCACACTGGCAAATATGCGAGTGTCATGTTTAATGCCTGTCCTTGTTCCTTGTAAACACACTGTGTGATTCTTATGAGGATTATTGCAGCCTTCCTCAAGGCCTTATCTTACTTTGCACAAAAAACAGGAACAACATTAGTGATCTACTGTCTTTACTATCCCTATGTACTTCTCACAGGGATGTCTTGCATCAGCAGAAAAAATATGTGAAAGCTAATGGCTCCAAGTTCGGTCTCCTTTTACACTTACTGTAGAAATCTACCACAACATCATTTTGGTATACGGTCTCTTGTTTTGAATTTATTGATCCTTATTATTTATTAAAAGAATGTGTTTCATACTGATACCCTTTATCATAACATATGACAGATGGAGAACTTTTATAAGGCTGCTTATATATCCAGAGGTCTCAGTGACAAGCATTACCCACTGAGCATTAGAGCTGTGGCCCCTTGGGCAAAGGGAAGACCGTCAAGGTAGGTGCAAGACTCGGCTGCTTCTGCAAATACTTCCTAAAACAGAGAATAAGAAAGTTTACTGCCCAGGTGGCTTTAGTTTTACCAGATGTCAAATTCATAATGCAGTTTCTTAGGAGATCCTGTTCACGGGCCGTATAATGATCCCGTAAATTATTTAGCTTTTTTGTATTAGGAATTGATAATGTTTGTGTGATATATTATGTTGTAATATTAACCATAATGAAAGAAATTAAGTTGACTGTGCAATAGTGCATGATCCTATTAAGTAATAGACAAATTAAAATTAAAAATGAAACACCAGTTGAATTACATTTTACTTTTTTCTCATTTTATTACACTCATTCTCATACTTGATTCTGTTCCAGTATCCTCACTGTCCTTTCTTTGCTTTATTCATTTTGTCAGTATTGTATTCATGCATGCATATCAAAACGCATAATTTTTGTACACCAGTGGAAAAGTTTTAGCTTGGTTGAACAGCTCAAAGCTGTATATTTGATATTTAGCATGTTACCGTAACATAAATAAGACAAGTTAGCTTTCAATTCGCCATCCAAAGTCAAGCATTGTTTTGCAGGACATAATGTTTTTGTCCAGCTATACATGTTATTTCTTACATTTTGTGGGAAATCTGTGAAACTTTTTTTTTTCCATTTTGTTAAATTAAATTTGATGCTCCAGCTTGCTTTACTGGGAGAAATAGTCCTGTACAAATTCAGTTCTCTGCACAATGTATTGTTTTTATTAATCAATATAAAAAAAGATCATACTGCACACACTCAGTTAGCCCCTCCTCCTTCCTGGAAGAAGGCGGCCACTTATGACAATTCCTTCTTCAAAACATACTTAATAGAAAAAGTATTTTTTGTGGGTTTTTGTCACACTGTCTAAATTGTTTGCATGAAGCACTGTAAAATCATATTACTTTCATGTTTTCACAGACGTATTATTAAATTTCAGTGTCTAGATTTTGGTTTTAAAAAAGATTTTGTAGTTCAAATGCATTGTAATATTTACAACATAAGTGTCAAAATACGATTGTTACTTGTTACTTAAAAATGTGTTTTTATTTTTACTAGTCATTATCTTTATATGCCAATTTAACTGAGTGAAGAACCTGTCTGTACACAAATAAAGTGTACAGACTGGAGCAGAATGATGTTAAAGAATGGTTTTTTTAACATTTTAAGGAATGTTGGCTGTGCACTGTTGCAACTGTTCCCAGTTAGGGCTCAGTTGCAACATTTGACTTTGTCTATTTAAATTGTACGTTTAAATTGTACATATATTACGATATGTACACATGATACAGCAATGTGGGTGGGTAGCTGACAGATGTGGGTTTAATGTATTGAAATTTTGTCTCTCCAATATAAACACTCAGAGAAATTGAAGGAAATGCAAAAAGTGTTGCAACCATTCCTACTCTCCCCTACTTGACCAAGTCAATTATGATATACAATTGCATGCAGTGAACTGTGTAACCATTTCCACTTTCCATATTCCCCAATCATAAGAATTGCAAGGAACTGAAAGATATTTAAGCCAAGGACTCACTCAGGGAAGATGCAGGCTCCATCAGAGGGGTCAGAAGATGGCCTAATAAGTCGTTTCACCATGGGAAGACTTTTCCAACTACATATTGAGACACCTTTCAACATGAGGAAGGCTGGCATGCAAGCAGAAAATAGAGGGAAAGAGCAGAGGAGAGGTGATGGGGAGTGAATTGCATTTTTAAATGCTTTGAATTGTTCACTATGTGGGAATTGTTAACTTTTTACATTAAAAAAATGTGATAAAAATGTGAATTTAATGCTATTGGTGACTATGTGAATATTGCTTTTATGAATCTATCATCTCTGTTTAGGAATTTGTTAAATACATAAAGCTGTGATACTTGAATCAGAAAAGATTTTCAGAAGAAATTTTACATGTCAACATGCAATGCTTAATAATATCCCTGCTTTTTGAACTGTGCCTTTTGAGCATATGCATAGACTATGCAGTCATATCTTCAGTGATCCAGATTTGGCTGAATGAAAGAAAAGTGCTTGATTTGGCTCCTTGCAAGGTCCTACATCAAAGGCATGACTGAAGATCAAATGGCTTCATCAGCATGGAAACAGAGTGCTTTACTCTGTAACGTTTTCCTTTCTTTTCCCATCACATATCTCTATTTGAGTGCTGTGGTAAGGTGCCTTAGTGGGCAGCGGGGGGGTCTCACGTCTCACAGGGTTGTGGGTCTGATCCCTACCCTGGCTTGTGTGAGTTCATATGTTTTCCACATTTACCTGGGTTTCTGCTGGGTGCTCTGGATCCCTCCCAGTATTTCAAAGATGTGGGATTCGGTGTCTCTGTATTACCCTTAGTGTGAGTGCGTGTCCTGTGAAAAACCATCATCCCTTAGTAGGTGTACCCCTGCTCCCTGAGGAAGGCTACAGGCTGACTGCGACCTGCTTTGGGTAAGCAGTTACTGAATATAAATGATCAGATGGATATCGCTATTTAATGCTGACACCAGTTGCGTTATAAACATGCTGCTCTTTATTTTTACTTTCCTAATTAGTCAGCTATAGCTAAGGCTCAAGAGTACTGACCTGCCATATATCAAGATGGAAGACGGCTATGTCTTCGCATCCAACTATGACTATGTACTACACATCCAAATGGCCTATTAAGCTAGCCAGTGAACAGTACTTCACAGTGTATAATACTAAAAATGAAACTGAAATCGAAGGATAAACAGCATAATATTCTGCTAAAGGTGCAGGGTGAGCTGCAGCATAAAACAGCAAAATAGCTAACAATGATGTGGACTGCCGAAAGGAGATTCTACAGGCCTGGTGCTCCTATTTATTATGTTCTGCCAAAAAATTAGGCTTAACCACTTAATAATGTTAAACTGTGAAAGCATAAACAAACTGTGAAAGCCAATTTATACAAGTACTTAAAACGGGTGTTTTCATAGTCTTCATGGCACATAAGGTAAAAGTCTTTACAGAAATCCATTTGGTATTATAATCTATATAATTATGAAATGAACATTTGAATATAGACCACTCTTCTGTTGCTGCCATGATTTCTCTTCCCGCAGTGAATCTTTCACAGCGCAAGGCCTCTTCTCCAAATGACTTGTTCCTGGAGTGATTCCAAGTACAGATCCTCCATGCCCCCTCTGGTGTCTGTGTGCTGCTTGTTAAGGGGCTCACGTATGCTGCTATGCCTCTTTGCCTGTTTGGTAGATAATAGTCAGAACTTAGTAACAGTACAAAGTAGAGAGATGATCCTATGGGAAGACCACTGTAGCATGTCAAGACATTAGGCGGGCCTCTATTACAATGCGTTTTTCCTTCATCTGAATATAAACACAGCCAGCTACTGCTTGAGGATAGACTACCTTGAAAGCCACGGATGAGAGATGTTAAACTGACAAGCCATTTGTTACATTTTACTTCAATGCAGAGGTCCCTGGTAATTTCCATTTTAAAATCCCATTGAGAGCATTACGGGTGAAAAAGGCAACTTTTGCAATTCTCATAGTCTGTATTACTTTGTGGAACAATTAATTAATGGCTGTGATTTGACAGTACAGTCTACATGCTCAGCTTCAAGATAAAAGTAGCTCATTTGCATAGGCAAGTCTTGAGTTTTTATTCTGCCAGGACTCTGTACTGCTGCAAATTAATGTTCAGAGGAAATCTCATCCTTGCTTCATTGTAGTCATGCAGTTTCTTCATTTTTTAACAATGATTTCTGACTGTCTCAGACTCAATTCTCTTATTAAATCTAAGCTCCTATGTCTCTGAACTATATCTCAATTATGTTTAGATCACATGACATTGAAGGAGCACTTGACCATACTGATACAGAAATACTATCGCTGACAATTTTGCATCATTATGTACATTGATGGGGCAAAATATTGTGAAATCAGTTCATTTCAAGGTCATAGTCCACTGTGATGAGTAGCCACTGAGTGAGGTCCGAGGAGAGAAACTATGAACCATTGTCAGGGTGTTGGGTAGCTAAGACTCATCAATGTGAGATATAAATGAAGGGTATCCCTTATGGTATAAACCAATAGAAAGGCTACTGTGGCCCAAATGGCAGATACTTTTCATAATGATCATGGGAGTAATTGTCAGGGATCTGGGCAGCTCAGGCGCGAGAACGTGGCATAGTGCAAACAGAGAAGGTGGACGACCCTCTTGCGGCTCAAAGAGACAGATGGGGATTTATTAAACAAAACAGAAAACACTACAAACACAACAAAATCAAAAACTAAAGGGGATAAACAAGGACTAAATAACAAAACCTAGCAGGTAAGCAGAATATACATCTAACTCACAAACATCTCAATACAAGCAACGAACCACTAAGGAAGAGAACAGAAGCAGGGACTTAAATACAGAAACTAAGACTGGATTATAAGATAATAACACAGGACAGGTGAGACTAATTAACAGAGACCAGGAATACAGGGCACAGATGAAACTAATAAACTCAAAGGAACAAAACAGGGAAACTAAGAACTAACCAAGGAAACAGGGAAACAGAAACCAACACTAGGGAATTACAAACAGTTAAAGACACGTAGGAGCACAAGGACCAAAACAAAAACCAAATACAAAATCAGACACAAGAACTAGAGAATCTCAAATGAAACACTAGGGAGCAAAATACGAAAACAGAAGAGATAGGATTGAAACACAGGACAGAATGATTCACAGACAACTGGATACTGAATGTGTTGAGCCATGAGGCCAACAGAGAGCAGGAGAAAACATAAAAACTAACATGGAGGACGGGATGACCAGCAACGCCTGCTGGCCAAATGGGGAAGGGATACAGAGTGGAACAACGGGGCTGTCTCTGACAGTAATGTGACACAGTGCATGGAGGTCTGCTAAATATGGGGCTGCATAGCTATAGATCAGACTTGGTGGTCCGACACATCTCACAGATGCTTGACACATACCTGGCCGTTCATATCATGTGACAGAAAATGAGATTCATTGGGTGACCTTCTTCCATTGTGCCGTGATGCAGTTCCAATGCATTTCTGCCTATTGTGGGTGGTCTGGAGGGTGGACAGGGATTTGCACGGGCACTCTGGCCTGTGGCTATGCAGCCCCATTAACCACAGGGCTCGATACACTGTGTGACTCCCATGATCTACAACAAAATTATCTGCTATTTGTGCTGAAGTAGCCCTTCTATTGTTTCATTCACATCCTGCATCGATGACTGATTGCCGTTTTTCCTTCCTTGAACCACTCTCAGTAGGTACTGTACCCGCCACAGCTGACTGTGAGCTCCCCACAAGCCTTGCTGTTTTTGAGATGCTCTGAACCAGATATCTGGTCATAATGATTTGGCCCTTATCAAAGTGACTCAGATCTTACTGCAGTCCATTTCATCTGCATTCAGCATGTCGACTACAAATGTTGGCTTACCAACTAATATATTCCGTAGTCAATATTATTTGCTTCATAATGTTTTGGCTCATCGTTGTATATAAATTCATATTGTTTATTAAAAAATAAAAGTACAAATTCATGTGGCAGAGACAGCCTATTCCAAAAACAGAGGTGATTTGCCGATGGTGTGTTTACCATTTTGATCATTTATCCCTTTCTTTCTGCTCATTTTTTGGTTTCTTTCGGTAAAACACAGAATGCTGGCTTTTAAGGGGTTCCAGTGGTGCTGTTTGTTTTGGGAGGTTTCCTCTGGCATAGGTTTCCTGCTATGCCTCACCTCCCCTCTAGCCACAGATTTATTATAATGAAGACCTTTCCACATCCATTTGGGAATCTTCTATTAATCCAAGGGCATTATGGGAGTGTGGTTAGGAGGTTACGTTTATTCTTACACTAAATCCTCTGTTAACATCACCAGAGAGGATTAGGCTTTACCAAAAAAAACTGAAAATTTACCATCTATAGCAAAATAGAAAATTTGATTCCTTATGACATGATTGCAAAGGGATTCAATTAGAGCCACATGTGATAATTATCACGTAAACTAAATCACAGCAGGGCATTAGGCTACCATTTGAACAGCGCACAGGGCATCACGGGTTAAGTGCCGTAAAAAATGTGTAGTGCTGTATGCGACTGAGGGCGCAACAGTCTTTGACCGTGACTATAAATACTGTTAAATAGTGAAATAACTTTGAAGTTTTGTACTGTGGTATGTTTACATACTAAATACTTTGGAAAGTTTTAAAGAAGTCTCGCGTCAATTACTTTATTCCTCACGAAAGAAGAACGCGGAACAGCACTAACATCAGTCAAAGACTGCCGTGTGGATACTCCATGGTGGAACACGGTTGCTGCAAGAGGAAGCCGAAGTTTCACAGACCCTGCTAGAAGGAAGGTAAACGAAAGAAGATCGTTCATATCAAGATTTATTATGGAGAAAGGTTTGATGTTTCTAAACGCTAGATAAAGCTCGCGTAAATAAGAGAAAAGCGTACACACAGTAAAATGCCTGACGAGTCGGCAAGTGAAATCCTGGAGTCTGTTAGGCGGAATAGGACGCCAAAACCCACAGAGATCGCTATAGAAGAGAAGCTAAATAGACTTTGCTATAGGAAGCAAGGAAAATTAGCACTGCTCACTTGCGAGATGCATGATATTGAGCAAATGAAAGAAGTAAAGGACAATGTAGAAATAGTGGAAGACGAGTTGTCACATGACTTTCAACGCCTATTTTGTGAGTTTAAAAGGACAAATGAAGAAGTAGTTCAGTATTTACTGGAAGAAGAGAAAGAAGATGACCAGGCTAATTGGTACAAACCTAAATGTGACGCTTTTGAAAGGTTTATTCTAGATACCGGAAAATGGGTTTCGGAAACACGTAAAATCCTTAATGAAGGAGAAAAAGACAATGATAACATTATGCCAAAGGATAGTGTTTCAGCAATCTTTACAACGGGTGCTGGAAGTGCACATGGATCTGCGGCACAATCCACAACCAGCTCGGTGTGCGTGAAAGCGGAAGCAGAACATGCAGCTTTGCTTGCACATGCAGCAGCTTTAAAGAAAAAGCAAGAATTAGATGCTGAAGAACTGAAGTTAAAGGTTAAACGGGAGCATGTTGAGATGGAGGCAGAGATTGCAGCTTCTACTGCCAGGCTGAAAGTACTCAGTGAACATGAAGATGCTCGTGATGATATGAACAATTATTATCAATCACACAGAAGCAAGAATGAGGAGCGCAAAACTAATTTCTATGATCCTCCCTGTAAAGAAGAAGGAATTACTTTGCCTACTCCTTTAAAACAGTCATCACAGACATTGAGTAGTCGCAGTGAAGCAAGCACTTTAGCAAAACGAATTCCTGACTCTAGATACTCACAGCAGTTAGGTGGCCATGAGAAAGACCTTCATAGGATAAAGCAACGCCAGAATGAAGTAACTGAGCTACTAGTAATGCAACAAGGCCTGTCTCAACTTCCGCAGAGAGAAGTCCCAGTATTCTCTGGAGATCCCCTTACCTATAGGTCCTTCATGAGGGCATTTGAAAGCGCAATTGAAAAAAAGACAAACAGTGAACAGGACAAGTTGTTCTATTTAGAACAGTACACAGAGGGTGAACCAAGAGATCTTGTCCGTAGTTGTGAAC
>JABFEB020000001.1:37269622-37289064 GCA_019775895.2 Stomatorhinus ivindoensis | reverse complement strand
CAGTTACTTCAAGGGCCCAACCTCACAAATACTCTGCTTGGAGTGTTGAACAGATTTCGCAGACATCCAGTTGGGATGATAGCTGACATTGAATCAATGTTTTACCAAATCCGGGTTCAAAGGAAGGATGTAGACCTTCTTAGGTTTTTGTGGTGGCCTGAAGGCAGTCTGGAAAAGGAGGCAGTGGATTACCAGATGTGCGTACACATATTCGGTGCTACCTCCTCTCCAAGCTGCTCATGCTATGCTCTTCGAAGAATAGTGGAGGATCAACAGGATAAGACAACAGATATGGCAGCTCAGACACTCCTAAATAGTTTTTATGTGGATGACTGTTTAATTTCAGTGGAGACAGAAGAAGAAGCAGTCATACTGGCCAGGGACTTGAAAGTTCTCTGTAGCAATGGTGGATTTCGTTTGTCGAAGTGTATGGGCAATTCGAGAGCCTTTCTGTCATCTATTCCTGAGGAAGAACAAGCCACAGAAGTAAAGAATCTAGATTTGGACAATGAGTTACCTACTGAACAAGCTTTAGGCGTGGCTTGGTGTACTGAAAAGGACACATTCACATTTAAGATTAATGTGCTAAACAAACCTCCTACAAGTAGAGGTATCTTGTCTGTAGTTGGCTCTGTATATGATCCCCTTGGATTCTTGGCACCGTTTGTACTGTTAGCGAAAATGCTACTAAAAGACCTCTGCAAAAACAGGACAGGTTGGGATGAGGAGATAGCAGAGAAGCACATGAAACGGTGGACAAAATGAACCGTTGAACTGCAGAAACTTTCCACCTTTAAGGTGCTAAGATGTTTTAAGTCTGCAAGTTTTGGACCTGTCAAGACTGCACAGTTGCATACCTTTTCAGACGCCAGCGAAGATGGCTATGGGACAGTGACTTATCTTGTGTTAACCAATGAACATGAGCAGAAGTCCTGCTTGTTTGTGATGGCCAAGTCCAGAGTGTCACCACTTAAACAAATAACTGTACCAAGAATGGAACTGACAGCAGCAACTGTGGCAGTCAAAATGGACAAAATGTTGAGGCAGGAACTGGATATGCAATTAGAGGAATCACTGTTTCGGACAGACAGCCATTCTGTCTTGAAATACTTTGAAAACGATGCAGCTCGATACAAGACATTTGTAGCCAATCGAGTGTCATACATAAGGGAGGCCACTAAGCCATCACAGTGGCGGTTTGTGAATTCGACAGAGAACCCAGCAGATCATGCTTCAAGGGGTTTGACGGCAGAAACCCTTATGAAATGTGAAAATTGGATTAAAGGACCTAAATTCCTCCTGAAATCACGTAAGGAGTGGCCGGTTAGAATGAATCAAAGCACAGTGTCGGAGGAAGATTTGGAGATGAAAAGAGATGTTTTGTCTAGTGTCATCATGACTCAAGAAGATGAAGATGCTCTGGGAAAGCTCATTGCATATTATTCCGATTGGCATCGTCTAAAAAAGGCAGTAGCATGGCTCACTCATATTAAAAGGATGCCACTGTGCTTGAGTCATACAAGAACAGAACTACGAATGACACTTAGCATATCAGATGACAAATATGATGGACATCAAAGTGTTATGAAACAACATATGATGACATTTATGAAAGTCTTTAAAGGCACTTCTATCAGCATGCAAGATTTGAACAATGCAGAACTTGATCTAATTTGCTACAGTCAACGGCTGAAATATGGAGAAGAGATTAAGATGTTACAGGAAAAGAACCAAGTTAAAAAGTGCAGCCATATTTACAAACTGGATCCTTACCTAGATAACGGAGTATTGAGAGTTGGAGGAAGGTTATGTAGGTCAGTAATGCCAGAAGAGACTAAGCATCCAGCTATACTGCACAAAGACCTCAAGATTTCCTCTCTTATTCTTCAACATATTCACCAACAAGTTGGGCACTGTGGACGGAATCATGTCCCGGCGCGGCTTAGGCAAAGGTATTGGATACCGGAATCAAATTCTGCCATAAGAAAAATGTTATCAGATTGCACGCAAGGGCTGGTGAACAAAAAATGGCAGATTTGCCTGTGGTGAGACTGACCCCTGACAAACCATCTTTTACGTACGTGGGTGTTGACTACTTTGGACCATTCCAAGTAAAAAGAGGACGTTCCATAGTCAAAAGATATAGTGTTCTGTTTACTTGTTTAACCATTAGAGCAGTTCATATAGAAGTTGCACACTCTCTGGACACCGATGCATGCATCAATGTCCTGCGTCGTTTCATTAGTAGGAGAGGGCAAGTGTCCGTTATCAGGTCAGATAACGGAACAAATTTCGTTGGTGCCGAAAGAGAATTGCGTGAAGCAATACAGAAAATGAATGAGTCCAAGATCAAGGAAGAGATGTTGAAAAGAGAAGTTAAATGGATTTTTAATCCACCTGGTGCGTCCCATCAAGGAGGTCTCTGGGAACGCCAGATTAGGACAGTGAAGAAGGTACTTGGTGCTCTGCTGAAGCAACAAGTTTTGGATGATGATGGCTTACACACACTGTTGTGTGAAGTGGAGTCCATAATCAACAGCAGACCATTAACAAGGATGTCTGATGATCCATGTGATCTTAAAGCGCTCACTCCGAATCATCTGTTACTGATGCAAATAAAGCCTATAAAACCACCTGGGGTCTTTGAGAAAAGTGATGTATATGGGGAAGAAAGCGTTGGAGACAAATACAGTACTTGTCTGACCTGTTCTGGCACAGATGGACCACAGAATACTTACCCCTGCTGCAAGAACGTCAGCGCTGGTCCAAGCTGAAGAGAAACTTTGCAGTGAATGACATTGTGTTGATTGTGGATCCTTCAGCTCCACGAAGCTCATGGATGATTGGCCATATCATCAAGACCATGCCGGATTACAAAGGCAATATTCGAAGTTCAAACGAAAGGCAGTGTTCTTGAAAGACCTGTGACCAAGTTATGTTTATTGCAGGAAGCAGTGTGAAAAATTGTATGCTAGTATGCTTGCCCAGTTAAATAGATTGTAATGTCAATTATAGTTTAAAATGATGTTTTAATGATTGTTTAATTGATGGCTCTATTTGGTAGGTAAGTAAAAGGTAATTGATGTCGTCTCTGCCTTCACAATTAGGGGCCGGGCATGTTAGAGCCATAATATAGATAAGAAAATATGATATTGTTTCTTTTGTGAAGTATAATGTTATAGAAGTATTTAAAGTAGAACTTTATTTGTAACTTGGAATTTCACTTTAATATTGATCACCGGATATGAAGAACTATCTGACGTCACGGGTTAAGTGCCGTAAAAAATGTGTAGTGCTGTATGCGACTGAGGGCGCAACAGTCTTTGACCGTGACTATAAATATTGTTAAATAGTGAAATAACTTTGAAGTTTTGTACTGTGGTATGTTTGCATACTAAATACTTTGGAAAGTTTTAAAGAAGTCTCGCATCAATTACTTTATTCCTCACGAAAGAAGAACGCGGAACATTGTGAACAGCACTAACACATCTCAATTGTACAACCTTGCTAAAACAGGAAAGGACAACATTACTAGTGATTATGCATGGTATATCATTTGATCCTTACTGAATTATACAGTCATGGCCAAACGTTTTGAGAATGAAACAAATATCGGATTTCACAAAGTTTTCCGCTTGGGTTTGTAGATTTTTTTTTGTCAGATGTTTCAATGGTATACTGAAGTATAATTACAAGCATTTCATAAGTGTCAAAGGCTTTTATTGACAATTACATTAAGTTTATGCAATGAGTCAATATTTGCAGTTTTGGCCCTTCTATTTCAAGACCTCTGCAATTATCCCTGGCATGCTGTCAATCAACTTCTGGATAAAATCCTGACTTATGGCAGCACATTATTGCATAATCAATGCTTGGAGTTTTTGGGTTTTTGTTTGTCCATCCACCTCTTGAGGATGGACCACAAGTTCTCAATGGGATTATGGTCTGGGGAATTTCCTGGCCATGTACCCAATATGTCAATGTTTTGTTCACCAAGCCACTTGAATGTCATGCTTACCTTATAATATAGTGCTCCATCATACTGGATGAGGTATCGTTCAAGAAGGGGCCGAAGTTCCTCTCGGAAGATGTTTTGGTACTATTCTTTATTCATGGCTGTGTTCTTAGGCAAAATGGTGAGTGAGTCCACTCCCCTGGCTGAGAAGCAGCCCCATACATGAATGGTCTCAGGATGCTTTACTGTTGGCATGACACAGGACTGATGGTAGCGCTCACCTTTTCTCCTTCCTCCATACAATCTTTTACCTGGATGCCTCAAACAATCGGAAAGGAGGTTCATCAGATAAAATGACTTTACTCCTGTCCTCAGTAGTCCAATCCCTGTAACTTTAGCAGAATATCAATCTGATCCTGATGATGTTCTTGGAGAGAAATGGCTTCTTTGCTGCCGTTCTTTACCCCAGGCCATCCTCTGAAAGCCTTCTCCTCACTGTGCATGCAGATGCACTCACACCTGCCTGCTGCCATTCCTGAGCAAGGTTTGCACTGGTCCTGCCCCAATCCCGCAGCTGAATTTACCTTGCACGTAACAGAGGAAGAACAATGATTTGAAGCACCACCCCCCGTTTAAAGCATCCAGTCTGCTATTCTAACTCAATCAGCAGGACAGATTGCACTCCAGCCATATCCTCATAAACACTCTCACTTGTATTGAGATTAAGGTAATTTTCATATCAAAGAGGGACTTTGCCATTTCAATTCATCTAATCACTCTTCGTAGCATTCTGGAGTATATGCAAACTGCCATCAAAAAAACTGAGGCAGCAACTTTGTGAAAATCAATATTTGTGTGATTCTCAAAACTTTAGGCCATGGCTGTATGGCATGAAACAGTACAGCATTTTTCATGACATGCAATTATTGACGTGATTTGACATGCGACCTCTAAAACATTTTTCTTCGTCAAAAACATTACTGTTAACTATAATTTGTTAATAACATATGCTGCTCTCTAATGAACACAGTCTGTCATATTAGGTCATACTGTTTTGGTGTACTGCCTCTTTAAGAATAAAACATTGCTGTAATATTTCAGCTTGCTGTGTTAAATCATGGCCTGAATCTGTAACTGAGTCAAAAAACACATTAAATGAGGTTAAAGGAATACAGAAGCAAAAGGGACCATTCGTGATATCTAAATAGACATATTAATGCTAAAGAGCCAGATACTTGATTAGTAAAGAGGGACATGTAGAGGGAGGTTGATCACACAGTGAAAAGGTAGCTTTCAAGTCTCCACAGCCTTGCTCCTGCCCTACAGTCAGACAGGAGCTTCCAGTGCATCTTGGTCAACATGAAACGGCTTTTCATGCCGGCTAGAAATGACTACCAGCCTGAGGCTGCACAAAGCACGCAGCTCAGTGACTAATTAGACAGCCCAGTCACTTAGTATAATTGATGGGCTATATTAGTTTTCTCATTTCCTTACTCGGATCACTTTAGGGACATAGGGAGAGAAAACAACATGTTGATTTGTCAATGGACTGCAGAGGATTTCGTAAAAAAAAGTCGCGCTCCAGGAAACAGTTGATCAAAGCTGCAGCTGGTAGCAAACTGCAGCTTGTAAGGATCAACTCTGAGTCTTCTAGAATTCCCCATCACTTGCTAACTCAGTTTTCAGTCAGCAGTACTGCTTGATGTAACAAAGGAGAAGGGTGAGAGAAAAGGGTTTTTCTTTCATTATGGAGAATACAGTGACATTGTATGAAAAATTCCAACTTCATTGCTTGCTAGTTTTATATTTTAATCTGAGGATTCACTTAGGAAGCAGAATAAGGTACATGTGCAAAGGTAGGTATAATTCCTACATCTGAGAACAGCTTAGGGTGAAAAAACTTTACTGAGCTTCAAAGATGTGGATGTTTGCCAGATACATGTCTCATGTAGGGCTGCACGATAAATGAAAATGGCAGGAGTGGGATATAACAGCAGGGCTTCAGAAAGAATTTCCATCATGTTTTTTCAACCAATCAATCCATCCTTCTCCTAAGCACTTATCCTGGTCAGGGTCACGGTGGAGTCTGGAGCCTTATTTCCATTTTAATCCATAAATATTTCATGGTTGTAACTATTGACAAAAACATTCTCAAAGTTTAACTAAAGACCAAATACCCGAATTTCCTAGTATCTCTACAGCCACATATTAACGCAAATAGCTCTAGAGAAACCAAAAAATCACAAGTCTTGAAATATGTATGCACCAAACTGAAAACGTTATGAAATATCTCAATCTTATATGTTTGTGAAAGATACATTTATTACAACATTCTAGGATTACATACAATATCTCACATGTAGGACAAACCAGTACCTGTACAAAATTAAAACACAACATTGAAGAACGAATTAAAAAGAAAAAAAAAAAACATGGGCATTTTACACTTGTCAGTCTCACAGTCTCATAACAAAATGATGAAAAAAATCAGGTCTCATTTTCTAGTACGGGATGTTCAGTGGCACGGTGATTAGCACTGTTGCCTCACTCCTCAAGAAACAGCATCTGAGTCTCTTGCCTGGCTGTATCTCTGTGGAGTTTGCATGTTCTCCTCATGCAGTCATGGGGATTCCTCCAGGGTCTGTGTGTGTCTGTAAATGGTATGAGTGCCCTGCAGTCGGTTGGCACCCCATCCTGGGTTATCCACTGCCTTCTGCCCTTTGTTTCTGGGATATTCTCTGGGCCCCCATGATCCTGCGTAAGACAAGCAGGTATGGAAAATGGATGGATGAGCATTCATATCAGGTCTTGTTTTCTACATTATTTTTACTCGAATCCAAGGATATACCTGAATTAAGGAGCTCTGCAAAATGTCTAATTACACAGTGGCATCCCCAAAGACAGACAAGATATGTTTAAGGTTGCCGCATTTTTAGTTAATAAGGACCAACAACGTTCGCAGACTATAAATAAATCCTTCACTTTAATAAGCCTTTGAATGTCAAAGTCTTGGGGGAAAAAATCAATAAACCTTTTTCTAAATCTGTTTATTGTTTATTTAACCTCTTTCTGAAACATCATTCTAGTTTTTTTTTTTTTTTGCTCATTCGCTGAGCTCTCTGAGTTCCACTCTTCTTCCATCTCAGACAAATGGATCACTAGAGGTTACTCCAAGAGCCGCTGTATTGTGTCAGTCTTTCACTCTCCGTGAAAGAGTAACTTAAAAAAAATTGTACACTGTGGGACCTATTTATTAAAGTGTACTTTTTTTTAGCTGTCTTTGTATTTTTGAAAGTCAGTAAGGAACCCCAGTATGGTAAGTGAGCATACATTAAATGGGTGCACCGGCTGACCACAGCTACCATCATTCTGCTGCCACTGGGAAAAATCTGAAAGGTTCGTTCTCTAGAACATGCTGGAGGCTACGTCACTGTTGCTGAAAAGAATGTTTGTCAAGCGTGAAAGGGCCACAACACAGTCCTGCATGTTTTGCCAGTGCTTTTATATTAGACCTTTTTCTCTAAAATGTTTTAAATTAAACCAATGTCTGCACTGTATTTCAGCTATTCAGGATAAGTACCTGAATAAGTACCCAAGGGTGCAACAGTCATTCCGTTAAATCTTTTTTTTTCCCCTTTTCAAGGCTTTGTTAAAAAGTTTGTTACAATACATTCATACATCAAGCAAGACAGCATAACAAGCAAAAATGTCAAGTTATTTGAATATTGTAATTCTTTTATTCGTCTGCTTTAAATGGTCTGCAGGACTCTGAATACAATTTCCCTTTCATCTTCTTACCTGGCTTTGAGCTGAACATGCAACATTCATAGAAATGTATAAAGACATTATTATGTTCATTTTCTACTCTACATGTTATGAGGGTTTAATGAAGAGAGTACAAACGGTAATGGCAATGATGATGATGAGAGTAATCCAGAGATTCACCCTCGAATTCAGGTGCTCAGTAGGGATCATTAGAAGATAACGGCGGCAATTAAGGCTTTATACAGTGTCAACACTGTCAAAAATGTATGTACTTAGAGAACATCATATTTAACCCTTTAACACTGATTGAGTGAAAATGGCTTGCTGATTAGCACCTACATCAAAGAGGTACTAGGGGTCTTGCAATAGGGAGACAACCACTGTGGGCCAATTAGACTGTGTTCATAGGTTCATGTGGCTGGCAAGCCTAGTTAGCTAAGCAATGTCTTCAGATACAGAAATGTAGCATTTAGGGAAGCTACACCTCTTGCTCTTCAACTGCACAATGGGTCTTGAGCTGCTCTTAATCATAACTTTCTGTGGTCATAAGTGGGCCCAAAGGAAGAGTTTTCAGAGCACTCCTCAGACAGTAAAACAACCACATACTGTGTTGAAACAATCAGAAACGAAAAGGCTTGTCACCAGGGATCAGTTCACAGGAGTAATTAGTGATGCCTCCTTCAGGAGAGTGCTTTGCAGTTTGTGCAAGAAAAGTCTTTGTCAACTCTCACTGAAAGCCATTACCTCGTCCATAGAGGACACCAACCTCAGGTAGTCTCGCATTGGTATACAAGAGAAAGGACCTGTCACTATACAGTATGTTTTAGAATGGTTGCTGAACACGAGAAAGCCATCAGGGAGGCAATAAGGTCGGTAGAAGATCTTGTTCTGCAAAATGTCAAGGCTGGATACAAAATTACTGTTACTAGAACTATGTGGGATAAAGGATGAGTGACTTGCACGTTAAAGATGCACAGGGGTTGGACATATTAGGAAATGTGACCACATGCCTGTGAGTAATTTCACTCACACACCAGTTTGTAATAAATAGTGATGTGTGAAGAGCTACTGACAACACAAACAAATAAACTTTATTCAAGAACTGGAGATTTGGCAGTTGATGCTGGAAATTGATCCCCCAGTCAACACTGTTATTTTCATATGTAAAAATGCATTAATCGATGTTCAAGTTTGCTCTACACATGAGTACATGTAAGCACATGACGTGTGTAAGTAATGTCATGTAAGCACTGCCAATGACTTAGACAAACGACAACTGGTACAAACCTTACCTAGATGTTTTGTTTAGGTGCCAATGAAGCTAAAGGATCCTGCTATGATACCAAACCTATAAGTAAATGATGTTTATAAAATTCACGGATTGGATGGACAACTGTTACTGATTGAAAGGATGTAGTGACATAGTTTTATTTATTCAGTCGGAAGTCTTTGCTTTTGCGGTGAAACACCTCACCAAACATTACAATGGAGCAGAAGACCCATGTCAGCAGGCAAAAGTAAAGTACCTTGAGGCAGGGAGCCTTACAATAACTATGTGACTATTAGTGATCTGCTGAATGAGGCACGAGCCTGATTTGCTAGACACTGGTGTGTAATGTTATAAGGTCAGACAGGTACATCCATTGTAGACTGGCTGAGGTAGTGAAACAAATTAATCTCCAGGAGCAACTGTGACCCTCCCTAGATCTACAAAGAGCAATCTGATTCAATGGCCCAAGAATTCAGAAAAGTTTGATACTATAAGTAAAAATCTCCCAATATGGAAAGGTCACATCTACCCAAACCTGTTGATGTAGTTGCCAAAGCACTGAAACTCTGTCTACCAGAATTATGGATTATTGTTGAACTTTTGGAAGGGATGTTCCTAGATTTGAATGTATGATTGCATAAATCTCTGCAAATGCCAAAGGTGAACCATCTTTTTTTATCGCTTTCAAGTGTTTAGGCCAAAGTTTTCCAGCCTTTTTTAGTCTCAGACACTTTCTCCTAAACAGATTGTAAAAGAAATGAGGATGTCTTTGTAATTACAGATCTCCCAATCCAATTTCAGAAGTAGGAAATGCTGCATGCAACAATCCTTCTCCTGTGGAGCTGTGGAGTGTTTACATTCCAACCTGAAAAACATTTTTTTAGACAGAGGTCACTGGTGGCTTGTGTATATGCATAGATTATACAGAACTGAGAAGACACATTATGGATGTTTCAATATGACGCTACTTAAAAGGTGCCTCAGACTGCTCATCATCAGAAAAGACTAAACATCTAGTTTATATGGTGTCCCCATGCCACAGACAGATTGTTCATATTACTGATGCTGTGCTTCTCTGTGTGAGATTTCACTTCCTATGAAAGCATTTCATTATTAAGTTATATAAATAAAGAACAGCAACACAAACAGAATGTCCCTAAACAATTCATTTCTTGCTCTACAAACAAATACGCCAGATGAGAAATCCTTTACAGTCATTTATACATCTTTTTAGGAATAACCAGTGAGCGATGGAGAGTGAATCTGAAAGCCACTTTCCACTTTCAAAACATCTTTTATTCACCTCTCTTCATTCTGCTGCAACGCAGCTCATCTGCCTGCACCTCCTCATTCACTAATCACACGGGGACCGATGTCAGCTGTCAGTTCAGTTCACCTGAGATAATGGGGCTGTTCTCATCTAGCCGCAGTGGAATGCAGTGGATGGGTGTGGCCTTGCCTCAGGCCCCGTTTACCTTGTTTCCAGAGGATTCATTTTCTGACAAGGACTTCAGTTCAGAGCTGGCACACTTCAAAATTGCAGCAATGATCACAGGACTCCAGTGGCTCCATGCTCTGCATGACACCCCGCCGTCGCTGATGGCAAGACCATCTCACCAGCTGGGATTCTGAGAGCCAGGGGCAGAGTGAAAGCAAAGCCAATGACAACTACCCAAAAGCACTGTGCAGGAACATGCATCAGTAACAGTTCATATGATTGATCAGAGTGCCCAGCTCTGCACTGCTAACATAGCGGGACAGTGCTGTTTAATTTAATGGCAATAATCCTCCATGGAAGCACTATTTACTTATTTAAGACAGTGATTTCTTATTTGTGTGATGACTGTGTTACTGATTAGTAGCTGCAGGAATAGTAATTTTAAAAATGTTAAATTGCTGTATATCACATTCAGTCAATGGCCTAGAATTTATTGAGCCTATGTCCTGGTGGAAACCAAAAATATGATCCTGATCTCTAAAGAGATATTGCCATCTATCTTTGAAAGGTGTTCACATTTAGATCACTTACCTATGGCTGTACTGGTGTCTCCGTATGTCATGTAATGTTCCCCTTTAATACCCCACAGCAAGATTCCAGCTTATCTATAATTCATCAAAAGATTGCTCATTGTGCTTTTGAGGGTGTGTAGTAAAGTTTCTACAGCAACATAGATTGCATTTACTGTGCTTGAATTAAAGGGCCCGGCTGATAACAGAATTTTCTGAATCATCCCAAAGGTCTAGCTCAGCTTGCATAGCTGCCTTCCAACCAGATCTTACAGTTACATCACTATAAGAACAGTTTTTTTTTTATTTTGCTTAATATTTTAAAATAAGCCTAATTAAGCCTAATTGTCTAATTATTAATGCCTGTAGTGGATCTATTCCATTGTATTGCATTTAGATTTAACTGAAATTAAATAGTTATCATTTGTATGAGAACAGGTACATTAGAATGTGTCAGTTTTCATGTATTTCACCTTGCTGTCCATTTTGAGAAATACACGCATATAGAGGTGAGGGCAAAGCTTGAGGTCAGAGGACATGGTCAGCCAATCTAATGTGCTCAGAGCATTTTTTGCTCTTTAATGTAAACTCCATCTTTCTTCAGAAATGCTTTCACGCCCCCTGCTGGTGCAATCTCAAATTTCACTAAGGTGGTGAGATGAACATGCTAAAAGGTTGCAATTGTATGAAAAAGATTCAGGAGGGCTCTTTCTTCTATCAAGCAAAAAAAAAAAAAAAACCTTGAAGTTGTATAACTACATACCTTCAAATAATTCTCCAGAATATTGAAATGCACAATATGGACAAATCAGTTTGTCAGGTAAAAATTTTTGGATGTAATTCTGTAAAGCTGCAGTGGTTAGCACTGTTGCCTCACAACTCTGGGACCTGGGTTCGAGTCTCTGCCTGGGTCACATGTGTGTGGAGTTTGCATGTTCTCCCTGTGTCGTCGTGGGGTTTCCTCTGGGTACTCCGGTTTCCTCCCACAGTCCAAAGACATGCTGAAGGTAATTGGAGTTGCTAAATTGCCCGTAGGTGTGCGTGTGTGAGTGAATGGTGTGTGTGTGTGCCCTGCGATGGGCTGGCCCCCAGTCCGGGTTGTTCCCTGCCTCGTGCCCATTGTTTCCGGGATAGGCTCCAGACCCCCTGCGACCCAGTAGGATAAGCAGGTATAGAAAATGGATGGATGGATGGATGGATGAATTCTGTAAAGCTTTTGCTGTGTAAGTGTCAGAAACTACCTTCAGCCATGGTATATTTGCATCAGTTTATTTCTAAAGACTTGAATTTTAAGCTCTTAAAATATAATCTGGTGCCTATTCTGAAATGAGCTTGATCATTTGATTATTTTACATTACAGCGCATCATTGAAGATGTTCTGTGAAAGCTTTCATAAAAATGATTATGCTTCACCTTGTGCGACCTAATAAAGGAAAGACTAATTTCCATGGATCAGGAGCTCCTGCCTGTACTGCAGAGCGTTCCTGGCCCAGCCATCAAATGAAACTTTAACTTTCTTTCTTTAACAAGGTACTTTCTTCTCAAACTGTGTTTCCTCATAGTGATATAAAAGCGTGCAAATTGCTCAAAGGCCATAAAACTGGGGAACACATTGCCTACATGCGAAATTCATAAATGCTACAACCTGTCATCTAACGGCAGCCTAGCAATACCAGATATTACAGATGATATGATGACTGCCTTAGCTAAGTTTGAAAATTACTCATTTATTGCTAATTTTAAAATAATAGTGGTGAAGAACAAGAATAATAAGCAAGTCTTACAAGTTCCCCCAGTCTTGATAAAGTGACAGTGTCAAAAAACCCACTATTAAAGATGGCCTTTGTTTTGCTGATTGTCTTAGAAAATCAGCTTCCAATGTTACTAACATTGACTCGTTCTACCAGAAGGGAACCACTGAAGGGTAGAATTATTGGCAACCTTCCACTGCTGCAAGGTGTGACTCCCAGCTGAGAACGATCTGGCCAGTTCTTCAAGCTGATGAAAATGGATATGTTGGCTATCAGCAAGCTCTACACACATAGAACTGTTATTTTTAATGCTCTGGATACCCTAACTCCTATAAGTTTCCCGCACATTAAGTCTGAGTATATTAAAGCTACATCTGTGATCGTACTGTCACATTCAAAAGTCAGAAGTGTAACCCACATACATATTTGTTTTATGCTTCTGAGAATTTTATTCATACTATGGTAGGCTTATTAAAGGCAAACAATGGACCAGTAAGAAATGACTAAACAGTCTTAATTCTAGATCCATGCTTTAACCTAGAACAATGTGGGTTTTGATAATCTTGCCATTTAATTTCTGGATTGAAGCTCATTATTCATAGAGTTGGCTCCTGTCAGCTACTCGTTGTCAGAATATGACTACATCTGCCACCAAGTATTTTGGAAGGATGTGCATCCTTATGTAGAATTTACGATTACATTATGAAGATATGGGCCATTATCCAACACATCACAATGGTAAATAAGTAGGGTAAGTAGAAGATGCTTTCAGCATTGCCTTTAGTATATGTATGTCATTTCATGTATTTCGAATTTCAGTAATATGTATTTGTAATATAAAACTTTTGTATGACAAGTTTTACTTGCACAGAGTAACACTTAAAGATATTTGCACATTACACAAATATGGTATTGAGAAACTGTGTGGCTAATCATAGACTGTATAGCTACATCTACCCTAACCTTTCCATAACTATTTGAAATGTTCCTTATTATGCTGCATGGCCAATATATACCATTTCTGAGGACAATTATTCACTAGTCACTAGCTAGTGTGGCTGACTATTGAAGTATACAGAAATGAATCTGCTTCATTAAAGCTTTCCAGTTTTTTTCTTGTTTAATATCAGTCTTAAATTGACTTTCGTCATGGGATCAATAGATTTGTTTAGGTCTTGGTGACATTTAAAACCAAATGAGAGTGGAGGAGAAAATCTATATCAGCCAGTTTAATAATTCCCATTTATTTTTCTGTATCGTGATAATCAGGAGGTTAAAAGTATAAAACCATGGTACTGAACAAGTCTTTTCTTAATTATAAGCCGTTTTGTTCACTTTGTTTCTATGCTCCTGGGTTTATCATCAATGAAATCATGTTAATTTAACAACTATATATTTGTAAAAATTCAGGAAGCTCAGTTTGAGATTGCCAATTATCTTAATCCCTGAGAAACTAATTAAAGTTCCTTTCCAATGTTGGACAAAATATCTCATTTGCATATTTTTAATTTCCAAAATATATCAATGACAGGTTAGGCCAGTGACAAAACTTGGCACTTCCAAGATGTAAGGATTGTGTATGCACAGCAGATGGCATAGTAGTTAACGTACAGTGTTAGCAACAAATAAATTGTAAAATGTGCATCTAGGAATGGGCATTACTGTCACACCTTCAATTGCAAGCAACAAGGACTTCAGTTCTAAAAAATCAGCTGTTTTATTATGAACAAACCAAACACCTACATGGTCACCTGAATCCATGACTGCTACAAACTCTGCATTTTATGAGGTATACAGTTTTAATAACGGAAAACAGGTAGGGTGATCATTGCTGCAATTGTGAAGTGTGCCAGCTCTGAACTGAAGCCCTTGTCTAAAACCTTGGTAAGGTTTAGTCCACTTATAAACACCACTCCTTTTCATATAAAGCTACCTTCTGCTAAACAGACTTGTTTTTAGAAAGGATTATATATGTTTTTTTTCTTGCCTGAGTTCTCTTCATCAAATATTGGAAAACGAGCATATTTGAGGTGAGAGGATTCAAGCAAATCGGCTTGTTAAATTTAAATGACTCGCATGCTTTAATTCACTGAGGCACACAGCAGATTCCGATACCTTTTCCTGCAAATTCCAGTAAATTCTTGCCAAGCTCTGGCTTTGAAACCCCTGCTGGCATGTAACCAATGAATTAATGGCTAATGGCAAACAGGCAAATATCATCTCATTTTGAGGGCAGGACAGATGTCTTTCTGTCACTTTGAACATAATTGGTTCTGTTTGCCCTTGATCCACCGAGCCAGGACTGCCATTTAAAGAAAATGTACACCTTTTTTTGCATATATTTATCAATAATTGGAACAGGTATCTCATTTCATTAGCAGCACAACATAATCCTTTAAAACCAAAAGAAAGATCCGCCCTTGCTTCCACCTCTCAGCACCTGAGAACTTATTGAATTTCTGAGCACGTTGAGACCTTTCTGTTGCACTGCAGTCTTCTTCCACGCCCTGTAATCAAACCAGCCGCAATGCATATATATGCAGCTTTCTATACTGGGGTTTTGATGGAACGAAAAAGCGATGTGGCTCCTGTCCCTCATCATATTGTCATTTCCCTGAATAACCACTAGATGGTAGTAAAGAATGTTTATTGTGGACGTTCATATAAGTATAGCAATTGAAATATTTTCTGTGTTGTCTAGAAACCTAGCATTCAAAGATATAGAGATAATTCGGACTAATTATATTTTAAATAGTAAATACCTATAGATTTCACAGCTGTCTGTCAACTGCTTACATAATCTTTAAAGACACGAAAATGCCTGTAATTACAGATAGAACAGCAACGCCTAATAATTACAGACTTAGCTTGATGGACTTGGGTACTATAGATTTGTATTTCCCAGTCATCAGGGTGGATGTTCCTTGCTCTTTAATAGGGATTTCAGGCTCTGAAAACTCGCAGGTCTATGTGTGCAAAGGCTTGCGTAGAATTTGATTGGCCAGCTTAATTGGTCCATATTGCTAATTGTCTCTTTTACTTGACCTACGAACGAGGTGTGAAATGCAGTGATTCTAACATAGGATACGATTTGTGAAATTAGATGGTCACCTTTATTGCACTGAAAAGTCACATATATCTTATAAATTGGACTATGATTAGGAACCCCGTTGTATATTAAAGATGGACAATTCTGGTCGTCTTAGGCTTTGATTTGTAGGAACTTTAAACACTTGACACCTTGCATCAGAATTTCAAGAGTAAGTCAGTCCTTAACGGAAAGATAACACCAAAATCAGTGAAACAGCAGCCTTGTTAAAAGGACTCGTCTCTTCCAGTGAATGAACTTCGAATGTAAAAAAGACCTCATGGTGGCGCTGTGGTCTCACAACACGAGTATCCGGGCAGTTTTCCTGCGACACACCAATATCAATCGAGGCAATTTAAGGGTACAGTCACTTAACAATGTCACCCCTTATGTGGCAGTAAATGGATTTTGAGTTATTTATTGTACCAGTTAGTTTTGGTGTCTGTCCACTGAAAAGATTTATCACAGTAGCTAGTATTTCAGAGGAAAAAAATGAAGAGGAACACATTTAGCACAGAACCAGCCTTTATACCATAGTGACTGCAAAAATAGCATCATATTCAACACTCGCCAGCCTATGTGCCATTTGTTGTACAAAATGTCTGTTTAATATATACAAGGGAATCATGACAAAGCCTTGATTTCAAGCGGAGCTCGGTGCACTGTGCTTAAGATTCAGTTTTTGGCCTTGGAGAAGGACACCGGGTAGCCACAGAGGAATTGCTGATGACACCACTAGCAATACACAGGGCACGTGCAGGGAGAGTAAATACCGGCCCATTATGATGGCTGAGTGCAGCAGGAAGGGAGGGGCGCATAACTCAAAGGCTTCATGCTGACTGCCAAATCCGTCGTATCCTGTAGGAAGCCTTGTGTAAAAAGCAACATATCACATGAATGCACTCTACAAACTGGCTTTACATATGATACATTTACTTCACATATGTGTGTGTGGATTAAATTTATATTACATCTCCACAAAGATCTGTGAATGCAATCAAAAAAGTAAAAGTGCCATGTCTCGTATTTTGCTTGGTTACTGATGGTTAACGTTAGGGCTGGGTAGGGGTTGAGGTCGTCATGTTGAGATTAGGATTTTCCCCCTAGAAATGGATAGAGTCCCCATAAAGATATAATTATATACCTCTGTGTGTGTGTGTGTGTGTGTGTGTGCATGTGCGTGTGTGAGTGTGTGCATGTGTGTGAGTGTGTCTGTGCGTGTGCATGTGTTTGCGTGTTATAATTAGTAAATGCAGCAGAGTAGTACAGCAGTGAGCCATGTGACCTCACAGCTCCAGTTCAATCCCCCACCCCCACTTTTGGTGGTGTTCACATGTTATCTGAGGGTCTGCTTGGGTGTCCTCCAACAGTCCAAAAACAGGGTTAGGGTGAATCACTGTTTCTAAACTGCTCATAGTATGTGACTGTGTGTTTAAATATGTGCCCAAATGAACTGCTATCCCATATAGTGACATTATTAATGATTCCATTAGCTAAAGAAGACCTCAACAACATTCCCTTCATTAAGATATGAAGCCTTCAATCTTTCTTTTCAGATACTGTTAATGTTATTAATGAAGTTTCACAGTCTGACAATCACTGTTTAACTGAATTATTAATTATTATATGTGTATTTCTTTTCACTGCTTACACAACGCTCAAAAATACTCATCAAATTCAGAAAAAGTACTCATCTAAACGTGTTAGCAAAAGGTTAGGACAAAATCCTAATAAGTTAGACTTTAAGGAACAATTTTTACATAATTCAAATTAATTTGTCACACTAAAACAGATTGGAAATTTATTACATTAAAATATGTTGTAAATTTGTCATAAATTAAGAAACTTAGAAATATATCTCGAATACATTTAAATATATTTGAATACATTTATACATCTACAGTACATACATTTAAATATTCACAGAACAAATACAGCGTGCATATGGCCATGCTCTTCAACACAAGCTTAAACTTATTACATATATAGTTACAATAGCAATTTTATGAATATACACAGTTCAGAATTGAAAGGGGATGGTCATAGGTAACCCTTTCTTCTTAGAAATATACTTCTGTTCAATGAGTCTGTTTCTGCTTAATTTCAACTAGAGAAAACTCTGAAGGCGGCCATTTGACACGCAAACCCCCCTCCTCAATTTGGCATCAGTGGGTAACTTTAAAAAGAGGTTGCAACTTCACGCAGCATGTTGATGTACTCGCTCTCCTGACACAACACACTGGGCTGACGTCCTGTGTTCTGTGCATGCTGGTAGGACAGAGGGGGCACTGCATCTGTCCTGGTGAAGGATTGCTGGAAGCCTCTCACTCTGGTCATTTGAGTGCCGTAGGCAGGGTCCTTCCGGGAAGTGGGATTTGTCTGAGGAAGCCTGCAGGCAGCCGCCAGGGCTGAGGGTAATGTATTGCCCCTCCCATAGAAGACTGGTGTGATAGCAGGGATTACACAGTAATTGCCCGGCCAATCTGCTGCAAGGGCGTCAGGAGACTGAATCGAACCTGAAACACAGCGTAGGCATCATTATAAACAAAGAGAGCAACTACAAAGAGAGTGTAAACAAGACATACGTCACCAATCCAATTGAGATTTCAGACAGTTGCTATTAGAAAATACATCGGAAAATGGGGGAAAGTATAGGTTTTAGGAGAGGCTCAGTGGGTTAGCATGCTGTGCCTGCAATAGGAAGGTTGCTGGGTCAAATCCCAGGGTCGGCAAAGTGGTTACACTGTTGTTGTTACCCTTGAGTAAGGTCCCTAACCACAACTGCTCCAGATACTGTCTGATGCCGTTTTCACAAAAAAAGTATTTTGATCTGGATACAAGCATCTGCCAAATAAATAAAAAAACAATTGTTTCTTTCACCATCGCCCATCGTCAAAATCAGATAAACTTACAGGTAGCGTGATCATTCAAATGTAAAGCTTTCCTGCATCCATCTCCGCTGATGTCAGAATCACTGTCATTGAAGTCACTATCCCCTTTGCCACTGTCCTTCACGCTGAGCTGATCACTGTATTCAGCGGCACTGTAAGGACAATTAAATACATCAGCATTAATTTCTCGGAGCACACATTGATATCTCACACATCAGACCGTTGAGGCAGTGGCTGCACCAGTCCAAATTAATATAAGTAATTTATGTTTTCATAATTCTTACCTTAGCTGCAAAGTATTTTTATCATTTGGTGGAGAAGAAGAGGATTCCAAATGATTCAAACTGAAGCCTGGTTCATCTGGGCAGGAAAGGCTTTGCTTGACAAAAACTTCAGGCTCACTATGCATGTTTGAATAACTTGAATGAAGTGACAGGAGGGGATTGTTTGAAAAAACGTTCTTATTTCTGTTGTAATTACTGTCTCCATTTCTCTGGTTATTTAAGTAAGAAAATCCAACAATCATAATCGCCATCATTAACAAGACACAGCCCCCAGCGAGTATGATAATAAACACTAGCGAAACATCCAAGTCCAAATATTCTATGTCAGTGGGTTGTGATACAAACAAAATCTGATCACTAGGAAGTGGATGGAAGCAGTGATTGAGAGGGGTGATCTCCCGTTGTCGGTCACCAAAATTTTGATTTCCACC
>JABFEB020000001.1:37251317-37262603 GCA_019775895.2 Stomatorhinus ivindoensis | reverse complement strand
TCATTATGGATGACAATTAATTTAGTACTAATTTAATTGCTTCAAGGGTCACTTTCTAACTAGATTAAACGACTTTGCGCAAGATGAAAGTGGATAGATTGGTATTTCTCTCTTTCTCAATTTTAACTCTGTAAACCTGTTGTAACAAACCAATCATTCAAAAGATGTAAGGATTTAGGGGCCAAATATATTTGGAGCAAATTTTAGCAGCAAAGGGTAAAAACAGATTACGACTGTGTAAATGGCAATAAATGCAAATTAGAACATTGAATGAAAAGATTTGAATATATTATCAGGTTGCTTTTTAAAAATGCATCTGTTTGTGGCTGTTTAACCAATGACAGGTATTCTCACTTTTTAGTTCTCATTATTCCACATTCATTCCATTAATTAGAGATTCTAGATTAACATGATGTGCATGTCACTGATATAGGCCTAGAACCGGGTGTTTAAAATAATGACATCATTGATAAAATTGATACTATTGTATTAATAATATTGGGGGCAACTGGAGTGAAAAGAAACTAGGGTAGACTGCCAGAGTCCAGAGATAAGCAGGAATTAGCATCCCCAAGGCATTAGCTACCCCACTGTGGGTGTGTGTTGCCACAAGCTCCGGAGTCTGATAGAGATCAATCCAACCGTATCCACAGTGTGGCTGACAACGAGCGGCTTCACTGTCGGCTTCATAGCCTCAAAATACACCATGATTGTACCATCAAGAGGTTAATCAGATCCCAATTCCATAATGAAGTGCCGTTATTTCAAAGGGGGGACTTTAAAGGCAATAAACCATAGAATTGAATCGCATCTCAGTACACCCAGGGAACAAGAGATGAAAGGGAGTCTTTGTGGACATCTTAAGAGTTTTTTCGTTCTCTTGGGTTCCTCAGCAAGGGCCTTCTGAGATACTTCAGTAATTAATTGTCTCAGTTTAAGAAATACTCACTTCATTTTTCTTGTAATCTTGCCCACTTCAACTTTTTGGCATGAAGGGCTGTCAAGCCTAATTGATTTTTGAAGTAATTTTACATTCTGATCCAAGTAGCTGTTAAAGAAGATGAATTTGATTTAACTGGTTGCACTAAGCTTATTTTCAACCATGTTCAAGACAGAGTGACTTCACTTGGACTGTCAAATTGATGTTTGATGAAGGGCATATAATTTCCGTGGGGGAAGACAATGAAATACATTGTGATAAGATAATGATCCCCAATCCAATTGAAGAGTAAAAGCTCTTGAGAAGATAAAAAATTAATCACATTAATTACGGATTGCTTTTTGCATTTATGATCCATTTGGAAAACGGATAAGGTGTACAGCCGATTAATCAGATAACATTCTTCACAGCAGAGGCTAAATCCATTTTTCCAAGGTGTTATAGTCTGTTTTCTGAATTAACAAAGGCTTTATTGTCTGCCACCTATTTAATAATTGAACAGTCATCTGGGGAAAATTTGTTAACAGGGCAGACAATGTGGGATTCTACTTAGAGGTGCTTAGGCGCTGAGGATCAACTGAGACGGAAAATCCCATCCCGGCGTGAGGAGGGTAAATATGAGGGGGCAGAAGGGGCTCTGTCGCTTACGCTGAGCAGCGGCGGCACTATGCCATGCTCCCATGCCCGCCTGTGCCACCCACCCACCCCACCAGCCAGCCAACCAACCGGACGCCCCAAAATTATTTCTTGCAGCCTGCCGATGTGTCATGCAAATGGATGCAGAAGGGTAAGGCAGAGCCCCTGTTGTTGGTCTGAATACTCGGAAGAACCAGACATGGCTCCTTTTCCTCATCTCAGGCAATGACGATTCACCCCGAGGCTCTCGAAGGGGCTAATTAGGGGCACGCCGCTCAAACGTTTGGCTTTAAAAAATACACACCCTTAACGCATATGCAAGGATGCAAAATATTAAATAAGCTTAGCAATGCATTTCATTAAAGATCAAAAGCATACACATGCATTTGATTTTTTTGGGAAAGTAAGTTAGCGATAAGCTCACATTAATTAATTATTGTATTAATATTAGCATAAACACTGATTAGCCATTTGTTCAACAGCTGCCTTCATCTAATCATACAGAATAGCACTGACATGTAACAGCTGGTCACCTTTATTTATTTATACCTATGCAGGTGTATTGGGTTATTTATTATACCCAAATCACCTCAGTGTATATACCCAAATCACCTCAGTGTATACACATTTTCAACTCTTTGGCCATAAGTCTCCTCCTTAAGACACAATACAAACTGCACCTGAGGGTTGAGTATGTACCCAACACAATGTCCTACTCCTAGCATGCCCTACATAGAGATGGCGAAAGATGGGGATGATGACTAAAACAAATGAGCGCTACCAACAAATCCATAATTTAATCACAGGTGCGAAGAAAAGCTGGTGAAACAGATGAATCTATCTAACAGTTCAGGGCACTGAAGGCCGTCATGGCCAGCATTCATGTCAAACACCATGAATACTTGAGTCTGCATGTAAAATAGAAACTCTCTAAGTGTCTGTCATCTGGCACAAGTAGATAGAAAGTATTATCAGTATAGGGCCAATCCTTTTTCCTGCAATGAGGAAGCTGGGCTTGTGCATTTCCACTCCAATCAACAACATCACTTATAAACGGAATTATTTTTATGTAGCTGCTGCCACTGGCTTCTGCACAAGCCATTTTGCGTGAATATATTGAGAAACATGCTAGGCTGATGGGCAAGTAGACTTCAGTCCACAAAAGGAAAATTAGTTTCATATTTCAGGCTGCCCCTTTCAAATCTTTTAAGTAGTTTTAGGTAACTGCAGCCCATTTGATTTCTCTCCGGGTTTTTACACTGCTGTTGTGAAGGAGACACTCTTTGTGAAAATCACATGGTCGATACCGCTGACATGGGAGAGGTGAAAAAGCCTATTGATCCATTGCCCGTTCCCCCATGCTGCCAATTCAAACATGCTCTTTCATTTGTGAGATGGTTACCATTCAATCCTTGTGCAGGCATTCTCATTAAAAAACATTCCTGTCGGTTCAGGTTTTCAGAAATGACAGACATCCTCTGGTGCAAAGTCGACGCCTTGTTATTTCCATTTTAAGTACTTTCCTTTGCCTGAAAACATCCTTGCAGTGGTTATATTACAAGCATTGCGCTCTAAAGCCGGTCAAGTAAAATTAAGATGCAGTTGATCAATTTGTTTTTTATTTAAGGTCTGTGAAAATGTTTTGCACATAACATACACCTAATCAAGATCACCCAGGGCTTTGTTTCTGATTGATTTGAAATTTGTATGTAGGAGAGTTTAGGGCATACATAGAAATTTCTGTGAGAAGTCCTACTGAGGCTAAAACTGTCTGGAGCTCTATAGGAGATGCCTATTAGCATGTGGGCCAGTGTATTAGGACTCAGCACCCTTGATCATAAGGTTACTGGTTCAAATCCTGTGGCAGGTATAGTGATATAACATTTGGCCATCAAGCAAGATCTTTAACCCCAGTTGCTCCAGGGACACTGTATGGCTCTGCTCTCTGATGCTCACTTTCATGATACTTTGGACAGTGCCAATAACAAAATGTCAAACAAGATGAATAAAAATGAAGAATAAGATGGGTGTGGCAAATGCGCAGACCTTACACCATCTCTACTATTGCTGGACATTCATGTTGTTGTTTTTTATTTTATTTTAGAGTTCTGAGTGATAAGAGAGCGAGTGTCCCAATCTGTCAGCTTTCATCTCTCCTGCACTTCAACACGTTGTTTCCAGCCAGAGGCTCCCTCGTTTACCCTCTCTGTGACCCCTCCCCCAACCACAAACTCCTCTTGGGAGCTTATTGCATGTTCAAGTGACTGAAGTTTAATCCCTTTCAAGTGGCTGAAAATTTAAAATCAGTTCTTCAGAGCTCAACTCAAATGGTTCCATTGCTGATGATAAACGTAAAGATTTAATATTAATTGTGTCCTGGTTATTACTACCAGAGATGTTTCTACACGTAACACATTTTTCTTTATATTTTTTACGACTGTTTTTGTTTAAGTGGCTAATTATAGCATCCAATCCACACTACATTTTTCACTAAGCTCCAACAATCCTGAATTCTGGCATCTTCATCGCAGAAGCATCCAGCAGCCTGAGAACAGCTAACCAAATCCTTCCGAAGTCCTTCCCTGCTCCTTTCCATTCCCGCCAACACGATTTAGCCATCCCCAGCGAAAAGGTCCTTGCCAAGCACAGGAGTGCCCTGAACTGTGAATGCCTGCTGTGGACAGGCAGAGGCCAGCTGCAATGGACCGTGGGTGCTGTTCTTGCTCTCGGTTGCTCAACACGGTACAAATTAATATCAGATTAAATAGAGCACAACACTACTCATGGTTAGCAGCTTAATGTAGCAATTTCAAAAATGCCATCTAGTTGCAGATAGGAGAAGTGCAACAGTAATTCACAAGGCCAAATGTATAAATGGGAAGGAGTATGTGAGGAGCATTCAACCTTGACAATAGATGCAAAGAAGGCTAAAGGGAATCATATGCAGAGCAATGAGTCCAGTGAACCAGTTTCCAGTGAGAGGCAGTTTCTTTATATTTATTGATAATGAGTGATATTTGAAGTCTACAAGACGGTCGTTTATATGTATAAGAGGTGCACATCTTCAGTAGTCAAGTAACTTCCCATATTTTTTTTAAGTAGTGGCCCTAATTCTCAACCATGTGAGAACAGACATAGAAAACATACTCTCAAAAAGCAAGGGACACTGGCTGTATATAAAGCCATCAGGGTCAGCTTAGTGTGACCAGCCTGCCTTTCCCTCCACATCTCCGCTTCTCTGCACTGGAACATTTCTGCAGCTTCGATTGTAAATTGTGAAGTAAATCTGTATATAAACCTTCTCAAGTACAGCAATTGTAGCTCATTCTTTTATAATATAATGTATGAGTACATGTTGTATGTGCAATTTTCTAAAATAAGAAAAGACATTTTATTTTCAGTATATAATGGCATTTACTGATTTCATTTTTTGCTAAATTAATTTCATTTTGTTTTCATGTTTTCTACTGACCTGTGGATGCCCAAGCAGAGGAGAAGTATGAACCCTAAAGATATGTTATTGGGAAAATCTCCTTCAAGCTGCTATGCATTTTGTAAAAATAGCAGGACAATAATCTAGGGTAGCTGCACTTTCTCCACTGCTTTATCACATTAACTATAACTTGAGATAAACAGGAGGGAAACTATTACTTACTCAATTATTACTTTATAAGATTAAATCAGAAGTTAGTGCAGCTTCTTGACCTTTTTAGATGCATCTTTAAATCAGCAGGACCCCCTTTTAAAAGTCCATGATTCCTGCAATGAAAATCCACGTTTTTTCCATCTGGTTCTGTTTTGCTTTTGTTGTAGTGGGCATTATACTGTCGGTGTAGTTTTCATTCTCTGTGCTTTTTATTTTTTATTGCAGTTAACTGTAACTTTTTTTATTCACTGCTAGCATTCGCTTCTCTTACCAATAATAAACTTGTTCAGCATATGGCCGGGGTGAGGGTCAGACGTATAAAATGTTGCCGAGTTCAGACAATGGTTAACAACACATGAATAAAAATAAAAAACACAAATAAAACTGCGGCAAATAAATGTCAGGAGGTGGGCTGGGGAGGGCGGAGTTTGGAGGAGCAGCTCAGGAAGCGTGGTCGATGGCCCTACCCTTCCCTTCCACTTCATTACTGTCATTGTGCCTGAGAAAAAGGCGCTTTTTGTGTCTTCTCAGAGCAATCTGTGTGTTTTTACTTGCCAGCTTTCTAATGGCTATACAATGATGATTTGGGGGTCCTGAATGCCACTCCCCCACCCCACATCCCATCAGAACACTTTGTTTTGCTTCTTGAGAACTCGAGTTCTTTTCGAGACCACCATCCTGTGTCCTGTCTGGCAGAGTGCCCCCGAACCTCATCCCTTCTTACACACTGCCACCACCCCCATCTCCCAGCAGCTTCCAGGTCACTGGACAGAAACAACACACATTCAGCTTAATGTTTTTACACCCAGGATCACGTCAATGTAGAGAGTGCAATTTGTAACTGAAATGGGCTACGACCACCCCACTGAGCTGGATGGTCATCGTTTTGCTTATTGTTTCCATGCGACCCTGATCATCTGGATCATCTGAGCTTAAGCACATCCGTCTTGAAGGCGGACGAAGCGGTGTGTCACCGGCATGAGAGAAGAAACGGCCATTTTATTTCATTTAGGATTTCCAAGTTTGGAGGTCCATGGCTGGAACATGGCTACTCAGAGCAGAGGAACAAAGAGGAACGAAGAAAAAGCAGTTAGGTGTGAGAAAAAAAAAAATCAAAGAATAAGAATAGGCTGCCATGTAAGCTTGGCAGGAATCACAAGCATTGGGGTTTGCTCATTATTACTGGGGAAAGGGCAAACAGAAACCAGCTATCAATGTTGGCACGACATAGATATGACCTCTGCAGCCCCCCAACACGAAACTCTGACTGATGACCTAGACTTCAAAGATTATGCAATTTTTAAAGCAAATTTAAGTATGGCTTTTTATATGGGAAAAATACACAATATATGCATGTCTAAACAGACTTCATAGTTATTTGGCTTAACTCTTTGGATATAGAATTTCTGCCAGGTTTGAGATTCAAAGCTAAAAATGAGCCACGTAAACGGGACATATGTCAATAATCCGATCCATTTTTTCCTCATTTGCAAAATCCCTTTGCTGTTAGCTCAAGAGCGCTTTGTTACAAGGTCTATGTGCAGACAGGGGCCATGACTGATTTCTTTCTTGGTGTAAACAAAAGAAGTGTCAGGCCGATCTTCTGCACATATCTGAAACTGGTGTAATGTCACTGCCATTTTCAGAACAGCTCTGTTTTTCGGACACATCCCCATGGTACCCTGAACTGGAAGGAAGCCCTTTTCACTCACAACCCTCTGTCAAGTGCATCCAAATCAGGATGACAGCAGTGCACAGGTGAAGTAGCCTCAAAAGCACATTAGCAGCTTTCCAGCCAGTGTGTTAACAGCTCTGACAAGTGCCTACATGGCGGCCATGTTTTTTCACAACTGTGTCGCCTAGTTAATCTTTAAAATCTTGTCCTATTAATGGTGAAAGTCAGGAGACCTCAGGCTTTTGGAACAGATGCCTTAAAAAAAGTTCACCTGTGTTTGTGATTTGACAAAGTCTTTATACCTTTATGTCTTTAAGAAAAAAATGTAAAACTGTATTAACTTCTATTGTTTTTGTCCCAGTTGGGTTACGGACACTGGAGTGGCTGTTTTTCAACTGGATAGCAGTGTAGTGTGTGATTCTGTGTGAAGTTGTGTGTGCAGTCTGCAGCAGGCCTCCTGTTCATGCCTTGTCGTTCCTGAAGTAGGCTCCAGGCTCACCATGCACTGTATGGATGGCTGTGTAGTGTTGCTCATTTTCTTTTTCTCCTAATGCACAACTATGAGGACATTTTGTAATCCAGGTTTAGATGATGCCAGAGCATAGCTAAAATTCATACAGGGCATAGCCCAGAGACAAAATCTGGCTGAGTGTTCTCAAAATGAGACCATGGTTGGTAAAACATCTGAGCTAAACAAATCATTTGGGGATCGTTCAGGCTTTAGCCCCGAATGCCCTAGGCTCATGATGTGTCTGTGTTGTAAGCGCCTCTGTTTTATGTCATATGCATGAGCTTATTTTAGTTTTTTAGGTTCCCCAGTCTTTCTTTTGTTCACTCACATTTCCTCTGATCTGGAGATTTTCTCCTTCATTGTAGTTTTGGATGACAACTTACAGAAAAAAAATCAGGAAACAGTTTTTTGTAGAAGTTTTCCTTATGAAATAAAAAGATTGTGTTCAAACCTGGAAAAAAGTGAGCAGCGTGTACAGTGTTCAGTAGCACAGATGTAGGGGCATTTCTGAGAGAATTTCTAAAATAGAGCTTACAGTGAAGGAATTGTCTTCGATAGTTCAAAGGCTTCAGAGGCAGAAAAGAGAGCGGGATTGATGTTTGCGCGGCAAACTCTGAGCATAAGTGGCCCAGGGTCTAATCATACACTCACAGACCCCCCCCCCAACACACACACACACACACACATGCACCCCCCACACCCCAAAAAGCCTGAGGATTTTCTCTCACTATTCAGGCCTGATGGATGAGCCCCCTTTGTGTTTCTTCTTTGCACTTTCTTTCCCTTGAAAAGCCCATTCATCCCATGCAAACGTAGAGGGGAACTTTTGCGCTCTGATTTTTTGCGTTTTTTTTCCCCTTTTCTTTTTCTAAGGCTGAAGTGTCGCTCACGAGCGTTCCTCTGTCTGGCCTCCCATAAATTGTCTCTTCTTTGTCCCGCTCCTTGCCACCCTTCACGTGCCCTGACTACTGCGGAATAATAAGCGAACGAAAATGTTGATTTACTTCCCTGCTCTCCCTTCCGAAGCGAGAGGGGATCAGCTTTGAAAACACATGAACTTGTACTTCTCTATGCAATTCGAGAACTGTATTTTTAAATCACTTATAGCATAGTATATGAATGTTCACAGCTTCAGAAAATGCTTTATTTTATATGAATTCCTTGTGATCAGTGTGGACTTTTCATTCCTTCATATATTAGCAATGTGTTTAAATCTCATTGTTTCAGTGGTAAATTAATAAATCCTCAGACTCAATAAGACTCAGTAAACAAACTTTTTTTTATCAGTTGATGGATTAGATTAGATTAGATTAGATTAGATTCAACTTTATTATCGTCATACAGGTACAACGAAATGCAGATTAGCATCTAACCAGAAAGTTCAAATAGCAGAGTTAGGTGCAATAGATGGTGGCTGCAAATGGTACATTACAGTGCCTCAAGGCAACATATAAATGAGAATAAAAATATATGGAATTTGAATTTGGAGGTAATATTTATAATAATTATACATGACATACGAATAAATGAAATTAAATATTTTCTATACAGAATAGATATATGTAAGCGGGTAAAATGTACATAAAGTGCAGGCAAAAAGTATTGGTATTTAGAAAGGTCAGTTTCTGAGGGGTAATTGTTGATAGTTCAGAATGGTGATGGTTTCATGAAACCTGAGTCTGTTGGTGCGGGACCTAATCCTCCTGCTGAGCCTCCCTGATAGAATGAGGGTAACAGCCCATGTTTGGGGTGGGAGGCATCTTTATAGGTATTCATCAGTGCCAGACAACATAAAATGACAATTCTGTAAATCCAACAAAAGGTTTATAACCAAATTCAGTATAACCAGCATTGGGACAATATTTTCTCTAATAACACCCACTGGGAATTCTTTGTAGAGCTCTGTTCTTTAAATTTTTCAGTGAAAATCTTGCTAACAATTATGTTGGTTGAAAAATGCAAACTTTTCACCTACTTTTAAGAAGCCCTTTTCATGTAATGATCCTCCATCCAAATGCAGCATTTCAGTCTTCACGCAACCCAGGGTTTAACTAGAAACTGTCAAGGTCTGTACCTTCTGACCCTGCCCACTGTGTTGTTTCCCATTTGGCCTGCAGGTGTTGCTGGTCATCCTGCATTTCCCCTCTGTCTTTTAGCCCTTTAGCCTTGTTTAGTTTCCTTTTACTCCCCTTGACCGCTGCGTAGTTTATGGGTTGAGTGAGTGTGCTTAGACACTGAAACCCCTCTAGTCATGGGTATGAAACTGCCTTTTGACCTGCTTCACTGTTGGTTTATTCTTAGGTTTTGTTTTATCCTTAGCTTTTGATCTTTCCTTTTATGGTTTATCCTTATGTTCCTGTTTTGGTTTATCCTGTCTGTGACTTGTTTGTGAGTTTTTTGATTCTTAGTTATTCCTAGTGTTGTCAGCTTTCAGTGTTTCATAGTGCTCAGTGTTACTTTGCAAGTAACTTAATGACATGTGGTGTAACGTCAAGATTAATCCGTACTACGAAAGGTAGGTAGGTTTTACTCGAGGCATGCTGCTATGGCAATTTACGCTAAGTCTCAAAACTGCTCCGAGCAGTTTTTGTTCTTGGTTAAGTCAAGGGTTCTGCGTAAGCCAGCCCTATATGAGCACCGCCTCACCAACTACAATTTCTCTGAAGACAATGCCGGCATACCTGGATGATCCAAACGACATTAGCGCACAAGTCGTGAGGGGCTATCTCTGTTAATTAATATGTATGAAATGGGCCAATGGCATATAATATGCATACAATGTATTAATTAATAACTGTTACAGAGAAAGTTATTCTGAAAACCCAAGGGGTGTGCATTGTTCCCTGTTGTCCACTGTTCAAAGCACACTTCACTAGATGTGTCTGTCTTGTCTAGTTTTAAAGTTATTAACTCATTCATGTATTATCCCATTGCACAGTATACAGATACATTCAAAAATTAATCAAAATTTGTACGTAAAGCAATCTGGGACACAAAGGGGTGTGCATCAGTCGAATGAGCCCAAAATACTAAACCACCATATCATTACAGCTGAAAGGACCTATTATATTAGCTATTAACATGATTTGGCATAAATCACAAAACGTTATGAAGCGGAAAAATAATTGGTGTGCATCGATGTCTGTGTACTGGACATCACGATTCTGTCATTAAAAACACCCCACCTTACTTCTTTCAAGTTATTAGAGCCAGAAAGCCTCATATTGAGTATTCAGTTAACTTAACCGCGGTGAGAGATTCCTAGTCGTTTTCTCACTATACATATGCTTCTGTTTTGTTCTGTTGTAAATCATTTAATTGTTTGTTAAATAGTGTGGTTCACCTTCTATTAAGTGTCAGATGAACAGACACCTTTTTATTAGCTGTAAAACATAGAAACATACTATTAAGTGGAGGCTAGACACAACATGTCTTTTAAAATGAGAAGAAATATAAATACATAGCCTTACCTCTTGACATGATGTCTTTATTTTTCATCTTGACTTGCTGCCACGTATGCTTTCCACTACAGCTGCATTTGAAATCGGATCAGTTATCGTTAACGTAAGGTTTACATTTTGAGTAACATTACAGTAATGGAACCTCAGGGAGCATTACATTACTTAGCAGCATACAGGCCCGGATTGGCTAATCGGGAGGACCGGGAGAACTCCCGGTGGGCCGGTCCGTTTTTCGGCCGCAAGGGCCGTTGTCCCTAGCTGCCTGCACTCACAACAGTCGCACTTTTTAAATATTTATTTATTTATTTAACCATAGCCTCACTCTTTTTATTCATTATTCTACCGCAGCTCCACTCTTTTTATTTATTTTCTCGCAGCCCCATGAGCAGAATACAGCCTGCAGGTTAATGATGACGT
>JABFEB020000001.1:37234038-37247156 GCA_019775895.2 Stomatorhinus ivindoensis | reverse complement strand
TGAGTGTGCCCTGCGATGGGCTGGCCCCCTGTCCAGGGTTTTTCCCTGCCTCGTGCCCGTTGCTTCCGGGTAGGCTCTGGACCCCCCGCAACCCCGTAGGATAAGCGGGTATAGAAAATGGATGGATGGGTGGATGTTAAATACCTGCATTACCCATTATACACACATGATAATATTCTGAATAATACACAGAAATCAAAACTCAGAATGAGGAGTAAAGGTAATTCTTTGCTGAAATATGTACCTCTAAAGTACTTGAAGCTAAAAGTTAGACTATAGTAAATGAACTCGGCAGAAATTATATCAAAGAGAAGTTCTAGTGTCACACTATACTGGGATCCTCTTGGGAATTAGGCTAAATTATGTATTCCATGGATTTTTAATTCAGAGAGAAATCCAATAACACATTTTAAGATAGAGACATAGGATTTTTCTCACTTTATCTAAAAGCAGACTTTCCTGGTTAATTAAAATCTGACAGGCTTTTGGAGAATAATTTCCTTCTCACTTGAATTCACCCGGTCAAATATATTGCTCAACATATATTTCTATACAAATGTGTTTCTGTATGCCAAAACCTGAAACAATAAAAAGCTCTTACGTTCGATGTCCAGATTGCACTTTTGGGTCGTGATACATAGGTGACACATTTACTCTGAAAGCATTACCATTGCTATGTTTTTCATGGATGATTTGCATAATCTCTCGTCTCATTGTAAAATCCACTTGTAACTCACTTGTGTGCCCTGGAAGGGATATTGCTTTAAGCAGAAGAAAGTGAACAATTATCACATCTTTAACCCTAAAAGCGGGAGCAAAGGGAAAGGTCATACTATTGGTCCCATCTGTTACATTTCTTTGAGTTTTTGGGCAGTGTTTTACGAAAGTCTGTTGGAAATTAAATAGGGATTTCTTTAGTTGTGAATCATCTGTGTAGATTATGTGAATAAAATAACCAGCATGTCTTACTTCAGTGTTTAAACATATAGTCCATTGCAATTGTAACTGTGTGGGGCAACTGTATATACTATGTTGATGGGTTTGTATTCTAGAGTAGGCTAGTAGCCTACATTGAATGAGAATCAATATTATTCTACCTTTGAAGTAGCTTAGGTTATTATATGGCTATACAAAAAAGTTATGTATTATCTTGCTTAATTGTTTGTGAATCCAAAACAGGTGGGTTCTTTGGATCTTTAAGCATCTGGTGGTCTTTTTGACTATGAAATTATCTTGGAAGACCTTCATCCAGGATCGTACCAATATAAGACATAAGGTTATAGTCCTGAACGTTCAAATAATTTACCAGTGTAATTCCAGTTGCATCCCTTTCGTGAAATAATAGCTTAGACGTCCTCATTGAACCAAATTGTACGTAGTGTCCTTTAAAAAACTGTCTAATGGCTAATGACTTCCTTTCCTTTGCTGTTTTAACACATTGCGGTCTTTGTCTATGGATGTTGTGTATATAATGAGTATCATGCTGTGCACTCCCTTTGTGCTAAGTTTAGCGAGTGCCGCTCCCTACCGAGTTCCATTATTTGGAAAAAAGGGATGTCTTTGTCATATTAGTGCTGATTTATTAACTGTTCAGATTTTCACCCAGATATAACGCGTTTAGTATATTTAGCAGTTAGTAAAATAAACAAGTCAACAAAAATTTATAAGGTTACCATTAGACATTTATTTTCACGATATGACTCTATATGTTGGATATTAATGGATTCAGTAACCATAATTAGGTACAAAAATAACCCTAAAGACACTTGTTTAGAGCAAAGAGTTTCACAGTTACCTATATACTAACTGACCTACGTGGTATGTAACAGTTTTGATGCAGGACTAAATGAATGAAATCCTAAATATCTTAAATAGTACATTTGATTTATCGGTTTCCAATTTTAAATAGCTTTTATGTGCTACAAAAAAGTTCAATCCCAGATACTCTTTCAGATGCCTTACCACTATCGGTTCGACCTTTCTTCTCCCTATCATTTACTAACATAATTTATGAGGTTCCAGACCTAGTTGAGGCGGCATGTGGTGGCAATAAAGACTCTTAATTGTCCCTCCCTATTGATAGTTCGGTTACGGAATATTAACAATTTTATGCCTACTACAAAGGCTGCTTTTCCTTCAACTCATACAGCTGCAGGAGGTTAAATGACAAAGTAACCTAGAGATCTGACACCATCTGCTATAAATTCCTGCTTCCTTCAAGCTCGCTCTTACACTGTAGCTTGAATGAGCCTTCAGAGTATATCTATGCTGCCCACTTTCTTCTCTTAATTTCTGGGGGATCGGTAAGCCCACTCGGTCATAAATAATGTATCCTACTGTCGGCCCATTCCCACTCCCCAAACCTGAGTATGGCAACATGCTCAATTAATTGACTATTGAAGGCTGAGTACAAGCTCTGGTCAATGACGCAAAAGACCGAAATGAAATATAGGCATAATTGCAGTCAATAGCCCGTCAGTAAGTTTGGCCACAGCTCTCTGTACCACAGAGTCATTCAATTAAAACTGAATTACACAGAAAGAGACATATCAATACAACAAAGGGTAGAGCTGTACTAAATCATAAATTCTCAAAGGAAGTTGTTTTTCATTCATTGCTCACTACACTCTCAGAAAAAAATGGTAAAATTTGTACCTTTGCTAGTCACTGCTGCTGAACCCTTGTAGTTGTACCTTTTAAAGGTACAGAAATGGACTCAGAGGAACATCCCAAAGGTACAACAAGCATTAATGTACCATCATTGGTACAGAAATGTTCCTCAGAGTCCATTTCTGTACCTTAAAAAGTATATTTAACTACAGCTAAGGGTACAATTGGCAGACCCTTGAGGGTATATCCCCAGTGACAAGCAAAGGTACAAAATCCCCCCCTTTTTTCTGAGAGTGTAAGACTCACTTTTAATGATTTATAAGGACAGTGACATCCCGTGTAATAATCCTGCTTCACTCACATCTGAGGTTTTTATTAGACACATATAGAAGTACCACTTGCCTTGGAAACTATGAAGAGACTCCAGGCTAAAATATCATAATAAATTATTAAAGCTGTGTAATTAGAGTAAACTATAATCCGATATATGGTTCGTTTACAGGCCCCAGTTGTGCCTAAGGGTGCATAGCACCCTGAAATTTATAATGGGCCCCCTCAGGTGGGAATCAGTCAGTTCATGGCTGCGACACGGTTAGCGAATTTGTTATGGACCCAACGCTGTTGGTTTATATAAATATTAACAATACCTAATTAACATTTTTATTGATAATGTTATAGGATTAATGCCAATGTGATGGGATATCAGTTGATCAGTTGGGAGAATTTACACATTCATAATTAAAGTAAGAAGGAATTTAAAAAGACCAATTGCATAACAATTAGAGTGAATACTGTCTTTCCATAATCTATTGGTTGTACTTGTGGACAAATATTCTGAAACTGTCTTGGATATGTACTTCACACTATTAAAAAGCTCAAAACTATGCCTATTCTTTTTGACCCCAAAATGATCACCAGATCACGAGTACTTTGCTCCATCAGTCCCATATATTTGCCACTATATATAGAATAATAAAGTCTGCTTTTCATCATTGTGTATTGCACTTGAAACATTAGATGTCATGCATCCATGCAAAGTCATATAGTTAGGCAATTATGCATGTGAATGTGTGATGAGCCACGAATTGGGCAATGGGTGAAGGTATTAAATTGTCCTGTGAAGGAAAAAATCCTAGACAATAAAGAGATTTAGCTCATCATTGGAAAATCATTAGAAATCTGGAGGGGTGGGCATCACAGATTGCGGGAACAAAGCACTAAATGCTGCCATTTTGGATAATGCAGTAAATGAAGTGGAAGAGAGGAGGGTGTGGTTTGGGAGACATTTCTTAAATACGTTAAGTTATTTCCTCCTTCACGCTGGTCTTAAGTTGTATTCATGAGTTGTTAACTACTTTCCAGTGTTATTCCCTATCGTTGCTTTTATTTCCACACCCTGATTTTTCTGGGTACCAGATGGCTCCAGTATTCTCCAGAATCTTTTGTAGACATTCACACGGTTATACAAAGTCTGTATAATCTTAGGAGACATCTAGCAACAAAAATCTTTGCCTAAATGAATTAGTAACGCATCAAACTCACATAGCCTAGCCTAAAAAGTATACTACGTGGTAAGTGTGTTTATATGTCACAACGAACGAGGGAATTGTATTTCATCTGTAAATTTATTTCTCTAAGAAATCGGGTACAATACGGTTTAGCCCAGATTCATCTGTGCAAGTAAATATAATTTTCGAAAACAGTTTTCACAAAACAGTAACAGTGATTTGAATGCTACATTGTAAATGTTTTTTTCGGTGGCTCACAAATACGTGTTAATTTAATAGCTGTTTGCTTCAAGCCTGCCAAGTAACCTAATCAGTGCAAGTTCTGCTAATTGAGTATTAACTGTTTTAAGGAGTAATTAGTTGATGGTGTGATGGCACGCGAGGTTAGTATGCAAAGGTTACTGGGGTCGCGACAGATTCAGAAAACAATGCAAATGTAATCTTAATGGCAAATCAATTCAAGGATCGATGGTTCAATCCTCTTTGCACGTTGCTTATCTACGTAACAAAGAGCCAAATCACCTCTTTATCATACCAAAAGGTCTAAGTCTACTCCGGAGACCGACGCATTTGAGCAACTTAGGCGACAACCGACTGGCAATCATGAGAACAAATGCAGCCACAATGGCCGGCTATCTCCATTTTAAAGGGGGGAAATGCAAATATACTTTGAGAATAAAAGATGGATTTTCTTGGCTCGGTCTAATTCTGCCATTGTAGAATTCGCGTGCAGGCGACAAGGCTAGCACACCGATCACACCACAGAATAGATGTATCCCGAACTTATAATGGCATTTAACAAAAGACAGCTCAGTCGGGTAAGTCTGCCTGGCATTTTAAAGAGATTTAAGAGGAACGGAATCTCCCACACGCAAAATAATCCATGCAGCAGCTAGTGATTCAACACAACATAATTTCTTTCCGATTACAGTGTGTTCTGGCAGGAGTTTAAACTGCAAAGCAAATGTAAACCCTCACCACATTTCGAGTTTGGAGGCACATTCGCCGGCACTGTGATTTGCTTTCCTCAAATCTTAGCCGGAACCAAATAAGCGTTAATTCTACTAAACGCACGAGGGCAGGTGTTTTGCATATTAGAATATAAATCTCCGTCAGAAGCATTCTCAACAAATATGACGTGAAATTTAGGTCAAATGCTGTATTCATTCCGAGGATTATGTCATTGAATGGTGCACTTCGCAAGATATTTCCAATGTACGTTTATTTAAGTGGCTCCATTAGTTATTAGCTTTATCCTTTCTTGAAATTGGCAGATGGTTCTATTGCCTGTGGTTATTGGCAACTGATATTCTGTCCTTCTGCCGGCGAGCAAGAGGGGTCTCAAGGAAACAAAAAGACAAAATCCCCTAAATAGCCGTGACGAGCTTGGTTGGTCTCTAAATGTATTTTAATACGAGCCCGAAGTCCTGTACAATTCAACACCCATCATCGTTTAGTGAAAGAATTATGGCAGTGATTGGGGTTGAATGAGGCGGCACAAAAGATACATGTGGCGCTTGCTCATTATGTCCAACTTAGGCGCACCCCTCGGTGGAAACTGTTAGAAATTCCTCTCCCAATAGGCTGCAATGCCAGAATAATACAGACGTTGAAACCTCCAATGGGATACCCCACTATGCTATTATATCTCTCTTGCTAACGAGGGGCTCATAGCCTTTGATATAATCACTCTATAGAAATCCGTCCAAATCTCTGGTGCTTAATATAAATCCTATTTAAACGGGATTTTTTTCACCTGCTTAACGGGCAAGGTTAGAAAAAAAGATGCACAAGCAGTGGCATGCACGTTAAACCCCACAACAACAGGCATTTCAATAGTATACTGCAGCCTGATCACACGAGATCGTGTGAGTAAAACATTCATGTACAATTTCAATAAAAGTCATTCCAAGCAGAATCAGCTTTGCGGTTTCATCGCCAAGAACTTGAGTTCACACACAAAACGAAGCACAATCGGTATTAACAAAAACTGAAGATTTGTAAAAAACCATCGCACCAGCATTTCAACCATATGTCACAACTTGCTATTATTTCAAGAATACATAGCCTACATGTTTTTCCATTTTTTAACGGCTTAGTACCACAGTCCCTCTTATTCAATGGCATGAGCTACGATGTCTTACTTTCATGGCTCAGATTATGTTTGCGTTGCCAAATATAAAAAGCAAGGAAAATTTTAAGTAATTGTAAAATGTGTACAAAGCCTATTTTAATTCCATTTCTCTGCTAAATTCTTCGTTCACTCAAGGAATTTCCAAATAGGCTTAGAGTTCTTCTAAAAGTACCATTTTTAATTTCAAAGGGGGATTGGTCACACTTCGTCTCATTTGCATGTGGCTCCCTATAAACCGCTCCAGCGTTGCAGTTTCTGGAGTTCGGAGGGAGACTTCGTGGGCGCTGCATCGTAGTGCCTGGGTGGTGCACTGAGACCAGTTAACACCGCCAAATGCTTTGTTTTCTTTAACAGCCGAGTTATTTAGATTAGTAAACCTATATATTCGGACACTATGGCTTCTATAAGGACTAAGAACATTGTAATTTTTTGCCACAGTAGGTTATTCGGATTAATGTTTCTCCACATTTTGACTCTCTTACCCGTTGCTTCTGAAGGAAAAACGATGAAATACCAAACGTATGAAGAAGACAGCCCTGGTACCGTGATCGGCAGCCTTGCCAAGGATATGTCATTAAGTCCTCTTAATAGCAAGACAAATTTCAAGATGATGAAGCAGTTCAACTCTTCTTTCATCAGACTCAGAGAAAACGACGGACAGCTTACTATCGGGGAACGAATCGATAGAGAGAAAATGTGCAAGCACACTCTTCAGTGTCTCATCGCGTTCGACGTTATCAGTTTTTCCAAAGAGCAATTCAAATTGGTTCACGTTGAGGTGGAAATAAAAGATATCAATGACAACCTTCCAGAATTCCCCAACAAGGAATCCACTGTGGAAATTTTTGAAAATACAGCAGTGGGCTCCCGAATTCCTCTGGATGTTGCAGCAGACGCGGATGTGGGTTCAAACTATATCCAAAGCTACCAAATTTCAGTAAACAGTCATTTCACCATTGATGTGCTGAACAGAGCCGATGGGGTTAAATATGCGGAGTTGGTGCTAATGAAACCGCTAGACAGGGAGACTCAGTCATCGTATGTTCTTGAGCTTGTTGCTACTGACGGAGGAAATCCACCCAGATCTGGCACGACTAAGATTTACATAAAGGTTAAAGACTACAATGACAACAGCCCCATCTTCGATCAGAATATTTTCTCAGTTGATTTATTTGAGGACGCACCCGTTGGATTTCTCCTGCTGGATTTAAACGCAATCGATCCAGACGAGGGTTTAAACGGAGAAGTTGTATACGGGTTCAGTAATCAGGTGCCTGCAGAAATCCGACAACTTTTCAAAGTGGACCGAAAAACCGGACGCCTAACTCTTGAAAGCCAGATAGACTTCGAAGCAAAGAAAACGTATGAATTAGACGTCCAGGCGCATGACTTGGGTCCCAACCCAATCCCTTCAATGTGCAAAGTAATTATTCATGTTCAAGACGTTAATGATAATGCCCCTGAAATTAGCATTACTCCTATGACTTCTATTACAGCGGGGATCGCATACATTACTGAGGCTGCAGCCAAAGACAGCTTTGTCGCTCTCATCAGCACCTCGGACAGCGACTCCGGCGCAAACGGGGAAGTCAGATGCACTTTGTACGGGCACGACCACTTCAAACTTCAGCAGGCTTACGAGGATAGCTACATGATCGTCACCACGGCACCACTGGACAGAGAAAAGATAGCAGAATACAACTTAACCGTCGTGGCCGAAGATTTGGGATCTCCTCCATTTAAAACAATAACGCAATATACAATTAGGCTTAGCGACGAGAACGACAACGCCCCTCTATTCAGCAAACCAGTATATGAAGTTTCTGTCGTGGAAAATAACGCTCCGGGTGCATATATCACCACTGTTGTAGCAAGGGATCCTGATATAGGGAATAATGGAAAAGTAATATATAGGCTTTCGGATACTCATATCATGGGCTCCCATGTATCAACATTTGTGTCCCTCGATCCTGCTACGGGTTCAATTTATGCACTGAGAAGTTTTAATTACGAAGTAATGAAACAGTTGGAGTTTCGAGTTCAAGCTAGTGACGGGGGGTCTCCACAGCTTCACGGCAGCGCTGTCATCAGCCTAAAAATAGTCGATCAGAATGACAACGCTCCTGCCATCACACAGCCCGCTCTCCATAATGGATCTGCTGAGGTCCTTCTACCAAAAGATGCGCCTTCCGGTTATATCATCACCCAGATAAAAGCGATTGACGCCGACGAGGGCGCAAATGGGGACCTCTCCTACAAAATTATCAAAGGGGACAATGTGATGTTTTCCATCAACAAAGCCACGGGAGATATCCATCTGAATCGTGAATTGAACTTTGATGTGAGCGAAAGCTTGAAGGTCTTAGTCACCGTCAATGATAATGGTAGACCTTCACTGACTTGCACGGCGACTATCTTCTTCACTGTTGTCGCAGGGGCGCCCCCCAGCGACCGTACCATGGTAAAGCAGAAAAACGAAGACTCAATCCAGTGGGACGCGTCGACGGTAATCATTGCAGTTCTAGCAGGAAGCTGCTCGTTGCTTTTGCTGGCAATTGTCTTGATTGCAACCACATGTAATCGACACAAACAGGATAAGAACAGCGGCGGATTCGAGGACAAATTGGACATGGGGCACATGGAGAATGGGAAGAGCACCCATACCCTGATGTCCAGCCACAGTGGCGATATGTTTAGTGTTACACCATATTCCAAGCAATCCTTCACCAATCTCCCCAAAACAGACAGCGAGATGTGCTCAAGCTCAGAAGACGGCAGTGAAGCTACGTGTGTGTATGAGTCTGAAAACATAATCCGAGGAGCTAAATTGGAGGTTAGTAATAATTAATTATTATTTGCTTATATATTTGTATCCAATGTCATTGTTTTCCACTGTAGTTTATAATGTAAACTCATGTTAAGCTGTATTGGCTCATGTTTCTCCAGGGCTATTCTACATTGCCTGGCTATGGCAAAGAAGCTGTCAGACCGATCACAATATGGAAAGGTAACTCTTACACCACCATCTCAGCGAGGGACCCTCAGTTTAGTGGCAAGGATAGCGGCAAAGGGGATAGCGACTTCAATGATAGCGACTCTGACATGAGTGGAGATGGCATCAAAAAAGACTTCCAACATGGTGAGTTTTGAATAATTTTTATTTATATAGGCTACAATTCTGAATTTATTTACACAACAGATATTTATCTCATGTGTTAGTTATGGTACAGAAAAATTTGTATATTGTTTACGTTGTTTTTTTGCTGTAAATAGGCCTATAATGTCACATGCCATGTGTTAACAATGAAGCATCTGCTCTCTCTTGTCAGGTTTGTGGGCGTGTACAACCGAGTGCAAAATACTCGGTCATTCAGACAGATGCTGGAGTCCATCAGCGATCAGGAACAATCCCAGCATGCCCCAGGGGCAGCATCTCTCCACGTTTGTAAAGACGGCCTCACTGCCGAGAAACACGCTCCGTAGAGACACATACTTCCATGCGCATATCCCCAAGACTATTGGCTTGCAGAGCGTGTATGAAAAGGTCCTGCACACCGAGTTTGATTATGTGCTCAGCTCTCCATCAAGACCTGGCAGTGCTGAAGAATCCAGTGAAGTCGCCATCCCGGCCTACGTGCCTCCAGTTCTCCACAAATAGAAAATAAAGCTTTAGAAATGGTGACATTAATCAAAAACTGTGGAAGTGAGAGCCCACTGGGCTTCTAGTTATTTAATCATTGGCTTTGTAAGGGAAAATATGATATTTGTGTATTTACATTTTAAATGTCAGTGTAAGTTGATTGTAATGTCACTTGTATGACTTTGTCTAAATACTATGTATATTATGCAATATTTTATATGCACAGAATATATTTTTATAAAGATATGTAAACTTAATATTATTGATTTTCATGGCATGCTTACTAATTAAAAGAGGCCTGCAGTCATGATGACACTTGGGTCTTTGAGGCCGTAAACGATCTGTATCAAGTTGATAACAATGTATTTAATTATTTGAATGCAAATGTTACTCTGTTTGTTTTATCACAATATCTTTTAAATAAACGTTAAAATGTTTTATTGTGTGGTGTATTAATATATAAATATATATATAGGATCCAATTCACAACTTAACCACAACAGGAGTAGTCCACCGCAGCTGCCCCACCGCCAGATGGCTGCAGTGTATTGTCATCTGCAACCGCAGTCAGTCACTCGTGCTTTTTCTTGGGTTTGGTTGCGCTCCTTGGTTGGTCTTGGCAGTCTGGGATGCTATAGGCCTAGAACTTTTGGATCAGTTCCAGTTTAGTTGATGCTGATTTTCTACAGCTTCCCCACCCCACCCTTTTATTTAGTCAACATGTGTAGCTGCGTGTCGACTATCCCGGTACAGCAGTGAGTCGACGTGTAGCTGCGTGTCGGCTGTCCTGGTACGGCAGTGATTCGACGTGTAGCTGCATGATGGTTGTTGCGGTATGGCAGTGAATTGATGTGTAGCTGCAGGACGGTTGTCCCGGTACGGCAGTGAGTCAAAGTGTAGCTGCATGTCGGTTGTCCTGGTACGGCAGTGAGTCGACGTGTAGCTGCATGACAACTGAACCGGTATGGCAGTGAGTCAAAGTGTAGCTGCATGACGGTTGTCCCAGTACAGCACTAAGTGCTCGGAGACCAGCCGTAGGAAAAGTGTCATGGGCCTAGATGCCTTGGCATCATCAGTGTCCCTTGTGCCATATCTGTGTCATATGGGATCTTTGTATTTCCTGAATACACATGCAATCATGGCTACTAACCTGAATTTGAACCAATGTATTTGCCCAAATTTGAATATGCTAAGCTGAACTTGTAAAAATTGTGATGTACAGTGTAGTTGTTGTCATACTACTAAACATAAATTTATAAGCCTTCAATCATAGGACTGTAAATTTAAATGCAAATCATTTTCATTGACTTCATACTGATTGAGACAAACAAGCATAGTTTAACCTAGAATAGCAGGGCATTTCAAGTTGCGGGGTCAGATAAAATTTAAAAATGCCTAGCCTCTCACGGATGCTTCCAAATAACTAGTGAAATTAATGAAACTCCAGCCGTGTATGCACCCAAATAACATGTAGCCTAGTTAATGCTAGACTGCTGTTTGTTTTACTATTATTGGCACTGGGTATCATGTAAAAAGTTTTCCTAGTGAATCCAGATTAAAATCAGTTTTACCAATGGGTGTCTGGAGAGTCTGCTTTAATTGCCATGTGTTCATTTGGTAATGTTTTGGTAAATGGGCTAAAACAAACCATTCAATCAGGTTACGTCACTGAGCCATGCAGGCCTGTCACTCAATGATAATGCATGCCAGGAAAGTAAATATCAGCAAAATCACCATGCATCTATAAATATTGTGGGAATATACCTATCTGGGTGTTCATTTTAGGGGATGACCGGAGTGAACTATAGGAATAAGAAATGCCAAAACATTTAGGCCTAGCTATCAGTGTGGTGCATTTTAATGTTTGACAACTGAATATCCTGCATCTTTTCTTTATTATACGAGATTCTGAGAAGTTCCTAACTGGTAATGCAGGTAAGTGGTGCATGTTGAATTGTGTCAGACACTGATAATGAAAGGTTTTGCTATTCTCCTTGTTATGTTAAATGTCCCGTTCTTAAAAAAAAAAGAAAATGTCTTGCATTACGGCTTTGTCCTTTCTCTCAAAGACATATACTTCATGCATCCGTGAAAGTGTGGCTAAGTATTTGGATGACTTGCCTAACAAGTCCTGTGCTGTCTGGGAAAGGCTCCAGCATCCCTGTGAGCACAGACAAGCCTGTCCAAGATAAGCTGTTGGAGAGAGGATAAATGGATGACTGTGGTAAGCAGTTTTTTCTTGGCCTTTTAAGCGCTTTTTCCTGGGCATGGTAGGGTAGTTACAAGATTTTGTGAATTAGGTGTCATTCTGAGTAAGTAGAAATCCAATAGTCTTACCTTTTTTCCTAAGATTAGTCTTGTGGCTGTTTCATCTCATACGTAGGCTTTAGTGTAAGTGGCATTTTGTTTTGCTTTTCTTTCTTTCTAAATATGTGGTTTACCGTTTTGCATGAATGGCCTTTGTGTATTAGTGGCAAAAACCCTGATTAGGATGGAAGTTTATTATTACACACTTGCTGACAGGATAGGACTCTCAGTCTGTACATTGGAGGGTATACCATGGAGATCAAAGAGGCCGGTATTCAACTCACCTACGGGTTTTGCTGAGGTAGCGTGTGAAGTCTTTGGTCCATATCTAAAGTAGGTTTTGAAATCCGGAACAGCCAGAACCAGCAATTCTTCCACATTACAAACCAGATCTGCAGCCCATATTGTGTGTTGCAGCAGCATGATGCTAAGGCTTAGTGTTGTTGATTTATAGGATTTGGCTCCTGATTACATGAGCCTACTACTAACATTCCCTGTCAATTTTTTAGGTATTTTGAGTTTATGGGAATTTTCTGTGATGCTTTCCAGGGCATGATGCAGACTGCTGTCTGGGTCCTCTTACCACTGGGATTTTGGGAAGAAACCAGAGCATGATGGCGCATGCAGAGCTGCGGCCGGATGTACTGAAGGTGGATGGTAACAGTGCTGCCCCCTGCGCTGCTACTCTGCTTGAGGATGTTATTGCTGTCTAATCAAATAAGGACAACAGAATTTAATTAACAGCACTGCAGCCTCCTGGATAAGCCTGATTAGTTCTACATTATCAACAGTGAACTGAACAGTGGCCAATATTGTGAGATGAGTGATTTTGGCATTTTTCAATAATATTATGTGCTCACTTGTAATGGGGGGGGGGGGGGGTTGTTTTAAGTGGAGAGGAAACATAAAAAATCAACAA
>JABFEB020000001.1:37201760-37220763 GCA_019775895.2 Stomatorhinus ivindoensis | reverse complement strand
TAAATAAAATAATAAATATTGCTAACAATACATATGAAATATGGTTTGCAGTGAGGAATCTCTTCACTGCCTCCCGCAGTGTGATGAATTGTATGGCCTGAGGAAAGCCAGTCTCTCATCACATGCTGTGATCTCCAGGCTCAGCAGGCTGGCAGATGAGAGAGAACAGGAACCCACCGCTTTTTCTGAGAAGCTGACCCTGACGTCCTCCTTTCTGGCATTTTTCACCATGATTGTGACAATGACCTGAGATTCTGTCTGGTACCAGTCATGTCTAGGACAAAAAAAAAGCTCTCTAATGTTATTCCCTGGAAGAGAAGTCATTTACTAAAAGCACACACTCATACAAGGAGGATACACGACCAATACACAACGGTAAATGTCCATCTAAAAGTTTCTTTGTATCAAAATTAAAAGGTAAAGACCTTGTACATCATTACACAAGATGTAAATCTCCATCTTTATAAAATACAGGCACAATCAGAAGGCGTTGTTATAATCAGCCAGAAAATGAACAATTACAAATGTGCTGCAATTAATATATAGAACACAAGCAACAGGGGTGGAAGGTTTATTACGATTAATTAATACCTTCCATTTCTTTTTATAATGAACCCCCAGCTTATCAAGCACTGGCATCAGTGCTGGGTGGAAAAAACACCCACCATGTTCCAATCCCTGTGGCATAATAATTTCTTAAAGGAAGTTAATATCATAAAAAGAGAAAGGTGTAAGTGGTAGCAGTGTAACATCTAAAGAGATTAGGGTAGGAATGTTTAAAACTGTGCAATACAGTGAGAAGGCAAGACACTTACTTCACGTTAGGCGTTGCTGCTTCCTGCTAGAAACACATAAGGAGGAAACATTCACATGATTTCAATCAAATATTTCAGTTTAGGTATGTAAGATACATGGCAAAGCTGGGCAGGCAAATTACTTGTAAGGGACATGGAACCTTTACAGATGAAACAGCTCCCTCATGTGGTGAACCATATGATACAGAAACAGTACACTTTCCTCATTTATCATTGCCGGGAGCAACTTCTTTTGGCCAAAGTCTCATTTTCATAGACTCAAATGTCTGGGGAAAATAGAAGCCTGGTCTCTTAACCAATGACACAGTAAAATAAGTATGAACCTCACCATGTTTGTTGTTCCATTGTGATTTCCCACTGTAATGAAGAGAATATAGCAGCTGTGTTCCAAAAAAATACTTTTTTTAAAAACTAATTACAACTGTATTTCAAAATTAAAGAACATTCTATAAACACCAACCAGAAGAGAGAAAGGTATAAACTTAAAAGGTCAAACAGTTAAAAGAAAAAAAAAAGGGGAAAAAAACGCTACCACAAAGCTACTGTGTAATCGATGAAAGTACTTCACAGCCATTTCAACAAAGCAAAGCCAATATCTTTTTTCCCACAAGACTAACCGTTCACTGGTCTTTTAAATGAAAAAGGGGCATTTAGCAGGAGGGGCTGGTGACAGGTTTATATATCACTCTCCCAAGCCCCAAGGACCAGGAGATGGTGAGAAGATTCATGTTCATTCTCCTTACTGTCATTCCACTTGCTGATAATATTACATTAAGCAGTTTCTACAGCAGCTAACCACATTACTGACAATAACAGCTAGACACATACCACTGTTATTTCTCAGCCTGCTCATTAAAACTGCATTATAAAGGCAGTGGGTAATATAGTTTCTCTAAGGACTTTACTGAATTCATGATTTAAGGTGATGAACAAGCATTTCAGTAAGATGGAGCAAGAGCAAAAGCCAATGAACTCACGCATATTCCTACTTACAGGTCATACTCTCCTCACACAGCTTGATCCATATCTCAAAGGATTTATTTGAATCTGTGTTGGGGGAAAGAACATATAAAACCAGACAACACCTTACAGTCTGCAATGTTAAAAAACAAGCTTGCCAACTTACCATCTAACTGCTTTCCTGCTATAAAGGCCTGCTGTGACAATTCGAAGTTATTCAAATAGTATTCTGCAATTCTACAGCATAAAAACAAAGAAAATTGCGATTACATAACACTAATGACACATTAATATGTACAATAATCACCGCCCTGGTCAAATGACAGACAAAGCATTTGGCCGGATGCCAGAATTTCGGTGCTATACGGACATTAATTTATGCTCATAATTTGATAAGAGGATTAGTAGCATGGCTTAAATATTAATGAGACGCGTTTTGTGATCCCCAAAAGTTAGTAATCTGCATAAACTTTATGTTTCTTAAATTTCGTAGCACCTCCCATAATACTGTTTTGGTATACTACGGTTTGGTATACTACGGTTTGGTATACCACAGTGCAATATGCACTGAAGTCGCGGCAAAGAAGAGCAGCCATGACATCTTTTAAAAGAGGAGATCTTGAGGATAAACAAAGTAAAAAGACATTGGCGATGTGGCTGTACTTTTGTAGTTTAAAGTCCGACACGTTTATTAAATATAAGGATATGCCGTATTTATACTGATAGACTTTTGGGCATCATACAAAGCCTTATTAATATTTAAGACATACTACTAAACTGTTTCAATTGTGGGCATAAATAAACATCCGTATAGCACCAAAAAGCTGGCGCATAGCCAAATTTTGTGCCAGTCATCTGAAGTCCTAGTGATTATTGCGCATGCGCGATACAATATTGATATATCGTCAAGCCCTAATTTACGGTTTATGTTTTCATTTTGCAAAGCATTGGAAGTCAATACTAAGTATTTTGCAACTATGAAACACAAACATTCTGGACGTGCAGAGGCAGGCATCTTCTTCAGAAAAAATACTTTACATAATATAATACATAAATTTTTATGTACCTACAATTTAGCCAGGGGCAGGTTAGGTTTCTGTGCCTGTGATCGGCAGGTCTCAGGGCTGAGACCCAGCCTCCACAAATCGCCACTGGGTGCTTGAATAAAGCCCTTAACCTTCTCAAATGCTTCAGGGGCACCAGATAAATGACTGACCCTGTGCTCTGGCCCCAGGCTTCAACCTCACCTTTACATATGAGTGTGTATGTCTCAAAGAAGAGCTAGATGGGATTTGTGAAAAGAAGCATTCCAATGTATCTGTACTTGGGCAAAAGGCAAAATAAGCTTCATCCATCCATTATCTATACCCGCTTATCCTACTGGGTCACGGGGGGTCCGGAGCTTACCAGTAAGCAAAAGGCACGAGGCAGGGAACAACCCTGGATGGGGAGCCAGCCCATCGCTGGACACACCCACACACCATTCACACACACAGGCACACCTACGGGCAATTTAGCAACTCCAATCAGCCTCAGCATGTTTTTGGACTGTGGGGGGAAACCGGAATACCTGGAGGAAACCCCACGATGGCACAGGGAGAACATGCAAACTCCACACACATGGAACCCAGGCGGAGACTTGAACCCAGGTCTCAGAGGTGTGAGACAACAGTGATAACCACTGTACCACCATGCCGCCCCCCAAGCTTCATCTATATATTTTCCATTTTGTTTCAATAAGCACTTATGCATTTGCAGTACTAACAACTTGCTGAGTGGAATTCGGCATAAATCTCTCCTGACACCATATATCTGAGACAAGCAACATGATGACAGGCCTGACCATTTAAGCAGAAACATCCAGCACCGTTTGTATATACAGCAAATAACACAATTACAGTGGAAAAACAGCGCACAAGGTTTATATCAAACAGTTTTGTACACACCCTCTTCTCATGAAAGCAAGGGCGTAATCGGGCTTCAGCTCCAGGGCTTTCTTGACATCCTCCACGGCCTCTACGTGAGTAAATAAATCAGCGTTGAAACGTGTGGTGATGCACACCACAGGACCAATGCCGGTTTTAGACTTTGTTATTTCCATACAGAAACTGCGCCCTATCTGAAATGAATGGTTAAATGACTAACTTCATCCAGGCGCCCCATGAGAGCAGTGCATCAGTAAACATTACAGCCTCAAGACAGTCTGCTTACCGCTGTAGTTTTTCAGTAAGATGTATGCATAGGCCCGCTGGCAGAGCCATTCCGCGTTGCTGCTCGTCTCCAAAGCCTTGTTCAGATCCTGCAAGGCAGAGTAAACCGAAACGGACGGTGCTTACGAACCAGCGTCAGCATGCCGCCATAAGGCGGGATACTCACGGGTTGCTGCTACACACAGGCCGAGGCCCTGACGTTTCAAATATACGAAGCACGTCTGAATCAGACATCAAATGACATTTTAGAAACCAAAAGAGCAGGTCGTTAGGAAATCTCGAAAGCTAGGAAGATAGTACGCGAGCTACATAGCGGACCACTTACGCCGCCGAATCAGAGTGCAATTTACCCGAAGGTTGTGGATTTTCACCCAGTTGCCTAACAAGTTAAACAGAATCTGCCTTTAAACTCGTCCTCATATAAGCATTTTTTGTGGTTCATTAATCAGTCTCAGTCACAGTACCTCAAGAGCCTTCTCGGGATCTTCGTCTATGACGCCTTCCGGAAAGTTCCTGAAAACGGAGGAAAAAAAACATTGGGGAAAAGCTTAACACAGAGGCCGGATAATGCAAATACACCAAAGTGAGGGTTTTGTTACAATATCAGCGAGTTACCCACTAACCGTCCGCTTGCCATTAGAGCCACTCGCCACTTGTCGTTTAGAAAGTTCTGGATGACAGTCGCGGAAACGTCATGACTGTCAAGTAGACCGTGGAAGAAAATGCAGACTTCCTCAGCGCCGACAAACTCGGCAAGTAAAATTGCAGCACCACCTTCTGGCTCGGAGAGGTACCGCGAAATACAAGAGACGTCAACAAATATTCTAGATGCGACATGTTTTATTGGCCATGTGCATCTAGTATACTGCACTGCTTATTAGTGAAGGGTCATGGGGAACCTGAATTCTACCCCAAGCAGTATAGGGCCAAAGGCTGGGGTCTATACATATAGAATTTTACAATTGGGCAACTTAGCCTAATTACTGTATGTTTATTTGGCTTGTAAGAGGTAACTGAAGTACCCAGCAAAACCCACATAACATAGGGAGAAATGCAAATCACGCACACACATGTATACAGGATTCAACTACCTTACCCACACTCTAGAGGTAAAAGGCAGCAATGCTATTACTGCCTTTATGGGAATAATCGACATTTACTGAACGTTATTAATCATCCTAATACTCAAAGATGCATCAGATGCTATTTCCTATGTCATATCTCACAATGAAAGTTCCTTTGGGACTTCAACCAGTTCAGTAATGTTTTGTGAAATTGAGAGACAGAGAAGGTTTTTCACATTTATTTTTTGCTCGAAAACTAAACAGAGTTTTATACTCTTCAGAATGTATTTCACAAAACTAATATTTCCTCAATGACTGCTATAAAAAATTGTAAAACATTTCATATTTATAAAGTACAATATGCAGTAGTATATTTCACATTATCTACAGTATTTCAGAATATGCAGAAGGCTTTTACTAACATCTGATCTTCAATTTTATAATTTTATCAAAAAGTACAGTAGTATAAATTCAAAGAACACAATGAGAAAATATTTTCCATTAAAACACTTGGGAAGTGCAGCAGTATGTAATGCTTGTATCAGTTGTATGCATTAAAGCTGAATTTAATACTTAATGCATATTTAAAAAATTAAAATACATAAGATTCGGATTGACATATGTATTGGTATAACCAAATTAGGCTTCCTCACAGTCCAAAACACAGTCAAGATGACCTATTAATTGGTACCATTAAAAGCAGACAGTCTTTCTCCCGACCAAACGCCAGAATGTTCCATCCATTTTCAGCATATAGTCAAGCAAAGAGTAAATTGGACATTACAGGCAACTGTTGTTATTGGGCTATGGGAGTGCCTGAAGGAAATGCAAACACACACAGGACCACAAGCAACTCTGGTACCTAGTTACATGTCTATTTTGAGAGCTTTCTGATGTCCAGGAAACAGAAGAACACTCTGCACTGATGGGCAGATAAGGGGCTTGTATCATACTGAAACCACTATATCCCTGCAAATCCTCAGTCAAATTCACAGTCTCGGTGCACGGTTCTGCTGACCATGCCACTCTACCACTTGGATTGCTGTCCTGGTCAGAGTTGCAGAGAAATGCGGGTGCCAGTTTGGGGGGCACCCTAGGTCAGGTGCCAGTTAATTGCAGTGAATATAATGTGGGCAATTTACCCAATGGCAGCCATTGCTCAAGGAAATCTGTGGGAACAGGGAAACCAGAATATTTTTTATATTATAGACAGTCATACACTTTATATACTACATATGTGCATTCTTCATTGAGACATTTTTTTCTAATTGTTCCATAAAATTACCACTCATGCGTAGATTAACAATCATAAAAAAAAAACAATATTACAATGTAGTTTCACTATATTTTTGAGAAACATACATAGGTACAGTGACAGGAAAGGCAGGGCAGGCAGTGGCCTGGGGCCCTGAGCTGAGGGGCCTCTGGGGGCGGCAGATTACATAGTACATTGCAACGACAAATCTGCTTTATTTTTGCATTTCAAAAGTTGTCTTGTGTTTGCTAAATCTCTGTTGATATTATTAAATTATACTTCACAGTAAAATAAAGTTAATAAATTTTACCATGTTGGGGGAGGGAAGTTGGAGCGCTCCATTGAGTTTTGACCAGGCTTACAATATATTGTCTAGATTTAAGGCAAACTTTGAACTTTGATAAACTTTACCAACTTATCTTACATTTAAAGATTAGGGGCCGTAAGGGTGCTTGATGACCTCCCAGGTATATATACAGCACTACATTGTGGGCATTGGTGGCTTGATGGTTAGGGAAGCGCACTTGTAATTGAAAGATTGCGAATCCCCATTCGAACGTACGAATCCCCGACCAGCAAGGCACCACTGAGGTAACCCTGAGCAAGGTACTGCCCCCAAGCACTGCTCCCTGGGTGCTGATTAGCTGCCCCCTGCCATGTCATGAAAGTCACATACGAGTTAAATACAGAGGACATATTTTGTTGTTGCGCACTGTGCGCTGCGGTGTGTTAACAATGACCGCTGATCTAAAAATTCTAAATTAACTTTAGCATTTTCAGGAATAAGTGCTCCAAAAAATTTCTGACCTGTTCATCATGCTGGGTCCTGTTTGCTGCCCTCCAAACCAACCCAGGCATCATTGAGGACGACTACCCATCTGCCTTTCTGACTCCGTCTCCTCAATCTCCAGTTCTTCAGTTGGTCTGTCTTCTAGGGCAGAGATGACTGAGGTTATGGCGGTACCCGGGGTTTGAGAGTCCAGCTGCTGGCCACCGATGAACGCGGTCAGAGAAGCCCCTCCTGCCAGCGGTAGGGCTGTGGACAGCACACTCTTTTCCTGGCTCTTTGAGTGGTCGTCTGAGGTGATGTTCTCCATTATAACTGCAACTGGCTGCATGGAGGGATACGTCTGTAGAAAAAAGCTAGGAGATGTGGCCAAGCCCCCAGACTCATCCTGATTGGCCAGGACTATTCTTGGAACGGTTTGCAGTGTCAGTGTCTGGATTGACTGGTTTTCTGTTGACAAAACCACTGGTAATTGTGCTTGACTGGCTAAGAAGCTGAGGAGAAAAAAAAAAAGAAATTTAAGCCTGTTGTTTTAGCTAAAAATATAAATGCAAAATGAATCTTTCCCAACATAATCTACACAAAAACATATTGCATAAAAATAGTTATAAAAATGTAACAAAGCAGAGCTCTCCATTCCAATTAGACCAGGGTTGGCCAATCTTATCCGCAAAGGGCCGATGTGTATGCAGGTATTTGGGATAACCTGTAGGTCAGCTGTTCAAACCCAGGTGTGAGGACTCTTCAGCCAATAAGTCCTCTAATTAGTAATCTAATTAGGGAGTTGCAGCGAAAACCCGCAAACACGTCGGCCACCACTGAGTTAGACATACTTCACAGGTTGCGCTGTCTCCCCCTGGTGGTTGCCATCAGCATCTCTCTCTTGGGCGTACTGCAAGCTCTCCAGCAGCTGCACAGTCCTAAACACAGAGCCGTTTTGTCCTGGCTGCACTGACTGGATGTTCTGCAGTGTCCTCATCATCTCGGCAGACACGATAGGCAGGTGGTGCTGCTGAATCAGCCCCAGAGGTCGACATGCCTGTCCATCTCCTGCTCGCTGGAGCTCCAGCATCTGATCACTTGCATTAGCGGGCACATGCTTTAGCTTTGCTCTGGGTCCCTTGACTCTGGTTTTCTGTGTGTCGCTCTTACTGGATGATTTAGGAGCTGACGCTGTCTGAATGGGGCTCTCAGGAAATGTTTTCACATCCACCACCCGGCTGCTGTCAGACTGCTCCTCATCATCAATCCACACCAGATTCTTCGGCATCTCTGTAAACTGATAGACCAGCCTCTGGCCCTCTACCTTGGCCAAGATCCCACGCTGGTAGTAATATCTGCCACAAAAAAAAAATTTAAAAAATCACTATTATAGTCTAATTGTATGCTTATGTGTACAATTCAACAGCCAAACTCCTTTTCAACTGAGACTTTAGTTAAGAGGTAACTTCCAAGCTCCTGGGGTTTATTACACAGGACACTTATGTGTTTAATGACCAGAAGGGGAATTATAAGAATGATATGTAAGAAGTAATTAAAATGTGAGCTATATCAGGCTAAATGCCATACAGTGGCATACCGCTCCAAGGGATGCGGAATGGGAACACTCAACAAATGCAAAAGAATATTAAGCTGATCTCCAATATGAACACTTACAGATGATGCTATTAAAAGGTATAAACAAGAGAGAATGTAGCAGTTAAAATAACTAAAATGCATCCCATGTACGGTACAAATAATTAATTTTGTTTGTACTTCAAAGGTCAACAGGGTACAAGAGCTTCCAAGGGGTCTTAAGGAGAGAGGGGTAACATTTGTAAGCTAAAGACACAGACTCATATCATTTATAACATGGATTTAAACTAGCTCTGTTCTACCAATGGCAGGAGGCAATCGGTCCATAACTCCAGGTACATGGATGTTTTCTGCATCATACTGCCCCAAAAACGTTACATTGTAATACTGACCATCCCCCCAAATAAAACATTTGTTTATTGCAGTACCTGCTATTCAATACACTTCTTGTAATGCAATTGCCAGTGGTTGCTCATTAACAGTAGGGTTATCTTCTTATCTGTGCTTGTCAGATAAAATTATTCTTCTTTTAAAGATGATTTGGTATTACAATTTTTTCCCCCCAAAAAACAGTTGCTGAAAAAACTGGGGGTGGGGGGGGATCTTAAATTCAGACCAATATAGTAATCATATCACCAATGAGGCCTTAAGTAAGGCCCTTAACCCCAAATTCTCCAAAGGTGCGGGGAACTGGCTAACCCTGCTATCTGAGCGCACAATTTGATCACTAGTGTGTCCTTTGGACAAAAGTACCTGTTAAATGTGAAATGTACTGCACTGCACCTTGAATGCACACTACAGGCAGTTGCTATGACTCTATTGGAGCGACTTACCTTAAAGCTCTGCCCATACTTTCATAATTCATGTCAGGTTTATTTTTGTGTCTCCCCCAAAGACGTGACACCACCTTGGAGTCCACAAGCTTGAAGATGCCCTTCTCCCTGTGGGTCCATTTAATGTACCGTGGGCATGTGGAGCGGTCCTGCAGCAGGGCCATCAGAAACTCCCACAGGTAGAGAGTGTTTCCTGCAGATCACACAGGATGTTGTTTGGTTGAGCCAAAATACGATCATCTCACTCCAGTTGTGCTTTTTGTCCAGGAGACAAACAATGCCAAATCAGACACAAAGCGACCAATCTCTTTTCAAATTTTTCTTCCCTCCTTTTCCCAAATTCCATTCCACAGGTTGTGGGACAGAATGTCGCCCAAACAGTTTAACGTTGGAAACTGAAAGCTTTGACAAATCGCAGAACACTCATACTGCACCTCTACCGTCTTTGTTGCGCTTCTGTATTTTTAGCTCTGGTGTCGGTGACTCAGGTCGGGGCTGTCGGGGTCGCCTCCCTATAGGGGAGGGGACTAAGAATGAAGGCGGGAATAAAGGAAACACTAACATGTACAAAATGACTTGATACTGAAGTGAGGGCAGCATATGTGGCTCAGTGGCTTAGGATGCTGTGGTTGTGTTTAGAAGGTGCTGGTTCAAATCCCCGGGTCAGCAGAGTAATTTCAGCAAGACCCTTAACTACTAATTGCTCCAAGGTTTATATGATCCTGCTTTCTCAACAATACAAAATTTGCATTGTTTTGGATAAAAGTATCTGCTTGAATGAACTGAGAAGAGCACCCATCTTACATAGGGATCATTCTAGGGCTACAGTGTAAAATATTTAATTCCATTTTAATTTTATAATTACCTACAGATAATATACAAACATTCACGATACATGTGTCTGGTTTAACTTGACATTTTGTTTGTAAGCGCACTTTGTCCTACATTTTCATTCTTGCAGTAAGACGTCTGATTTACCTTTTTTCCTCCCGGGCTGCTGGGGGGCTGCTCTGGCCACAGCGCCTTGCCGAACCTTGCCACCCGCACTGCGGGACGACTTCACAGCGGATGCGACCCCCCTGCTGCACTGTGCGAATGGGTGAGCTGCAGATGGTCAGATGGATGAGACGGGTTAGCAAGAAGCCAGGAGCCTGAGAGCTAGCTAGACAAGTATCGGGGCAAGAGGATTCTGTTTGAGACTGGAAGCCCGGTTACATTTGCTTTTATTTAGCAGACTCTAAATGTAGCAGGCTACATTAATACCACCAATAAAATCTTAGTTTTCAATTCAACACTTTGCAGTTAGCATTTATATAAGCACTTCCTTCTAGTCTTCTGTCCAACATATCACAGTTTGAACTAAAACTGACAGCAGGTGGGCAAAGCGATACAAAAGTAACGTATCTCCATCACATGGGTGGACATCAGCTAGGTCAGGTTCATAGCATACACCTCACCCATGTGCTCCTCATTGAAAAGCCCCCTGGAGGAGTCCATTCTCAGCAGGGCCTCTGCTCCTTCTGTAGGTTCCATGGTCTCATCACTGTTTTCCACTGAAATCAGGAAAGAACTGCTAGGTCATTCTGCTTCCATATGAGAATAAGGCAAAACATTTTTAGCTATAAATATCAAGCAGTACGACACTGCTGGGTAGGTGGCATTAAGGTAGATGGACTGTGTTTCAGAGTGAAAGATGCTGAAGCAGAAGTTCAAACAGCATCAATAAGAAGATGGATAAGTCAGTCACCTGAACTGAGAGCATGAGAAACTCAGAGGCAGATGTCTGAGCTCAGATGAGGGAGCTTTTAGTAGCTACAGTTAGCGCTAAACCACAGCAGCCCAGACTGCCTTGGCATCAGGGTTCCGGCATGTGAAAAAAATCAGCGAGAAAGATCAGTTTATGAGCCTGTGGGTTTGGGCCAAACAGCTAAAAGGTGTTTAAAAAACAAAGTCAACAGTGCTCACACAAGGCTTTACAACTATAAATATAAATAGATGTAACAGCTTTGTGTTAAGAACTGCTAATCCCCCTTAATATGCAACCAAATGATCTCTCAGAAGAATAATTAAAGACAAAACATCCATGATCACACAAAGATACTAGAATTTGCTTTATAGATGCTTTGGTGTAACTCCTTCAAGCCTGAAAGCCAGAATGTTTTATAAAAACAGGGGATTAAAAGCTATCCACCTGCATAACCAATAAAGGGTTGGGCAGGGTGGAACCTGTACCAAGTATTACAGAGCACAAGACAGGGGTACACCTTTAAGGAGGCTAGTCTATCATAAAGAACACACACACACACAAACGGGCAGTTTGCAGCTTCCAATTCACTAGTGTGTGTCAGTGTGTAAATCAGTTGTATATTTATACCTTCTGCACATAAGGACTCAGGGATTTATTCCGTATTATAGTTTATGAATCACCTGTGAAAGTCACACCCCCTCCATGAACCCTGGGGTCCTCTGCCCCCACGGCTGGATCAAGGCCTCCTGGTGCTGGTTGTTCGCAGGTTAAGTCTGAGTAGCTAAGCAGATGGGAGTTGGGGACCTCCTCGACGATAACAGCGGGGAATACCGATGGGTCACTCAGCTGCACAAGACACAAGACAGACATTGAGGATCAGTTGGAGTGCCAGGTCAATGCAGCATCATGCGGTCTCTAAGTTACTGATGTGGGCTGAGCCATGAAAGAGGAACCGGCAAAAGGAACTTCACCTATACATCAACGAAATATCCAGTTGTTCATTTTGAACACACAGCCACAGTGATATATTCAGAGCTATGGAAGGGCGGCACGTGAACACGTTCACTTCCACCTCAAAAAGCCCTTCGACGCACCTCCTTCCTCACGACTTGTGGGGGCTGTGAAACGCTACTCCTCTACGCACAGACATCACCATGAGGCGTGTACTGACTGTCTGCCTGGAGGGCAAGGGGACAAAAACCGCAACGGCTGCGGTGGCTGCATATGCTGTGCGCCTGTGCACGTCGCCTTCCGATGTCACTGGGGTTGCAGTCAGACATGAGCTCAGTGGCCTTCTGAGCGATTCGGCGACCATGACATGGCACCCCATGGTCTGTAAGCTGGGCTTCTGGCATGCCTCCGAGTCACTTCCGCACCCACCCCCCATCACATGAGGCCTCGCCTCACCGAGGCAGCCGCAGACAGATCAGAACCTCTGGGCCGTCGTGAATTTTTTTGATTCAGTGTATTGTGGGTCAGGAACCCCTGGGCTTCTACTTGCCACACCCCTGGCGAATGCTGAGTGCTAAAACTACTCATGGCCAAGATAAGATGCGTGGGAAATATCATAGGAAAGAACAGGCGAATTACACGGCAGTTAGTCAACCCCCCTTCATGACACAAACAAGTAGATGTGAGAAAGGTCTCTCTCTGCATACAGTATATTAGCATGTAGGTTCAGAACTTCAGATTACATAACGATATATACCTACACACACTGTATATAGAATATACACAGTAGATCTATATACTAATGTATTCTGCATACGTCAGTAATAAAAGCAGTAATGATTTAGATTCATATTGGACATTGCTGGACATGTTGCTGATAAACGCATACGTACACCACGCACAGCCAACACGAACGCAAGACGCAGTGTCTTACCTGCTGCACACTGTCTATACAACCACTGGCAAACTCAAAGGCAAGTTCACTGTTCCCAACGGCTGCCGTCATGTTTTTGGGGTTCCGGAGTGTTACAGTCTCATCCCAAAGAGCTTCAGATCTGTGCCAGATATGACTGGAGGGCCGGATGTGTAAAACAGCCTTTCAGAAACGTGCCCGGGGTCCCAAATTCTTCAGAACAATCCAGAGAGCAGATGCACTTTATCTTTAGGAGCCACCACGCATATTCCAGAGAAGCCGAAGGCACTCGTCACCAGACGGATGTACATTTTGTGTCCCGGTTTGGGTCAAAATGTTTAAATTACAAGCAGAGTAGCTACACCTTAACCTGTAGCGGGAAAAAAAAATTCTTGATCATTCTTTTGGCAGAAATGACTCTAAATCAACAAAAAAAAACATCACCGTCAAACCAGTCTTTGCTGTTTAGCAGTTATATTTGGCAGAGAAGCACCAGTGTGCGAAAATTGCCTGAGGCCTCCAAAGTTCAGGGGACTCTCATGTGGACTGCAGGTCTCGCTTCCCCTTTGTAGGTGCTGCGATTTGCTCACGGGGCAGGAAGACGAGGACCAGCTCTCTACCCTGTCTCTCACAGCTCCCCCAAACACAGGGCGACCCTCCCGTTTCCTCTTTAGCACACTCCCTTATCTCGAACTTGAGGCTGCAAGAGCGCAGCAGGAAGGAAGCGGGCGTACCACGTCATGGCAAACAAGAGCATGCAAACAAGCAGCTGCACCGAGCAGGGTACCAGCGCGAGGCCTGCTTACCTCTGGTGTCGACAAACGGCCGCTGCACAGCACGGATCACAAGCGCGATGCCTCTTTCAGTAAGTAGATACACAGGCAGATGGACTCCCAGAATCATACTAAGAAATGTTCAGACAGCTTGAGTCAAATAATTGAATTTCTGTTGTTTAAAACAAACTCTTACAATTTAAGAAGATTTTTAAAGAAATTCTTACATTTAAATCCAAAGCACTTCTGCAGTCTATAATATTTTGGTAAATCAAAACACTTTTGACATCCAGTTACTGCTGCTTCCGCCCCCCTCCAAACACATTCGCTAAATACTAATCCTTAGTCTCCTAGAGTTTCTGCCCAATTAAAAAGGCATCATTTATGATTTATAACTCAGCCCATGAAACACCTAAGCTGTCATAATGAACTTGCTTTCAGCACCAAGCATGATAAATTATCTACAAACCTTCACAACTGCATACCCCCCCACCCCCCCCCCTGTCAGCAAAAGCAGTCGAGGTAAAATAAATAAAAATTTGACTTCATAAAAGATTTAAGCCAAATGAAAAACCAGATCTCAATTGCGTTGCGGGGATAAAGGGCTAAACCAGAGGTGTAGATAATCCTACCTGCTTGCCGTCGGTGAAAGTTTTCAACTCGTCTTTGCTAAGGCTCCTGCACACCAGGCCCTGCAAATGGCAGCCAGAAAACTGTCGTTAGTAGCAGCAAAAAAAACAAAAAAAAAAAAAAACAAAAAAAAAAAGCCCTTTATTTACATTGTCCTCCCTCATGCCCGCCCCACCCCCATTACCTCACCATTCCTACCGCGGTGTCTGATTACATCACGCAAGCACGGCAGCCACGGCTCGCCCACTGCAGCAGCATACCTGAGCCCAGGCTCCTCCGGGGTCACCTGAGAACTGGCTTGGTGGGGGGGGTTGACGTGTAATGGGCGGGGCCAGGACCGTGTTTGTCAGGGAGCAAAACACCCAGCCAAGTGCAATGTTTGTGTCATCGTGTCACACCGGGCGTGTATCCACAGAAACCAAGCTGGTTCACACAACACGTGAGGGCTCAATACCAGGGCAGCACTGGCCACCTGGCATACTGAGTATGTTCTTGGTCAACCAATGGCTTTGTGAGCTGGCAAAATGAAGTGTGCCCCTTTTCCCGGATGGCAAAATTCATTGTCATGGGACCCCCAACTCAACAAACACCATCATGAGGGACTCTCACCCTTGGTAATATTTACCGTGGGGAACCCCAATGTCCAGCGTCAGGTTTGAATAGCAGTCTAACCCGGTCACCTGTGCACAAACAACTTTCACTAAATGATTTCCTGCAGTGATACCACTTTAGGGGAATTTCTGAATCCTGAAATTAAGCCAAATCACAAGGAAGCTTTGAGATAGTTTACAGAATTCTGATGACACCCATCACAATAACTGGACACATGGAGATATCAAATATCTGGATCCTTCACTATTCATTAACAAATGCATAATATTTTTAAAAAATGTGTTGTCACATGAGGTTATTCATACAGCCAATTATCATACGATTTTAAGGTTGCCCAATGGTTATTAGAAATCTTCCTGGTAACAAGATAACACTGTAGAAATTCATTATAGTCAACTGCACTAATTAGGGTCCAACACAGCACTAGCCATCTTCATGTAATTGACTATATCACTCAGAAATTACATTGTGCATCACGTGACCTGATCTGCATAATCCCTAGCTCTCAGCTGATTTTGTAATTATTTTTGTTCAATGTGAATTTCACATGAATAAAGAGTGTTTGTTAGGGGGCAGGGCAGACATGTTCAGCTTCCCCCCAGGGTTCAAAATCACAAATATTGACCATGACTCTGCATTCCTGAATACATACCCCTCATGGTTTACATTATGCATGATAGATTATCCAATACATAATTTAACTGTAATTAGGCTTGACGATAGGAAGCAATAAGTACTGACCTGGGTGTCCCGCCACCCAAAAACGGTCGTAGTATCAAAAATGATTCCTAATTACATCTTAATTATGGTATTCCCATCCTATGTGTTGGAGATCAAGCTTTACAAATAAAATTATTGGGCAATGAAAGCCACAGTTCTGGATCAGGGCATTGATTCTCTGACAAGCAACCTGAAGGATTGAAGTAGATATCCGGCCCTCCATTCTACACGTGTCTTCTTATCTAAAACACCACATGGCGGGCCAGCCAAGCACATACTGCCCCCAAGGGACAGTTGCTGCATGTGCTGCCTTGGGGTGTATGAATCACATTGGTCTGGTATGCAAATATGCTCTGAAGCTTAATTAGCTTAGCATACTGCATATAAATCTGTAATAGACTGCACACACCATGCTGCAGATCATGATAGAGAACTAAGCAACAATGTCAGCAATTAGATGGAGAGAAAATCATACAGTATAGCATTTTGTTTAGGGTAATGTACATTATATTTCACTTGGAAATGGCACTTACCTAGGCGTTACTTTCATAAACCACCCAGCAATGCAAAACCAAAAAATAAGACAGACATGTGACTAACCATTACCTACAAAAGGAATTCACCAATTTGTAAGTTTTTATCTAAACCAATTTAGCAAAAGTTAAAAAAAAAAAAAACAATCAACTGAAACACCCCAAACCACACACACTGCCACTGGCAGGTATCCTGCCTGTCACAACCTTTCCTTTTCACTGCTAACAGGATTTGGGCTGCTGACTGAAAGGTATGTAGCTAAGGTAGCTAAGCTGGACTCAGCTGCTGAGTGCTAACGATAAACACAAAGAAGAAAGCCAGACCAACTAGACCAGTGGCCTGTACTATGAAGCGAGTTTACTGGCTTATCGGGGTAACTTGTCGGATTTAAGGTAGTCTGGGTAAAATGTAAGTGAACAAATACGAAGTCCATTTAAACTGTGGTACCTTAAATCTGACAAGTTACCCCGATAAACCAGTGACCCCTGTAGTACAGGCCACTGTTCTCAAGTAAATACTAGGACTGGGTGTGGCTCATCAGAACTCAGGTAGGATAGAAAACCTACTGGACAATAGCTTTCCAGGATCAGAGCTGGAGACCCCTGAATTAATCTGAGCCCTGATGCATGAGCCAGAAAGAGCCAAAACAGTAAAGTGCTGGTGTGGGTGATTAGCCATTGAACTCACGTCGAAGTGGGCACATCCATGTGAATGACTTAGCAAGTGGCTGTCTTCTGGACTGGAGGTGTCAAAAGCAAACACAATGTTTAATTTTGCTTGTGTTTTGGCCACATATCCATTCACATGAGAAGTAGATTAAAGTTTTTAATGTCCTAGGGGATCTTGATGGTAACAGTGGAATTCCTGTGGATTTTACACGTGAAGACTGAGCTACATTTCTATCCCCCGTGTTAAAGTCCCTTAGCAGATCCGTTTAGTCATCCGAGGAAGGCCTTACGGTTATTATATTTTGCACAAGTGCACAGATCAGACACGTGATGCCGAGTCTAAAACAAAGCAGAAATTTTATTTTTAAAAACTAAATGCAGATGCGTATTTTATTGGCTTGTTGTGTTTTTTTTTTTTGCTTCAGTTACTATGTCCTTGCACTTCCACTCAAATGTCGGTCAGCGCTTACCCTCGCAATTACTTTCTTACTCGTTGAGTCTTTTCCCCCGGCTATCTACTGCCTGCACTCCTTTTTCGTTAATTAATATATTTTGAACACAACATTCGGTGAAATCCTTCTACTCTGAAGCACACGCGATCGACGCCACATCTCAATTATCGACCCACTGCTTAGTTTCACTTTCATTTCAGCATAGTCCAAACCAACGTGAAAATAAATTTACCTTTAACTCTTCTTTCACCGATGATTTTCAAAATTCAGTTAAAAGTGACACATTAGCAGGCTAACATTTGCTGCACCTTTAACTTTCCGATATCTGACGCATTTCAGCAGGTTTTGGCCACGTCTTTCACGGAAAGTCAGACTTCAGTTTTGCAAACTCCCACGCCTCTCTCAGTCAGGTGAGGCCCAGCCCCTACAGGAAAGGTACAAGCAGGAATGCCACCTTATTGTCTGTCTCTCGACCACTATTTTCTAAATTTAACGTTATTTCTGCAACTCACCAATATATACCCTCGCAAAGAGTAGAGCATATCTATTACTCCTGACAGTAAAGTGTAGTTCAAAGTGGGCAAAATATCACAGCCAAAAAGAAGCAGGTAGGCGAATAAAACCACGTGATACATGGATAGGAATAAGGGAGCAAGGGCTTTATTTGGGTACGACAGCGCAAATGTGTTCAAGGAAACGAAGGTGAGGGCGGAAATAAAGACTTTTTATCAGGGTTGTCAGCTGGCTGGCCCGAGATTTTCAATTTGCAATGCACATTTACATGTTTGTAACCGTTTTATTACTTCGTAAATAGTCTGTAGAGTTTGCAAGTACCCCAACGCGTTTGATATAATTAGTTTTAGGTTTATAACGGAATAATACAGATTTGCCGTATGAATTCTTGTGCGACCCTAAAGAGTCTGCAAGCTTAAGTGTAACCCCATATGAGTTGGAAACGGCTACGATAGTGAAAGTACCTCGGAATCAGGGTCTGGACGACCTCAGAGTAAAACAAAACTCAATCAGCTGTATTCAGGCACAAGTGAAGTGAATTATTTGACTTTTTAGCTGAATTTGTCCCGTTCTATTTTCGCGCTTGCTATTCTTGTCATGTTTTCAAAGCGTTGTGTTTGGCTCCACCTAATGGTACAAGTTATTCGAACATAACATTGACCACACTGATTGTCACAGAAAACTACAGTTTTCTGCGCCTAGACTGCGTTAGATATGCGTTATCGGTATAGTTATTAAATTGGTAGTTATTTAGGGCTATGCATCGGATTAGAGTTGGAGCTAGAATTACACTTAGTGACATGGTCATCTTTAGGGTTAGGGTTAGAATTAGTGACATCAAAAAGACACAGGTACTACTTTGGCAGCCCACAGCTGGACTGTGCAGCTCCCGTTCCCTCTTTTTTAACTCCACCTTAGACATTTAGGGGCTTGGGGGGGCCGGTGGGTGTGTTCTTCGTTTTTTTTCCCCATATGCTGCCCCATATTTTAA
>JABFEB020000001.1:37187456-37201660 GCA_019775895.2 Stomatorhinus ivindoensis | reverse complement strand
GGGGGTGCCTGGTGGCTCTCAGGGTGTTCCCCTGGTCCCCCGGGTGGGGTTCTTGGGAGGGGGGGGCAGGTCTCCCCGGGGTGTGCAGGTGGCTTGGGCCTCGGGCTCTATCTGCGCCTGCGCGGCTGGCCCCCGGGGCGGGGCCGGTGCGCATCCACCTGTGGCCGCGGGGCTCCTGGCTCGTGCTAGCCAGTGGGGGGGCGTCCGGTGGCTCCTCCCTCTGCCTCCTTGGGTGTGCACGTGATTCTCCAGTGGCGGCGGGCCTGGGTGCCTGACTGCTGTGGGGCACCTGGGCTTGTGGTCACTCGGGGCTCTCTTGGCCGTCTGGGGGTCCCCGGGGGCGGCGTTGTTGTGGCCTTGCACTCTCATTGGGAATCATTCCATGATAACCTGCACACTTATACATACATTCATAACACACACACAGACACACACGTATATATGCACAAACACATGTACATCTGCATACGCACACACAAACACAAACTTTCACATACACACACATACACTTAGAACGCGCACACACATACGCATACCTACAAATGGACACACGCGCACAGACACAAGATCCAAGGGCTTTCTTGCCCTATTTTACTTTATTTCTCTCTCTCCCCATCTGGGTGTGTCCGGGTGTGTGGGTAACTTCCATCCATACTTCTCAGATGTAGATACTGGTGTGGCAATTGGTTTCTCCAGTGATTTCTGTGTATGTATACTGTTTGTGCGTGTATTTGGATCTTATTTTTCAGATGCAGCAGCTGGTGTGATGACAATGTCCAGCAGTAAGATGCAGAATCTGTCCTTTTGTTACTCTTTCCTTTTTGTTCTACTTTGTGTTAAGTTGGTACATATAATCTTCTTCCCTGTTTTTCTCTGTCTGTCTGACCCCCCTCTTTTTTTTCTTTTCTCTCTTTTTTTTGTTGTATTATTTATTTCTTCTTGTCTCTCTTCTCTTTCCCTCTCTCTCACTTCAGTTTTTCAGTTTTTTTTCCGTGTCAGCTCTTGCTGTGTGGCGCAATAATCTAAAATGGTTAATAAAGAGTATACCTCAAATAACAAGAGGAGCTTAATCCGAAGCTCCACTTGGCAGAATAAAAGTGTCAGCATAATAAAGCACCCAGACTAACATCCTGCTTGCTAAACTGCCGGACACGACAAGGGGGAAGAAAAAAAAAAGTTATATCAAAAACAATGGCCAGCTTTGAATGAGAGTTAAGAGTTGGATTTCACCAATATAATTTTCCGTTCAGTTTATTTTATATAGAAATACTTACAGGGAATCTACTACTATTAATAAATGTGCAAGTTGAAAATGCAACAGATTATTAATTAAAATGTTGGGATGTGTGTTGTAATATACTGCTTGACTTGACATATCGTGGGTTTTCACCATTGCCTGGATCATAACACCCAGTCCCTGAGCCAGTTTAATGGCAGCTAAAAGGCCATCAATCATGTTTATCACTCTTTAGAAGAGTATGACAAATACCTGTGGATGTGGGTTAACTTGTAGTTCTGGATATTTGAAATTGTAATAATCTATAGTACTAGAATATCATACTGCTTTTTGTTAAACTGATTTTGTTAAAACATGATGTCATATATGAAGAGGATCATTTATTTGCTCAAATGTAGGGCCCAGCTAAAATGCCTTGACAAGTATATCTAAGTTCAATAACATGTTGCTCATCACTAAAGCCATTGTGCACAGTTAGGGAAGTCTGAATCATGGGCAGGACAAGGGAACAGAATGAACTGGTAGGACATAGAAGGATTCTGTGGGGTAATTTAATATGCATTGGGAAAACTTAGCCCCAAGGGGATGTTGCTGGATCACAAGTGGGTGCTCAACGTGGCTCACATGATTCTGCACAGCCCCATGTACAAGGGGTCACATGATCTGTATCAGGATGGCTGATAAAGTCTGAGAAGGCTCTCCCTCAAGACTCATTACGTATAGCTGGCACTGCACTTTAGTAACATTTAAAATGCTATGATGGAATTCAGGAAAAAGTACCCCCACATGTTACAGGACTTTTGCACAAAGATGGTGTTGTTGACTGTGCTATCTCAAATGTCCACATGCTACCACATCTGACAGGCCTGCTTATTACAGTACATGTGGTGTCAGATTAATGTGTCGCAGTTATTGTTTTTGCTGATTACCTTTTTCAACATGGTGTTTGAATTTCCATGCACACTCATACAACTCCTTCAAAAATATTTTACAAGGCAAGATGTTTCACATGTAACAATGTGGGCTACTAGCAAACAGGTTACCATTTAAAGTAAGTTTCACACATAAACCCATTATAACACCTTGAAAGTCTCAGACAAACTTTCCTATGCTGTGCAAAACATATGGGTTCCTTGAAGGTTAAATGCTCCTGTATGTAAAGGGCCTCAGCAAAGAGACATAAGGAGACACATAAAAGCTGGTGACATCATGAACAGGGGAGGTGGGATTGAGGAAAGCATGCATTGCTCATGCTTAAACCAGATGTGATGATGACATTATCGTCCCCTATAGCTACCCAGGGGAGAACCAAACAACACAAATACTGTGCCCTCTGTCTTACACAAGCTGTTACTTGTCCAATAACGTCACTGCAGCAGGGTTGAACCACATTCTGGCCACCTGATTCAATTAAGCTGTGTAAGGTTGAAATGATTAATAAAGCCTTGGGGATGTATTTGTATGAATTATCCCAGGTGAAGTACGTCACTTCAGAACAAGCAAGAACAGCAATCTGTCTGCAAAGGATCATCATGTCTAGTCCCCCTGTATTACACTCTTCCAAATAAAACTGACCAATGAAGGCAACTAACATACCTTCAAACAGCAGAACAGTATGTAGTTAGTAGAAACTTCAATACAATAATGGATAACTATTACTGAGAGGATTATTACAGCATAGGTTGGTATCTCATCCTGGGTTTTTTCCTCCCTTGGGCTCAAAGCTTCCAGGATATGCTCCAGAGTCCTGTGACCCTGCACTGGTCAAACAGTTACAGAAAAGGGCTGGATGGATGGATTGATTGATTGATTGATTAATTATTAGAATCAAGCCTGTTTGACTGCTCAGTCCCAAAGTGATCCTTCAAGACCTCTTAAGGAATTGTGAGTTTATGGCTGTTGGCAAGGAAAGTTCTCCGTAAGTTAGTACTACTTGGAAACCATGTTGCCTAAAGCTGACTGTGAAGCTTACTATCAGGCATTGTGAAGAGCAAGGAAAATCTCACACTGAGTCATATTTTTGAACTACGTGCAGTGGCTCCATATTTTGCCTAAAGCTGACTGTGAAGCTTACTATCAGCCATTGTGAAGAGCAAGGAAAATCTCAAACTGAGTCATATTTTTGAACTGCATGGAGATGCTCCATATTTTAAATACTTTTATTTAAAGGAAATATTTTAATATGAAATTTTACTGAAAGCTAACAGAAGAACATACTTAATTTCGAAGGTAAAAATTTGCATCAATAATAAATATATGTGACCAATAAATAATAATAATTGATGCTTTATCAATCCCTGTGGGGAATTTGTCTTTATATCTCCCTCAACTTGCTCTTTGTAGAGCAAGCTGTCCATGAAGGGCTGCCACCTATAGCAGCACCCAGGGAGCTGGGGGTTAAGGACCTTGCTCAAGGACCTGCAGAGGTGCTGAAGCTGGGTTTGAACCAGTATACTTATGATTATAGACTAGATTATAGGCTTAGCGCACTGAACCACACACTGCCCTATGTGGCAGTTTTAGAGAGTTAGTCGAAGACAATAACAATAAATGTCCCTAAATGGTGACAGCAAGAATCTTTTTCTCAGTCAGAGTTGTGGGGCCTGCAGGCCGGAGCCTTTGCCCGTCAGCAACAGAGGTGCACGTTGGACAGGATGCTGGTACAGGAATGATGGTAGTATGAATATCTCGGATCCAGTAAAAGAAGCTTTTTCTTTAACATTCAGACATATTTGTTTTAACTTCTTTAATTTATACAAATGTGGTAATTCATACACATGACAGCAGTTTGTTGCCATATATAGTTGTCTTTTAAAATGATAAAGATTTTAAAATTACCAATCAAATGACAAAAATGGCAAAAAACAGCAGTTCTGCAGAAAACATAGATGCACGGAGGGGCCAATGCTACAGTGGCAAGCCAGGGGAGGTAAAGTTATCCTAATGCCATGGACATTTCAAGAGAAATAATTACATTTTAGATATAAAATTTTCTGTAAAAACTCAACATACAAATAAATATGGACAGTTATAAAGATTGCTTCTCAGAATGCAAATTATATTTATGTCAGCTGATTAATCTTATCAATTGGGATGTTTTCATTCATTGTCTTTGTCATTGAATATATATATATATATATATATATATATATATGTGTGTGTGTGTATATATATATATATATGTGTGTGTGTGTGTATATATATATGTGTGTGTGTGTGTGTGTGTATATATATATATATATATACACATTAAATTTCGCTTTTGTACCACCCCTGATGTAAGTGACCTTTCACTTTTTCCATAAAATAGTAAACCATTATTAACAATTACCTATTAAGCTATGTTAGTTTGAAAAAGTTAGTTGTTAGTTTGAAATATTCTCCAAAATTTACAAAAACCCCTCACTTTTTTCCCATATATATGACAACATTTGTTTGTTCACACTCAAATGAAGTGCAGGATTTATTTCGCCATCATGTAGAATATAATCCTTAACCCTGCAAGATCTGTTTGCAGAAAGTCCACTCCTCTTCTGGACTTAACTCAATGAGCCACTCAATTAGTTGGTCCGCTTATAAATCTTAGAAAACTATGAATATCTTTTTCCCAATCCAAAGATGATCACATTCATCCAGTAAGTAATTCATCTATTCATCACGGTAAGGTGTGTAACTGGGGTATAAAAGTGCATACATTTCTTCCTCACTAATGGGCTGCCTCTGATTTATGCCCTTGGTGAGGACAGACTCAGCCAGTCCTCTGCGACGCTCCGAATCCCCACTCAGTTGGACGTGTATTTATTGGTGACCCGAGAGTTGCTCTGCTCTGAGCCACGTTCGGTGACCTTTAGCTTCATGCAGGATTGCTTCTCATCTAGCATGTCTGGCGAGGTGCACCAGCAGGACAGGCATGACTGCGGGAGGAATGATGCACATTACTGGCCTGCATAGAATCACATGGTGAACGCCTGGTGCTGAAAGGCGCCAAGCAGGAAACAATCTTTTTGAACAACATTTTCAACTGCAGTACCAAAAACCTGCCTTCACAATGGCACTCGTCTTTCAGCTCCAAACCCCTGCCCCTCTGCGTTTCTGAAGAAGCTTCCAGCATTTCCCAGAGCTCTTTATAAGCACATCAGTCCACCTGGCCTGAAATTTACACTACAGTGCCAAAGACTCTAGTTAACAAACTGCTCTCCGTTTACAGTTAATGATAACAGGGGAAAACAAATGGAGCAGAGCCAGCTGAATAAAATCACAGTTATATTGCTTGTTTAATAACCACATACCAGGCAATCTTATCTCCCCACTCAATCTCATAATTTAATCTTGGCTTCATTGAGGGTAAAAACTCAATCACCAACCAAAAATGCTTTTTTTCTGGAAAACCAAATATATGTTGCTATGCAGAGCTACTTGCTATAATTTGACACAAATAAGTAATATACGACTGCTCTATTGTATACCCATATGTCTAAATGTCATATTGTGAAGAGTGCTGGGGATATGATGAATACAGCCATGTTTTAAAGCCTGAGGGAACTGACAGGATTGTCTTTGCCCATTCAATAAAAGATGCTCTCTGAGAGTGCTGTGATTCAGCACAGATTGCCCCTGGGGCCTGTCTCCCGCCTTTGATCAGCAGCATGCAGCCCTTCTGTTCTTGTTACACACTTTATGGCTGTCTCTCTGCACGGGCTCAGCTGTCCTGTCTCACTGTGTGTCACAGCTGGCATTCACCCAAGCACATGTGTCTCATCGGACTCGGCGACGCCACCACGAAACCCGAATCCCCTCATCCGACGGCAGCCGGCACCTGAGACGGCGGTCATTCGCTAAGGCGAGCGCTGGGGTCACCTTACCCTGAAACAGTTTTTGAATCTTTTGCTGACCATGTACAAAGCGATGGGGTTGATGCAGGAATTCACAGAAGCCATGTTGATGCCAATGTAGTCGAGGACAAGGAAGAAACTGAGGAGACCAATAAAAATCCAGCAGGTTAGCAGTAATTGTTAGCACCACATGTGGCTTCGAGTTGTGTTCGATTATCTAGCTTACCTAAGTAGTTCACATCTATTTGGATCCTTCTGGTCATAAATGGTCGATTTCAAGATTCGGCTGAGGTGCAGCGGAAACCAGCAAAGAGCGAACACAAGCACCAGGCAGAAAACAGTTTTGGCAACTTCACGTCTCTGCAGGGAAAGTAAGGCAGGATAGTCCTCAGGATATGGAAAAAGCGCAGCATGTCTGCTTCATTGAGAGCCACAAGCGCATTCAACATGGCCACACCTGCTTGAGGTGGTCATTCATGGAGATCTGCATCCTGTTATTCTTCAGCATCTCACAGGTCATGAGTGTGTAGAAGACTGCAGTGCAAGCCAGGGGCATGCAGAAATAAAAGCTGAACAGCCACCAGTCCTTTGCTGATTTGTAAAACTGCCAAGATGAAATGAGAGAATGAGGGAAATGTTTAGTCTTGTCCTCCTGAATGCATCTTTAATCTTAGCACAAATCTACACTTAAGGACTCTTTCTTTTAAACTCATAATGCAAGTTGTTAACTCCATGGATGAGGCACCTGAATTTCATAAACAACATATTTCAATATGCTGTCTTTTGTGTATTTGTGTATTTTATAGCACATATGTGAACATGAAAAGCCTAGTTAATGTTACTGTTGCTAAATATTAATTGCAGCACCAGTTCACCTGCATGAAGCTGGTTCCCTGTATCGGGTGAAGCAAGCATATTCTCAGATGCTCTCCTTTGTAGTCCATCGCTATCATATCAAAGGCAATCGCTTCAGGCACAGCCAAAAAGATCGATATCACCCATATCAAAGTGATTTCTATCGCAGTCCATTTGGGAACGCCGATCCCTTTGATGCGATTCCAGGATGCGACCGCTCGGTACCTGCAATGTCAGTTGGAGTGTCATCTTTGACGTGCTCTGTCATAGTAAACATTCAGCCTGATTTTGAGATAGCCAAGGGCAAGCGTAGCATACCTGTCAATGCTCAGTGCGCATAAACTGAGCACTGTGATTCCAGCAGATGCCTTCTGGATGAAGGGCACCAGCTTACAGACTCCAACGCCGAAAGGCCAGTCTTCCGCCAGCAGCTGAAATATCATGTGAGCATTCACAATTCACTTTTTACAGTATGACTAATTAGGCCTTTACGTTATGAATGATATAACAAAATGTGTATTTATTTAACAAAACTATACTATAACTATAAAGAAAACAACCAGACAAAAGACAGATCATCAAAGCAATGAACAGGTCATGAGAAAACCTGAAGACCAAGACAGAAGCGATAATATTCTGAATTACTGCCAGCAATATAGTTATCAATAGTCAGCGTCAAACCTGACATCACTTTTAACCCTTTAAGATGCAGTAAGTCCATAAATACAGATTTATAATTTTTGTATTGTCTTTGTGAGGAAAGACTAACATCTGTTGTCATCATACTGTACTTACTAAATAAACTAAATAAAATTAAATATAGTAAGCTGTATATGATAATCTGAGACACCGCTAAATGGGTATATAAAAACAATTACTCAGGGGGTCTGAAACAAAAAATACAGGGGCTAAATGCCTCCAAAATAGGATCTAGAATTGACTATGACTACAAGACTGATAGAAGAATTAATAAAACTTAGATGTGCCTATTTGAAAATGATGATTGTATCAGTCATTTGGTTGTCTTGCCCCAATGACTCCAATAAAACATGGAAAATGGATTCTTAATAATTAAGACAGTTTCACTAAGGGTTAACAATTTACACTGTAAAGATCACCATGACGACTCAAGGCTGATTAGAAATAATGTGTTTAAGTGTTGTCGTGTAAACTAAACCTCGGCTGAGTTGCACTGTTTGACATGTCTAAGTACTCTTGGACACCTGTGGCATAATACTGAACTGGGTGGCTCCTTCCTTACCCTGCATAGTTACAGAAGTAAATTTCATACATGCATTTATTTGTGAAACTTTTATTTGATTAATGATGCTGGAAACATTTGGCCTTATATCAGTGTTTACGCTACAATGTGCAATATTTCTGTGATAATGAGATAATGTTAGAAGCCTATGTTTGTACTGGAACTCAGGAACTTGAGCAGTCTGAAAATGTGCAGCAGCCAGACACTCCAAATATTCGTAAGCACGTAAACATACAGTTTATTTCAGGTCAAATATACAAATGGATTTTTCGCTCACTCACCTTGTAGACATTGATTGGTATATCTATCACAATATGCATCAGGTCCCCCAGAGCAAGGCTTGCAATAAGAAGATTGGGTCCGTTTCTCATGCACTTATTTTTGTAGATGATTCTGAGCAACGTGGAATTCCCGATTATTCCGACAACAAACACCAGACATGACACCACTGTGTTGATGTATTTAAAGGTGTCCCTGATCTCAGTTGGACCGGTGCACATTGGAGGGAGCGGTCTGGACCGTCCCGGACGCATGGTATGGGGACTCGAACTGCTGAGCGTAGCGCCATCCTCGTCGCCCCCCGGTTTCTGAGTCGCTTCAGGTCCTTGCAGAAGAGAAGTGGTCTTCTGGTTTTCATTCCCGGTCTGTGCACAGACCAAAATGAGAGAATGGGCGAGTATAATAGATATTAGGAAAATTGTTAGTGTTGTATTTGCCATGATGATTCTGCGATGTTTCCTTTAGCTGCCTGTAAAATAACATAAATATTATTGAACATCTTGAAGAAGCAAAATAAGTTAAAGCAAGTGTATATCAGTTAAGTTAATGTACTTAATATTGTAGCCCATATCCTGCGTTGAGAACATTTTAACTAAATGGATTATATACAATTAGTCCAAATATCCATTATTTTCCAATGACAAAATTAAGAATTATAATCTAAGGATTAATCACTCACCTCTCTCGATATTCGCTAAAGGGCAGACCTGTTGAATAGTATTTTCAGATGAATAAAATAGTTGAGAAAACTTGAGAAAAGTCCCCTTTGCTTGTCTTATTATTATTTTGTCAAAATATCGTCTGAAAACCCGACGCTACTTTTTTTCTTGCAGTTTTCGCAACTAACGCTTCACTTGTACTCTACTGTCCATATTGATATAAATTCGCTCATGTTAGTTATCTGAGAAGTTTCCATTAGATGGATTACTGAATCACCACTTTTTGCCCTTCGATTCCTAAATAACTTCATGCGAGTGTAGAAAACAGCGCATAGCAGTGTTTAGTGTGACCCTCCAGCCAGTTTTGAGGCTTCCTTATAAACCCCTCCTACAAACAGCTACCCTGTTGGGAGAAACTGCAGGAAGAAGAGGGACAGCCTTAATAAAACGATTACTACTTGGTTATTAATTAACTTACATAAATATTTATTAGTTTGTTTCCTTTTTCAGTAATCTAACGAATGTTTTGAGAATATTATTTTAAATCGAATGATACTGTGTCAAGTGCTGTTTAAACTCTAATGACATTTAACATTACAGTTGAATTACAACTGAAATGGGCACATAACTCTCGCCACTTTTTCACCATTTTGTATTTAAAAATAGTTCCATTAAATACCCCCTATACTACTGTAAGCATGTATTAGAAAATAAAAGTTAGAGCCAATCTCAATGTCAAGCAATGAAACATTCACCTGTTGTTGACTTCTTAGCTTTGAACAGAAATTTCCTAAAACTGCCAAAATTCCTCTAAATAAGCACAAGGACCAGATGTTCTCAACTTGAATGATGGCATCTGCAATGAAAGTTTACATTATGCAGACGTTTATAAAGGAGCAAGCTGACTTCTGAGTTTTTTTACATTGGTTGTATTACATATTGCATACCGCATGCATATTGATGAATAGAGACATAGCTATCTAATTACTTTCATGTAACTTTGGAAGGTAAACATAACTCTTGCTGTCTATGTAGTTTCTATCAGTGAGGTTCCTGTAACACAGGGATAAAAACACAGGCACTACAGTTTTGATACAGTAGAATGATTTCATCAGACCAAAACTCCCAATGCTTATCGCCAGGGTCATGCCGAGCAGGGGGAGCTGGCTGTGGGCTCTGACAGAACACCCTGAGCAGGATGCCAGTCCATCACAGGGCACACACACTCAGTCACACACTACGGGCAATTTAGGGATGCCAGTTCGCCTGGTGGCATGTCTTTGGGGTGTGGGAAGAAAACCACACGATAGTGGGAGGACATGTAAACTCCCCAAACACACCAAGATAAATATTTGTGACTGAAGTACGAGGATAGATCAAGACCAAGCTAAAAAACACGCATTATTCTGTATTTCACCTTAGGGTAAAAAAAATATATGGTGAACCTTTAGTTTAAGAAGAAAAAACAGTCTAATATACAGTGTAATGTATAATGTAAACAACCCCTAAGCAGGTCATGAAAAGGTTTAAATTCTAATTTTGTTTAGCTTCGTCGCAGTAGGGAAGACCTATATCACTATGGTCATGCGTTTTTTGTGGGTGTGAATTATTTGAGAAGCACTATAACAATCTTATGTAACGCACACTTTTGTTGCTACATATAGTCATCATTTTATGTATGATAAAATGCATTTTCTAGTTTTGTATATCGTACCAGTAGTTTTATATTTTAACCAAATACAAATACTTCAGGTTGTGTGTGAATGGTGTGTGTGTGCCCTGTGGTGGATTAGCACCCCATCCTGGGAAATTCCCTGCCTTATAGCTAAGATAGGCTCTGGTCCCCCACGACCCCATATATTACCCTTATCAGTAGCTTGGCAGGTCATCCTGACATAAAAATGCAGTTCATATAAAAGAAGATCTCAGTTGTTCTCCACACCTTCCTCTGTACACTGTCACTGATCATGTCAGTCTAAAGTCTCACTTATTATGGTTACAGATACATTTGTATCTGTGTAATTTCAATACTTATTCTCATTCCTGTTTTCTCAATTTCTGTTACATACAATCAATGGTCATATTGAACAGTGTTTGTACCATAAATTGCTCATATAAAAATACTTCATCGAGTTATTAATATTCATACAAAAATATTCAGAAGGGCAGTTAAACTAACCAATGTCTTTTCCTTCCAACCATTGTGTACCTCCTGGGAATGTTCTCCTTGTAGAATGTCAGTTTAGTCCAATAGGGGTAGGACATGATGCCCTATTATCCTTCATGATCAATGTATTGCCCTTCGCTGGTGTGTGACCACTTTAAATGTAACATACAATTAAACAGTAATTCAATATCATGCCTCACTGCAAAGAGTCTATTAACAAGGCTCTAGATTAGCAATGCATCCCTAGTACAGATTCATCCAAGAGAGCATAGTGAAAATGAACCATGTAAATCATTACTCAAGGATTCCATAGAAACAGACAAGGACAACCCTCACATTGTTCTGAAAGGCAGAATAGAAGATCCATTCTTAAGTGTATGTTTTATTTAGTTCTTCTTAGGATAAACAGGTATTTTCCTTTGTGACCATGCTAGCGATGGCTAAAAATTCTCATTATGCTGCTGTCTGCATTTCCTTCTCTCATCAGTGCTACATTATTAGGTTCAATTTCCAATTTGTTGTTTATTATGTATTATAATTATCTGCCTTTGTGTTTAAATTATATAACTATTACATAGTTGTGACGACCGCACTGCTGATCAGGCGAGTAAGCAGGCTGGACGCAGCGTGGTCGTTTAGCTTGTCTTTATTCTCCGTGGAGACGGAGCACAGGGTGAGCAAAACGAAAGTAAACGAGACGGGGTAGCAAACAAACAAAGCACGCAAACGCACGAACTTACAAAATTACCGATCTGACGCAGACTGGGTGAGACAAGGTTAAGAACACAAGACAACCAGACGTTAGTTAACAACAGCTGGTTTCCATGGGGAGCAGACACTAGGTAACGAGGAGGGCGTGGCACACAGGAGGCTCTGACAGACGGATCATGACAATAGTCATCTCCCTGGGTTTTGTATTGTGTATTATCATCCATCCATCCATTCATCCATCCGTTTATCCAGTATTAAGTTGTGGGAATGGTATACTTTCAATTTACCTATTAACCAACTACAGGAATAAACTGATTAATTTTGTCCCCTATTGTAAGTAAAAAAATGAATTAATTCACAAATGAAATTCTTTTACGAAGATCTGTGTTGTTTTTTTCATTCCTTCATTTCTACCTCAGATTTAACCATTCACTGGCAGTATTTGCTGAAAGAGCTGAACACACTTCCTATTTTGTCTCTTTCGTCTCACCCCTTTCATCTATTTACTGGGATGCATGTGATTCTCCCCTCAAGCAACAATACACACTTGTGCTGCTCCACAGCAGCTAAAGTGAGGAAATAATTGGTCTATTGTACCAGAAATGCAGAAATTGGTTTGCCAGCAAGTCTGGTCACCTCTTAAAGAAGGGTCGGTTAATAAATGCTGTGTGTGCTGTGTTAGTCAATTAATACACAGTTCAAGCTGTGAGGGTAACAATGGCCTTTCACAGAGAGAGAAGAGAACAGGGATTGTTTTAAGTGGTCGTGCTTGGGCTCCATGCCCCCAAACATGGTGCAGGTAACACTGACTCACTTGTTCTAAGAGGACTGAGACAAATCGCATGCCATGGTACGTCTGCACCCAGCAGGGAGTCACCATGATGTTCTGGAAGTGTCTGTGATGTTTTAAAGCCCAAGAAAGGAAACACATATTTGAGCATACCAGAAGCAGGTTTCATAAATGTACTCTAAAACTTTGCAAATATATTTCAACACAAACATTTTAATCAGCTTTTGGAAAGCTGAAAGCATTCCTTACATTCCCCCACACACAGTCCTCAAAAATTAGTGTCTATCACATTCCTTCGCAAGTGTAGTTAGCATAGTTTTGATTTATTTATTTTTTTGGTTTAGAGCTGAAATACACCATATGGACAAAAGTATTGGGACACCTGGCTATTACACCCATAGGCACTTTTATGACATCCCATTCTACATCTCAAAGTTGGAAGCATAGAATTGTCCAAAATGTCTTGATATGCATACTTTTGTAGGAGCAGTTTGGGGAAGAGTTTTCCAGCATGACTGTGCCCAAATGGACAAAGCAGGGTCCATAAAAACATGGTTTGGTGAGTTTGGTGTGGAAGAACTTGACCGACCTGCAAAGAGCCCTGACCCCAACCCCACTGAACACCTTTGGCATGAACTAGAACGGCCTTCACGTCCAATATCAGTGCCTGACCTCACAAATGCTCTTCTGTATAAATGGGCAAAAATTCCCACATAGTCACTCCAAAATTTTGTGGAAAGCCTTCCCAGAAGACTGGCAACTCTTATACATAGCTGCAAAGGGGGGATCAACATCATATTGATGCTTATGGATTTATAATGGGATGTCATAAAAGATCCTATGGGTGCAATGGTCAGGTGTCCTGATACTTTTGTCCATATTGTATAAGTGAATAAAATGCAGTACCATTCAAGGGTGTCTCCCAGTTGTGCTAGCTGCTCAGTGCTCTAGCCCCTCTTTAATGACCGTGTGAAAGATGGTCTGGCCGCTCTATTGGTCCTGCAGTCAGGATCAGCAATTGAATGTGGAGCAGAATGCTTGTCATAAACTAATTACCTCCAAACGAGGCTGTGTGACCCTCTGGGACATCACACAACAAGTCACTGAAGAGGAAAACCAAAGCAAGGCAACCCAAGAGACAAATGGGAATGAATGAATGAATGAATGAATAGTAAGCCATGTTACAGCTACTACAAAGAAAAGGGGTAGGGAATGAATGAATGAATATGGTAAGCTCACCACAGCTGCCACAGAGAGGTTAAGGTAGGGCATGAATGAATAAATGAATATATGCAGGAAGATTAAGCAAAAATTCAACTACCCCAGAGAGAAAAGGGAATGAATGAATGAATGAATGAATAAGCCCAGGATACAGCTGCCAAAAGACAGATGAGAAAGACGAAAGACAGGGAG